>OZ012741.1:660518782-660901232 GCA_963859935.3 Lathyrus sativus | reverse complement strand
TCTAATACTCCAAATGGAAACAAAATTCCATGTCTTAGAGTCCTTTTTACATACCTCATAATCCTAACTGCAGCTCGGTAATGTGACCACTTTGATTTATTCATAAACCTACTCACCATTTCAACTACATAATATATGTTTGTCCTGGTGTTACATAGACATCTCAGACATCTACCAACTGTTTGAAGGTTGTAACATTTACATCCTCACCATCAGAATCAGAGTCCTGCTTATGATTTGTCTCAGCATGTGTGACTATTGACTTGCAATTCATTAGCTCAAATCTCTTTAGCAACTCAAGTTCATACTTCAGTTGGTGCATAATAATTCCTTTCTCAGAATGTAAAATATCCATCCCTAAAAAATATACCATATTTCTAAGGTCAATCATATCAAATGCATTCATCAACACCTTCTTGAACTTGCTTATCTTAGAAGTACAACTCCCTGTCAGAAGTATGTTATCTACATAAAGACACACCAGAATCACATTGCCATCAGAAATATGTTGCACATACACACCATATTCCATTTCACATTTGTTGAATCATAGATGCTTGAAAAATGAATCAATCTTAAGATTCCAAGATCTTGGAGCTTGTTTCAGTCCATACGAAACTTTATGCAGCTTGTACACCATATGTTCCTTGTTCTCTTTCATAAATTCAGGAGCTTGCGACATATAAACTTCTTCTTGCAATGGATCATTTAGAAAAGATGACTTTACATCTAAGTGTATCAGAGTCCAATTCTTATTTGCAGCTATAACAATAACCAAGTGTATGGTTTCATGTCTAGCTACATGTGTAAACACTTCAAAGTAGTATAAACCAGAATTTTGCAAGAATCCACTAGCTAATAACATTGCTTTATGCTTAAAAACTGAACCATCTGGCTTCAACTTTATCTTGAAAACCCATCTCACATTGATGGATTTATTATTCTGAGGTAGAACAATCAATTCTCGTGTCTTGTTTATTTCAATGGCCTCAAGCTTTTCCTTCATGAAGTTCATCCACACATTATTCTTGAGAGCCTTATTGATACTGACAGGTTCAGAGTTCACCATCATGGGATTCTATATGACTTCTCCATCAAAATAAATCTCAGTATCTTGCAGTAACTCAAAATTTACAAGTCTCCTTGATATATGTCTAAATATTTGTGGCCTTTGGAAACCTTCAAAAGTGGGACCACCTTCAGAAGCTCCACTTTTAGAAGTATGACCACCTTCATAAGCTCCACCTTTAGAAGCAGAACAACCTTCAGAAGCAGGACCGCCTCTAGAAGAAGACCCGCCATCAGAGTATGACTCACCATCAAAGTCAAAGTTATCTTCAAAGTAAGAATCACTTTCAGAGTCAGAGTCGTCTTTAGATTAAAACTCTCTTCCAAAGTCAGAATCTCCTTCAGAGTCAAAATTACCTTCAGAGGTAGAATATCCTTTAGAGGTAAAATCATACTCTAGTGTTGACACTGCTCTAGAGTTGGATTGAGACTTACTTCAATCCCGTATTTGTGATTCCTTCATTATGAAATCTATGTTAACTTCAACTTTGTTAGTGGTTCAACAATAGAGCTTATAAGCACTTTTACTATGGTAACATATAAGCAACATGACCTTGCTTGTGTCATCCAATTTCCTTCTAATAGCATCTAATATATGTTTGTAACATACTGAACCAAACACCTTGAAATGACTTACATTTTTATTTCTTCGTGGAGATGAAGAAAAGGTTGTAAGACAAGAGTTTGATGAAGAGAATACACTATTGGTCATGATCACAGAAGGTGAATGCAGCAGTAGCAGCAGAGATTCTAGAAATGCTGCAAAAATAGGTTGTAACCAGTTACATGGAAGCGTTAACCAGTTACATGTAGAATAAAATGTCATGGTGACTGTTAGAGAAGGAGTCCAATGCACGGGAGAATGGTATTTGGATTCTGGGTCTTCTACTCATATGACGGGGAGGAAGGATTGATTTGTTAAAATCAATCATGCTATAAAGGACAAAGTAAAGTCCGTGGATGACACAACTCTAGTGGCTGATAGAATCAATGATGTTTTGATCACGATAAGGGATGGTGGACATTCATTGATAAAATATGTATTATACATTACAGGAATCAAATTTAACCTTCTAAGTATTGGTCAATTGCTTAAGAAGGGTTACAAGATTCACATGGAAAACAAGGGGTTGTACGTCATGGATACAAATGGGATTTTGGTCCTGAAAGCCCCTACGGCCGCCAATAGAACCTTCAAGATTGAACTAAAGGTTATGGAGCATAGATGCCTTGCTACAACAGCAAGTCGAGAAAAGTGGATATGTCACAATCATCTTGGGCATCTAAATTTTTGAGATCTCAAAGACTTGTAAAATAAATGAATGGTAACGTGGTTGCCATTGATCAACATATCAGTTGAAATGTGTGAAGAATGCGTGCAAGAAAAGCAACATAAGGGTAAATTCAGCAAATACGTGTGTTTTATAACCAAGAACCACCTTGAGGAGGTGTATTCGAATGTGTATGGAGTGTTGCATGTAGATTCCATTGGTGGCAATAAATACTTTGTCAATTCATCGACGATCATAATAGAAAGATATGGACATACCTAATAAAGAGCAAGAATGAGGTATTTGAAGTGTTTAAGAAGTTCAAGTCTACGGTTGAGAGGCAAAGTAGTTACAAGCTCAAAGTGATAAAAATGGATGGTGGAGGCGAATATGTTTCAAAATAATTTGATAGGTTTTGTGATCAGGAAGGGATTCTACTTGAGGTTGTACCACCTTATACACTAGATCAAAAAGGTATTGCTGAAAGGAATAATTATCGATCATGAACATGGTGAGAAACATGTTAAAAGGAAATAACTTGTTGATAGAGATATGGGGATAAATGGTATCCACAAATGCCTATTAATTGAATAGGTGCCCAACAATGAAGCTTGAGAAGGTAACGTTAGAGGAAGAATGGTCGGGATTCAAACTAAATCTGAATAATTTGAGAGTTTTTGGTTTTGTAGCATATCGACATGTTCTGGGGTAGCTTAGAAAGAAGCTGGATGATAAGGGAGAAATGATGATAATTGTAGGGTATCACTCTACCAGTAGTTACAAGTTGTTTAATGCAGCAAACATAATGGTTGTGATCAGCCGGGACGTCATTGTCGATGAAAACAAGAAGCTTCTACAGTCTGTAACCGGTTACGTAAAAGATATAACCGATTATAGCTTTGAAAATTCAGATTCTGTAGATACGGGAAGTGCAGAAATGCCCATTGTCGAAGTTCGAATTGAAGAGAATGTGAAAAGATCAATAAGTAAAAGAGGTTTGCCTCAAAGACTCTAAGATTGTGAGTTCTTCCGAGACAACGAAGTAAATGATGATGGTGATTTTGTTCATTTTGCACTTATGGCAGAATCTGAACTCGTTACAATAAAATAGGCTTTGAATGATTAAAAATGGATTTGTGCTATGAAGGAGGTGATGTAATCTATTGAAAAGAACAATACTTGGGAGTTGGTTGATAGAAAGAAGCCAATTGGTATGAGATAGGTGTTCAAAGTGAAGGCAAATCCTAAGGGTGAGATAATCAAGCATAAGGATCGATTAGTTGCAAAGGGATTCTTGCAAAGAAAAGGAATATAATTTGAAAAGGTATTCACATCGGTTGTTAGGATTGAAACCATTAGGCTAGTTGTTTGTATTATGTATAACAACAATTGGTCCATCTACCAAATAGGCGTCAAATCTGCGTTTTTGAATGGACCGCTTGAAGATACCTATGTAGAAAAACCTTGTTTTGTTGTGAGAAACCAATAGCTAAAGTTCTATAAGTTGAAGAAAGAATTACACAGTTAGAAGCAAGCTCCAAGAGCTTAGAAAAAGATAATATATGGTTTTCTAAAGAAGGTTGACGTTTTCAAGAAATGTGTATTCGAGTATGACGTGTATCTGAAGACAAATACAAGTGAATGATTATCCTTTGTCTCTATATAGATAACTTGTAGATAACAAACAACAATGAAAATTGTATTTCTAAGTTCAAGAGTGAACATATGAAAGAATTTGAGAAGACCTACCTTGGCATCATGACATACTTCCTTGGCATTAAGTTCTACAAGTTCAAAAAGGGACTGCTCATGCACCAAAGAAGGTATGTGCTTAAGTGTTGATTGCAGTATTGGTTCTATCAAGGGTGAATATTTGTTTTGTCGTATCCACAGGGATTGGTGTGATTTCAATGTCGTTCAACAGTTACTATAATTTTAAGCGTAAGTTTGCAAGATGTTTGATGGTTTAAAGCTACAAAATGTAAAACAGATGAATGATAAATAAAGTTTTCTAGAGATGAGAGCTTTTCATGATTGAATTTTATTCACCAATAGAATATGTAATTTACTAATCAGTTACGCACAATCTAAACATTTATCAATATCATTATGTATCGCTCACCGACAATGTTTATGTCTAAACTCCTAACAAGAGTTCAACTATATTGTATAATCGATGATCTCTCAGCATATTGAATAATACGGTAGCATTAAGACTCGATACTCATGGTAAATGTTAAATCTAAATCTATGTCTAGAGTTTAAAATCTAACAGATGTTCATCTTAGATCAAGATTTGAACCGTATTTCTCAATATCAATTCAAATATATAAAGGTAAATAGTGAAACAAAGATAACATCGATATAGATTCATAAATAGATTGTACATAATGTCATGATTAATAAAAACACATACTTTTATAGTGAACTTACATCCAATCTCAACAAGAAAGGGATTTAGCTACCCATGGTAGCTATATACAAAGAGAAGAATGAAGATAAACAAACATCCATTGCGATTTCCTAACGATAGAAGCGAACCCAACTCCACATCTTCAAGAATCACCATATCTTGCTGTTTTCTAAGTTTTTCTCTCTTAAAAAATGGTGTCTCCACTCAAAAATATCAATTGAATGCTATTTATAGAAGAAAAAAAGTTGCAGACTGTGCTAAGCACAAAATTCAGCAAAATTAAACTTAAAGGTATCTGATTCACAACAAACTGGTGCGGTGAGCGTGGATAAGATGCCTTCAACAAAGTATGAGATTGAAAAGTTCACCGGAGTGAACGACTTCGGTCTGTGGTGCTTGAAGATCAAATCCCTGTTGGTTCAGATTTGTGAGATGTTGGATCGAACTCTAGTATGGTCGAAGTCTGTTCGCAAGTAATGCGTGTTGTAGTCGAAGTTTGTTCTAACATGCATTAGTCAATATTGCTAAGGTTGTTAGCATGTTGAATTGGGTCTTGCTTGTAAGCCCAGTTGTTTAAGTTAGCTTGTACCATAAGTTAGTTTGTAATGGGTAATTGTTAAAAAGCCCATTAGGTTAGTGTGCTATTTTATTATAAATAGGATGCTAGTTTCTCAATCTTGGCATAAGGAAAAATAGGAAGATAAAATCCTAATTTCAAGGGAGAGAGGTTATTTTGTTATTCTTGTATACTTGTAATCTTGTTCTAAGAGAAAGGAAAGAATAGCAGTTTAATAACCAATCCTTGTTGTTCCTTGTTGTTTTACCTTGTTTTCTTTGTTAACCCTAACCCTTGTGAGTTTCTTGATCATTAAGAAACCGTTTATACTTTGTTTAAAGATATCTTATTCACAACAAATTGGTGCGGTGAGCGTGGATAAGATGCCTTCAACAAAGTATGAGATTGAAAAGTTCACCGGAGTGAACGACTTCGGTCTGTGACGATTGAAGATGAAAGCTCTGTTGGTTCAGCAAGGTTGTTTGGAAGCGTTGAAGGGTGAGATAGCCATGGATGTTGCGTTAACGGCAAAAGAAAAGACGTTGACTAGTTGCAAGTTTTTCCACTGTATGCAGTTAATAAAATTGCATGAAGAAAGCTAGTTTCTTGATGTTACAGAGTTAGATCCAAGGTGGAGATTTGTGAGATGTTAGATCGAACTCTAGTATGGTCGAAGTCTGTTTGCAAGTAATGCGTGTTGTAGTCGAAGTTTGTTCTAACATGCATTAGTCAATATTGCTAGGGTTGTTAGCATGTTGAATTGGGCCTTGCTTGTAAGCTCAGTTGTTTAAGTTAGTTTGTACCATAAGTTAGCTTGTAATGGGTAATTGTTAAAAAGCTCATTAGGTTAGTGTATTATTTTATTATAAATAGGATGCTAGTTTCTCAATCTTGGCATAAGGAAAAATAGGAAGATAAAATCCTAATTTCAAGGGATAGAGATTATTTTGTTATTCTTGTATACTTGTAATCTTGTTCTAAGAGAAAGGAAAGAATAACAGTTTAATAACCAATCCTTGTTGTTCCTTGTTGTTTTACCTTGTTTTCTTTGTTAACCCTAACCCTTGTGAGTTTCTTGATCATTAAGAAATCGTTTATACTTTGTTTAAAGGTATCCGATTCACAACAAAACTGCTTTAAATTGTGCTAAGTGCATAATTTGGCGCTAAGCGTGAATGCCTCTTGCAGGAGAACTCTAAGCGTGCTTTGTTGTGCTTAACCCAAACTAAAAATTTGATTTCCATCAAAAATGCATCTTGAAGCTTTTCTTTTGCCTTTTAAGTGCCCAAAACTCCTTCAATGCATACAAATCTACAAAATAAATTTGAATTGATCAAACTACACAATATTTACACAAAATTTGAATTTTTGACTTGTGAACCCAATTAATTAAGTCAATAAGCACCACTAATTCATACACAAATTCAACACAAATTGACACTTATCAAACTCTTCTCGACTTAAAACTTTGTTTGTCCTCAAATAAGAGTCAATCAAACCTAAAGAAACAAGAGCAACTACCAAGAAATCATGATCAAACAAGTTTTTAGAAATGAAAATAAATGTATGGTTCAAATGGCAAAAGTACAAGCAAAGTGATGCTTACCACTATACTGTAACGACACCATGATCATGAAACAAATTCTAAGAACAAAACACATGTCAAAAATTCTAAAACAACATATTTTCAATATGAATCACACCTAACACACAACTTCATTAATGGATGAAGAACAAACATGAGGGACTTGACTCACACCCTTAAATCTTGCTAACATCCTTATTAAATTATACATTCGTCCAAATAATTCATATTGAAAGTATAAAAGCACAAATCACAAAGGACTTTCAAGGGTTGTAATGTGGCTTGGTTAACAAAGATGGGTCATAGTTCAAGATAATTGAAATAAAAATTGCCTAAAGATATGAGAGCGACCACTTCTCAAATTCTCAGGCATTCACAACTTTATTTACCTTTTTCAACTTTATTTACCTTTTTCTCATTGCTAAATTATTACACCCTTGAACACAACTTATTAGCTCAATTGTTTTTTTACTTCAAGGCTTTTCTTTTTCTTTCTTTTTTCTTCTTTTTTTTCTTTCTTTTTCAACCTCTTTCTTTTGCATCCTCTTAGCAACCCGCCTTTTTTCTCCAACTTGAATACAACCAAACATTGCAATGTGAATGCTCCCAAACTTTCTAGGGAAAAAGTTAAAGTTCCAACCACAGTTTATGGTTGATGGTTCAGGAAACAAATTCAGAATTCATAAAAAATCAATGATAAACTAATTATTTATGTGCAAATATCAAAGTTCAACACCAACATGGATCTTGACACTAAGGCTTAAAGGGGTGAATCTTGCTAATGTTTTTGTGATTACTCTTGGTTGATAATGTTTCCGCAATTAATCTTGTTGTCACACTTCAGGTTGATAATGTTTCTGCGATTAATCTTGCTAAGAGCCCAATTGCACATAGGAGGAGCAAGCACTTTAAGATGAGGTTTCACTACTTGAAAGAGCTTGTTAGTAAAGAAAAGTTAAGATTAAGATATATAAAAGTGATGACCAAGTGACCAATTTTTTGACCAAAAGAGACACAAATGATGTTTAAGAGGTTGAAGATGAAGATTGACATGGAAGACTTGGGACACTTGAATTAAGGTGGTATGTTAATAGTTTTTTTTAGTAATTCAATTGTTGTAACGAGTTAACACGGAAGTGTAACTGGTTACAAGTGTCAAATAAGTCAAATTAGGAGCAAAAAAGTATTTATGGAGTTGGTATAACCAGTTATGTATTCGCAGTAATCAGTTACCATTGTTAGTTAATTTCACTTTGTTTCAGCTTTAATCGAAATGTGTAACCAGTTATAAGCTCAAGTTTTTGCATATTTGTTAGAATTTGGAACCACAACATTGGTAAATAATGAAAAAAAAATAGAGTGTGGAGAGATGAAATTAAAAGAGAGATAATTGAGGGTGAAAATTTTTTCATTAACTATTGACAAAGTTGCGTCTAAGTGTGAATGAATATGAATCATTGAATTTAAAATTAAATAGTGGAAGTGATGTGTCAGTTTTTTTTTCTCTTCTCTATCATTTATATTAATAATTGAAGAGAAAAAAAAATAAAAATGACACATAATTTTTATTATTTATTTTAAAATCTAATGATTTAGATTTACTTTTATATTTTTATATAAAAATCACATTTTTATTGGATGATACCCGAAATTTAGGAAGAAATATACTCGGGGCATCATAAGTGAGGATAAAATGGTGACTGTGCTTTATTAATTACACGGAATTCATTTCCTCTTATTCTCGTATGTAAATCATTCATTGTTTCGGAATTGGAAGAAAACTGAGAATCTCACATACACCCCCACGCCCCAAGTCATCTGAGAAGAGAAGAGAACGCCAACAAAAATCCTCTTCTTCACCTTGCGCCGCCTCAGAACCAGTCGTCGTTCACCTCTTCCCACTCACCGTCTTCTGCGCAGGTTCCTCTTCATCATTCTAGCTTTCTTCACAAACCCTCAGTTTTTTCTTTCATATTTTTTTTTCATTACTCAATTCCCTTATTGAAAACATGAAATTTTTTATGCGCAATGTTAGGCTAGTTGTTCAATTTCAGTAACACTGAACCTGTGAACATCGAACAAGTTGGGTGATTGTATATTTACTGAAACCCTAACCCATGGAGAAGCCTTATCTAGTTCTTTCAATTCCCCACCTAAGCATTTCCAAATTATGGCCAAAACATTAAGCTAGATTTGAATTTAAGTTGGTATAATAGGATATTATGATTTTGTTTAATCTATGATAGGATATTTAAACTTTTATTCGCATGAAAAATGCAACCTTATTATCAAGTATTCATTTCATTGTATTTCATGTTTTGATGATCTCGTCTTTCCTTTAGCGGTCTGAAATTATGGGTGACCGGCAAGTAGTTGACACAGTTGATCAACCGCTGCCATCTTCTCCTCTTCCTCCTCCCCCTCCTCCCTCAAAGGATGATATGATTTCATGTGTTATGGCTTTGGAAGCTGCTTTGCTTCCCTGTCTGCCAGCCAAAGAACTTCAAGCCATAGACCGTTCTCCGCATCCTTCTCATCAAAGTGAGTAACCGCAGATCTTTCAAATTTTTTATTTTGATGCCCTGTATTAGAAATTAAATTACATGATAGGCTGTCAAAAATATTGTTTTTCTGATACTTTCTTTAAGTATATTAATTGAAATGTAAACCATAAATAATTTAATTATGATATTTTCAAATGAGACTAATATTTCATGTTTATAATATAGGATGACTTGTTATATCAAAGCCAAAGGATAATCACTGATACTTAATTTAAGTTTAGAGGAATGAGATTGCTTATTGCTAACATAAAATATGTTAGAGGATTCTTGAGTGAATGCTCCATGTGTCATTAGATACAGACTAGTAATCAAACAATTACTTATACCACTAGTGATCAAGTCTCAAACAGGCTCCATGTAAATTGCGTTTTGATTGAAATGGTGCCAATTAGGGAATAAGTGTGTGGTTGAAATAGTGATGTCAATGGTGGAGAGCCAAAATCCCGCCATACCGGCCGCTATGCGGGGCCGTTATTGCGGATTATGGTGGAAAAACTCGAAATAGCGGACGATATTTACCATTGCGGCAAGCCCAAAAAACGCCATGTACGTCGGCCATGGCGCCGCAATTTGAAAACACTGGGTTGAATACAATCTTGTCTGAGACCGATAGATGCCAGAAGTCTTCAAAATATTCCTTTTTTCTTATGATTCGGTGTTTTTTTTTTTTTTGTAATTTTTCTTCTTCGTACTTACTCTCTTTATATCAAAAAGTATGAATATGAAATGATAACCATTGTATGTATATTCTTTTATTTATTTATAAACAAAAAATGTTGTTCCTTAACGGGCTGCATGGAACTTGTGAAAACACAATGTATTTGATGTATGTGATGATACCCTCAGTTTGTGAGGAATCATAATTGCAGTTTCTATCTAGTCTCTGTGTTGCTAACTTGATAACTTTTGTGTGATCAATGGATGAATATGATGTACCATGTGATAATTTAGTTGTTAGGTAAAACTGTTAAAGTGGCTTAACATATATTTTTATGTTAAAGATGAGCATTCTTGCAACAACATTGCCCCCTGTGGAATTCAGTTGTTGACACATTGTTAAATGTGCAGTTATGAATGCACCAATCATCCATGGGGAGAAAAGAAGGGTGGTAAAAGGTTACTATTGATGATTTTGAAATACTTAAGTAAATTTATAAAGAATCAGTGAACCATATTTTAATCAATAATTATTGGCATGATACAATATAACCATAGAAATGAGTGAAAATTGGATGTATTGATGATTTTGAAATAGGTAAGTAAATTTTATAAAGAATCAGTGAACCATATTCAATAATTATTGTCATGATACAATATAACCACAGAAATGAGTGAAAATGGATGTATTGATGTACAAACTTTAGATGAAATTCTGTGTTTTGATTTTTATAATTTATTTTTTTAATTTGATACACTGTAGGGCTGAAGACAATGGGCTGTACTTGCATTTATTTAGACCTTGTTAGCCTTAAGTTGTGGCGTGACTTAAAATAGAACTAGTACTAAAATTAGCTGTGAAGTTGATGTCTTTCTATTTCCCGGTCCTTAATATACATTGAGAAGAGAAATTCCTCTTTTGTTCTAGTTATGTTTGTAGTTGTTAGCAAACATAGAAAATGGAAGTAGAATAATCAAACTAATCGAATTTTAATATATTTGAGAAATGATCTTAAAGGGGTTTTCCTTGGTTGGGTTTTTTCTATCAGTCGACGTGGATCGTCATGCTAGAGATTTTATGGAGGCTGCCAAGAAACTTCAACTTTATTTTATTAGTCTGCAACGAGAGGATAAGCCATCAAAAGCTGAAACGCTTAAAAAGGTATGCTGACCACTCTGAAATAATGTTTTTCTTCAATCAGAGACCTTCTAACATTCTTGTCTAAATTTCAACTGCATGTGTTGTCTTACCAGGAGATTGCTCTTATGGAAGACGAGCTTAGTGAAAAAAATGAGCTGATTAAAAAACAAGAACATTTGATCCAGCAGTGGAAGAAAGAGCTGACAGATCAGTTGGACAAACACAATACTGAGTTGAACAGAGTTTAGTTTAAGATTTTATTCGGAGCTTTTTTAAATATTTAAAAATTTAATGGCCCTTTTTTTTACTCAATAGCAGTCTGTGAAATATGATGTCTTCTATGGGTAACCAGGCAAGTGATACTAATTAGCTGAGAATGAAATTACTTAGAAAGTTGATGTCTTTAATCCAAACATACATGTCTTTTAGAAGCAGATGTACTCTTCTGTAGTGAGCTTTCGTCAAATGAATACATAGTTGTGCTTGGAAGGGAGTTGAAAAACAGACAATTCGGTCCTAGTAACTAACATCCAAAATAAGTTGATTTTGTAGCAGAACTAGAACTAGTCAAGTCAAACCAATCGTATTAAACAAAACAAAACAAAACTTGCATAGTAGAGATTGGAGAAGTATAGAAAAATAAAGGATAGCAATTATCTCAACTTTACAAACGAATAAATATTTTTAAGCAAGCAGATAACAATCATCTAACATTTTTTTGAAGTATTCTTTTCTAGCTATTGTTAATGATGTTTTCCCGATTTTTGTATATAAATGTAATTAAACTGGTCAAACATAATTTGTGTTGATACAAGTCTCTTTTTCACAACATTCAGTCCTATCCCTCGCTACCGTTTGGTCATGATTGAATTTGTAGAAAATAGTAAGTTTTGTCCGGGAGTTTCATATATTATGAAATCAATCTTAATTGTATTACCAATTGAGACAACAAACATTCAACTATAGGCATAACAGAGTTTCAAGCACATACTCACAATTAAAATTGACATCCTATATTAGTGAAGACCATAGCATTGGTGGTAAGATGTTTTTTGATACACAAAATTCTCATTTTTGAGGCAAGTTGTTTTTTGATACACAAAATTCTCATTTTTGAGGCAAGTGTAGAGTATATTTGCATCTCCATTGAAGATAGGAACATAATAACTAAAGCACTCAATTATAGGCTTAACAAAGTCTCAAGTACACTCACAATTAAAATTGACATTCTATAATAGTGAAGATCCTAGCATGGACTAGTGGTCAGATATTTTTTATACACAATTCTCATTTTTGAGACAAGCGTAGAGTATATTTGTATCTCCATGGAGAAATTATGGTAGGAACATAATAATTAAAGCATTCAGAGAGAAAAAAAAAATTTAAAAACATGTTTATACTTAAATACACATGTTTTATTTCGTTTTCTCTTGTCTTAATATGATACAAAACATTTCCTTTTATAGCTAAGGAGATATACAAAAGACAGAAATACACTATTTATAAGTATTTCATCATAAGCATTATTCGAATGCTTTTTACAAATGACTAACGTAATTTTGACTACGGTGATACATTATTGTAGTACTCTTACACAAGAAGACAAAACACAAATACTCATAAAACACGCTTGTGGCACTTAATAATGAATATCCGTCAATTATTCATAAAACACGCTAGTGACACTTAACAGACAAATGTCAAAATCAGTTTTTAAAGATGGACTTATGACTCGAAGATAAATTTTGATTGGATAAGTATTCTTTTGAAAATAACCCGAATTAGGAGATAACTCATATTGCCAAGTGTCCTCCAACATTTTCTTTCGGGTTTTTTTCACGTGTCCTTCTGATGAATCATTTTTCATTGGAGAATCTTCTTTCTACTGAGGAGCTTGACTCGAGCTTTCTCCAAATTCTTGTGTTAGCTTTGATTTTTTCTTAATCATGGAGATTGATGATGTTTACATAATCCATTAATTTCTTTGTAACTTTTAAATTTGGAAGATAACCATCAATAGTTTTTCATAGATTTGTATAATTCCTACAAATAAGGAGCTTAGTTATGCGATCTATCTGATATGGCCTATGTAGGAAGAAAACGGTATTGAGTTTGTCAACAACTTCTAGGGCTAATCTTGTTTCCTTGACTTTGTCTAGAATTGATTTTAATTGATTTCTCCACCATTCCAATTGAAAATTGATTTTAATTGATTTCTCTACCATTTCAATAGAAAATACCATTCAAAAATAGTCCATATTAAAGACGTGTGATTCTTTCGATTTATTAGGTAGTTATACATGGCGTCAGTTGGGACACTGACAAACATAAAATATAAACTGGTTGCACACCAAATATACAATAAAAGGTTTTTTGTAAATTTAAAATATGGCTTATTATGAATGGTAGAAGAAAAGTTGTGTCAAGAAGAAAGGGGTATGATTGGAGTTTCCTTTTTATAATTTTAATCATGAAATAAAAAAGATTATTTCTAGTTTTCTTTGAGTTGGGATCGTGAGGAGAACAGATCTATCCCAAAAGGAAGATTCTTAGTTGTAGATGCATGGACTGATAGAGGTTTCACCATAAAGATTAGAGGAAAGGTGTTCTTAGTAGTAATATTTTGGATGACTTTCACATTTTAAGTTCATTTGATATGTTTTTACAGTAAAATCATATTTGAAAAATCAACCTGAGTCGAAGAGTTTGAGGATATATATAAATATCATTGATTAACATTCAAGTAATCTTACATCCGATACACACATAGAAACTGGTAAACGCAATTCCATTCTAGGGTTGAGAAAATAACATTTGGGAATGAAATTGGATTAGAAACAAATTAAGCTCTCTCTCCTCTGATTCTTCTTGCAAGCTGAATGTCCTTAGGCATGATGGTGACTCTCTTTGCATGAATTGCGCACAAGTTTGTGTCTTCAAACAGTCCAACCAAGTAAGACTCAGCAGCCTCTTGAAGAGCCGAAACAGCGCTGCTCTGGAACCTCAGATCCGTTTTGAAATCTTGAGCGATTTCACGAACAAGACGCTGGAAAGGAAGTTTTCGGATCAGAAGCTCAGTGCTCTTTTGGTACTTGCGGATCTCCCTCAAGGCAACTGTTCCTGGTCTGAATCTGTGTGGCTTCTTCACTCCGCCGGTTGCCGGAGCTGATTTTCGTGCAGCCTTTGTTGCTAGCTGCTTCCGGGGAGCTTTGCCACCGGCGGATTTGCGAGCAGTTTGCTTTGTACGAGCCATTGAGAGAAACTTCTAGAAGAATGATTTTGAACTGAGATCGATAGAAGAGGTGTAATTTCGATGCTTTTAGATTTGGTGTGAAAAAAGGGTTTTATAGATGTGTTTGAATTGAATTGGACTGAAATTTTAGAGGGAAAAAGAGAGTGAGTTTTTGTTTTAAGAGCGATCCGCGTGAGTGTAAATCCAACGGTTAGGATTGGCTTAAACGATAGCGCACGGATTCTACTTTTCCTCATGTATATGTATTCCTCTCATGCTTCTACCATCTATATTGACACAACTTTTGACACAACTTAGGCAGTAGATCAGCCTAAGCCCAAGCTGCTTAAACAAGAGCTTTTTAGGCCTCCTGAAATATTTTAATTTTAAATGTATTAGAAAATCTTTAAAAAACTAAAATAAATTATTTCTTAGAGAAAATAATAACAAGATCTCAAATTAGTAAAAAAATATTAATAGACATTTTTTTGCATTTCAAAAGTTTAGAAAGATAGAATATAATAAAACTATGATTTAATATTAATATTAAAAGTTAAATATGTGTGTGGGCTCTATAAATAATTTAAAATTTAATTGTAGTTCTTATAAAAATATTTTAAATAATGGTTTTCTTAAAAATATTTGTCTATAATTTTGGTCTCTGTCGTCTACTTGTTGTAACAGAAATTGATGTGAACATACAAATGACATTTTTTTTAAATGGTTGAATAATCAATTGACACGTTTGAAACTATTTGATAATTAGTTAACACAATATTTATTTATTATTAGAAAATTATCAATCATTCCCTTTTAAGTGCAACATCGTTTGGAAAAATAGGATATGTTTTTCGTCTTAACTTAATTCTTCTTTGTCTCTTTCTATCTCAGACGCATAATTTCACCTAAGTTACTCGCCCAACATTCAAATTAAAAGTTTGTCCATGTTGTCTTCCAAATCAAAGGGTACACAACCCAATTCCATGTCTTTCTCATTTGTGAAAAACTGACCAGAAAGAAAGTATGAGTGTGAAGCTCGTATGATGTTCTATTATTATAAGAACTGTCATAATAAAGGAAGATTCTTTTGGAGATTGCTATTTTGGCAAGGCGATGATACATGGGATATATTCATATGGAATGAAGATTTGGTTGAAGCATAAGATGTTAATGGCGTTGAAAATGTAGATGTGAACACGTTGAATGATTTGCAAGTTGTGGAACTATTGAGGGAGTTGTATGAAGGTCACTGCTACGTAAAGACCTTTTCACCACGGTTAGAAAAAGGGAGATCATCACAGTTGACCAATCATGGTAAGTTAAAGGATGGTAGTAAGTGTGTTACTTTCAACCATGGGTTATAGCCCATTGTGAAAAACTAGATAGCATGCTACATTTGACCATGGTTGCAAATTTCAACCGTGGCGATATGTAGTCAGTCCACTTTTCAGCACGGCTGGAAGTTCCAACCATGGTGGAAACTTAGTTAGCCCTTTTTTTTTTTAATTTTTGCCACATGTTTTGGCTGACTACATTTAGAACTTTCATCATAATATCAAATATTTATAACACAACAACAACAACAAAAAGAAGAACAATAACAAGAACACGAACAAGAAGAAGAAGAAGAAGAAGAAGAACAACAACAACAACAATAACAACAAAATCAAGTAAATCATTGAATATCAAATCTAAACAATAACAACAAAATAAAATCAATACAATCGTTAAATATTAAATCTCAACAACAACAACAATAAAACAACAAGAGAAAAATAACAACAACAAAAACAAAAATAAAATAGATAAAATCGTTAAACAGTAAATATAAAAAACAACAACATTAAACATTTTACCTAACACAATAAATACAACAACCATTGCTAACTTTAATCTATGTTTTCCTTGCCTCATTCAAGTTGGAGAATATATGATGGAGTTCTAAAACTTATTAATGAAAGAAATCGAGTTTTTTAATTTTGTTTATGGAAAAAATTGTATTTTTTAGTTTGGTTAGTGAAAAAATAGAGTTTCGTAAATGAAAGATGAAGTTTGGAGGTAAGAGATGAAGTTCGTCTTGTACATAAGTGAATGAACATGGAGTATTATATATCTTAGAAATATAATTTATTTTTAATCTAAAAATAAAATAAATAAAAATAGTTAAGCACCAGTTTTCACCATAGTTGAAATTTCAAATGTGGTGAAAAGTGGCTTAAAAGTAAATAAAAAATGAAAGTTATTGATGTTGAGATTCGAACCTATGATCGGGTGTCACTTTTCACCGTGGTTAAAATTTCATTTGTGGTAAAAGGTGTCACTTTTCACCATGGTTGGAATTCCAACCGTGGTAAAAGTGAGTTAAAACTGAATAAAAATTTAAAATTACTAGTGCTAGGATTCGAAGCCCCAGACGCTATTTTTAACCACAAATGGAATTCGAACTGTGGTAAAAAAAGTGGACACACACCACTTTTCACCAATGTTGAAATTTCAACAATGGTAAAAAGTGGCTTAAGAATGAAACTAAAATGAACGCACCTAATTGAGTAGATTGTACAACAATGGATAATTTGGGCGAGCTAATAATTTGTTGCGAATGGTATATTTTATAGTAGTGACTTCAAAGAAGAACAACAAGAAATTGCATACGGAATTTAATTCAGAGGCTTATGTTAGGAAAATTGAAGTTGTTGTGTTTAATAGTTACTCTATCGATTAACATCTACCTTATACTTAAGTGTAATTGTTAAAGGATAATCGTGTTAGTATTTTCCAATATTATTTATTAGGTATTGTGTAAAGCAATGCAGTCATTTCAATGTAATGACCATTTTTTAATGGAATGTTGGTGTTTGTGACATAGTAATCATATAATGTTGATTAAATTTAGTCATTTTGAGGTTTAATCTTTAGAGAAAGTCTGAAAAAAATGGTTCTTGATTTTGACATAATTTTGCCTAATTTTGCCCTAATTTGATATCCCTATGATGGCATAATTTGTGGCACAAAGTTTATGGCATAACATTTGGTAGAAAATATGGCATAATTTTGCCTTATTTTGGCCTGCCACATTTGTCCATCAACAGTGTTAAAATTGACAACAATTTCAAAACAAAAAGCACCATATGATCCATTCATGGCATTGTAAAACAAGTTGTTTTACATAATGTTGATGCAAAATACAGCTTAATATAAATAAGTTCTTAAAAACCAAATAATTGTTTTGTTCATCACATTGACAAAATGCACCTTAATGCTTGTGGCATACCAAAAATAGATCATAGCAAGTGTTTGATAGAATACATATGCAAAATATAGCTTCAAAATATCATCTCAACTTCCAATTTCTCACAACATCTTCATTGAGTTAAACCCTTGTGAATTTTATCCCAATTTTTCATTTTCCAGACATTTTTTGTAACATTCTGAAATTCGCTCAAATTTTTATTTTATTAATATTTTAATTTTTGGTGTGTTTTCATGGTTGCTATTATTTCATTGTTTGAAAAGAAAAAATATATGTTGGTTTTATTATTATTTTAGGAATTAGTGGGAACTAATTGAACTTGGAAATTGTGGAAATTAATGGGAGAAAAGAAGTGGAAAGGATATAGGTAATAGAGAATAAAGAGGGTCAAAGTGTAATATCCTAAGGGTCTCTAATGCATTTCTAATTGTTAACCCGGTAAGTTATAAACTTAATGAGAAAATTAGAGTGATAAGTAAAAGTTATAAGTACGGTTAATATAACAATGACACTCATTTGAAATATGGATTTAAGATCAAGTGCAAAAATGGAAATTTTGCATTATCACCTTATAAGGCCATAGGAGACATTTTCTCTCATTTCTCATTTTTTTCATTCTCCTTCTAAAAATCAGAATTTAGAGAAAGTTAGAGGAGAGGAAGAAAGGGGACGAAAATGGAAGAAGATGAGAAAATATGGAGAACATTGTATGCAAGTACCTTGGAGAAGAAGAAGAAGGAGAAGTAAGGGACATCTTGATCAAATTTGCAAAAACTCATTCAATCATCTCCATTATTATCATCAAATTCAGATTCTTAATAAGGTGAGTCCTTAGGTAGGACTTGGGGAAATTAGAGGTCTTAGAGATTGCATGATTAAAGGGGTGGCTTTGTGTATATGGTTGAAAATGTGCCAATGTGTGTGAAAATGCTTGATTTCATGCCAAACTCGTATGGTTATGTGTTTGAATGTGATGTATGACATGTTACATGTGTAATTCTGAGTTATGATCAAAGTATGATAATAGAATGTTATACTTTGCCCATTTTCTACATTCTGAGTATATGTTATTCTGTGTTTTCTGCTACGCTCTCTTATAGAGGGTTATTGTGGCTAAGCAAGCCTTCATGCGTGTAAGAAACTAGTTTATGGGTTTTCTCACTAAGCGAACCCAGAGCTTGCTAGACGAGCCTTCATCCACTAAAGAACTAGATTCTAGTTTTTCTCGCTAAGCTACCAATAGCTCACTTAGCGAGACCTCACTTTGAGCTCGCTACATATCTTTAAGCGAGACAGCCAAAATCCTGAAACTTTTACATTATGACTTGTCACGCTTGGACCTTGCTTGGGCGTCGCTTAGTGAGGCTTATGGTGCAGAATTTTCCAATATCATTCTTTTTCATGTAATTTGAGTTATGTAACTCATAATAAGACGTTGCCAGTTGCATTACAAAGCTAGCATAGTGGATTATAACATAGTGGAGTTCTAGTTTCATTCCAATGTAATTCCCTTTTTGGTTCGATTAACCCAGCCATAGGATAATCGGATGTGCACTCACTATGTGGCATGTAAGTGATCTGGTTTAGGATGAAACAGAGTATATAAAGCTTCACCTAATGCTCGATTGATAAGTGAATGAGAACTTGTAATGATAATCATATGTCAAGTAATTGTACTTCTAGCCATGGTATAAAGTCCTATCAAAAACGAACTTGTGAATTGGCCGACAAATACTACTCTTGTATTGTATGGTAGTACTAAATAGGAGTAGGAATCTCCGTCTTAGATTTCTCCGTTCTCCTGAGGAGTAGGAATGACCACAATTTTATCTCATCTGCCATATTTTGAAGTAATACCCAATAAGGACATTGGAAGTCTCTGACTAAAGCCTTCCCTATGTGTCCTTGTAGGAGTACGAAACATCATATTTAGATTCCTTTGTTTTCTTCTACGAAATAGAATCCATCATGATGTTATTACTAAGGGTGGAAAATGGATGCATTTGATGGATATGGATTGGATTGTTAATGGATGGACCAAAACAATCCATTAATCCATTAACAATCCATTAAACTCTCTTAATAAAAATCCAATTCAATTCATCCATTAAAAGATAAAATTCATTCAATCCATCCATTAACATATTTCTAATGGATGGATATCCATCCATCCAAAAAAATAATTTAAAAATTCTTAATTATTTTTTAAATTTCATAGAAACATAATTTAAATATTTTGAATTATTTTTTAAATTTCGTAAAAAAACTTAAATTTCACAACAAAAAAAGATTAATATTCTTAATTTAATAAGTGACAACATAATATCCAATGGATTTATAAAATGAGATGGATGGATTGAATCCATCCATATGAGTTAGTGGATGGATTTGATCAAATCCATTAAATTATTTTTTGTCTTATGGATGGATTGGATGGATAAATTATTGGATGGATTGGATGGATAAATTATTGGATGGATTGGATGAATATTATCTAAATGGATTTCATTGCCACCTCTAGTTATTACTCCATTATCTCTTAGGAGTACGAATATTTGTTTTAGATACCTCTGTTATCCTACCGGATAGGGATCGCCAAAATGTTATACCTCAGTTCCTTATTTGGGCAGCGGGTAGAGGTATCAATTATGATATGGTACAATGGTACTACCCGTAGTCTCAACTGTCTACCATGTATAGAGGATAATATGTCATGATTTCACGAGTTTTAAAAAGCATTGTGAGCTTTGTTGATACTTTTGAGTATGAGTCTTGTTAACTAATTTGATTAAAGATAATTTACCCTGTAGAGTCAAGTGAACCCATAAGATATGATGACTCACTAGGATTTACTAATCTTGCCTCAAACATGTTATTGTTCTTCATTACTCTATAGAAATTGAAATATTTAATAAAAGGTTGGATTTGAGGCATTGGTGACCAGATGGCATGAGTTTCGTACCTAATCTTATTTTTGTTGTGCATTCCTTGTGGACATATATGTTGTATACACCCTTAGGTGTAGTTTTGTAATGTATATTGTTCATTGTGTCCTTTATTTGTTGTTGTATGTACCCAGTACCAAACTTTTAATATCTTACTAATATGATTCTATACACATATTGGTGGGGTGTTACAGTTGATGCTAGAGTATGTCAATTCTCAACCCATCAGTGAGACATCACTAGCAATTCTCTTCTTCCTCTTATTGGTGGGTGTTATAGTTAATGTCAGAGCAGGTAGTTTTTCGACCCATCTGTGAGACATCACTAGTAATTCTCTTCTTCCTCATATGTGTGTGTTGCTTGCCTGATTTATACTTCCAAAGTATTTAGTTGTTGAGCCTGATCAACTCATAGATTGTGTATGTGATTGTAGGATCATGATAGAGCCGCCACAAGGACACGTAAGACCAGAGGTAAGTCCAACTCAAGTAGTTGAAATTGGTTATGTAAGGTAGAGATGAAAACCATCAGCCATGATTGGGGTAACATATGTGAAAAGGTCGACAACCTCAGCTTCCAAATCCAAGAATTAAGGGAACTAGAATTTATAAGTTTTCAACTTAATAAAGTGAATATTTCAGATGGTTTATATAGTAGAGGAAAAATTCAAGACACGTCTGTGAAAGAATGCAGCGATGAAAGCATACAAAGGGGTTGAGATTTGAATCAGTATGATTCATTGTCTAATTCTTGTTTCCAATTACGAATAATGACTTGAGAACATGTTTGATGTGAGGAACCTTAGTTGTTTAGACATAGCGACCATACTTTTCTAGTTAATATGGTGTTCGTTAAGTGCTCGAATGGACGAGATGTTAGATTCTAACTCTATTCGATTTACCCTAAGTAATATAGGAGTGATTTGGAAAAGGATCGACAGAGTATGTGAATGTTGTGGTTCCTACACTATATTTGACCTCAGATAAGCGTAAATATCACTCGGTGTTAGTAGGACTATACATTGCGTAATATTAGACTATGTGGGTGAGACTGTAACAATTCTTCAATCATCTTGTGATGTTATACTTGTTTGTGAGCTATTAAGAATAAGTACTGACATGGCGAATAATGTGTACCAAGTTGTGGTATGGACTACTGTATCTCCTTGTTTATTTTGACCTGCCTAAGTTCTAGAACTACGCCAGGCGACAACCGAGGTAAATGAATATGTGAAGTGCAGTAGACCATGTTCCCTGCTAGTTATGGTTCATCTAACTCTGAGAAAGGTCGTAAAACTATGATAGGCGTCAAGTGATTAGGTGAATAGAAACCAGTGGCTATTTAGAACATTAGTGGAATGATTGCAGATTGTGACATTAGATTGGAGCCATGGTGTTCATGTTGGTGGAACAATTTTGGAATCTCTTATGCATGTATTATATGGATGATCACATGCTCGGTATGGAAACTGGTAAACTCTAGTACCTTTAAGGTTTATTATTCCTAAGAAGTAGGATTTAAAGGACTCGAGAGGTGGTGATCTCAGTGGGAATTTGTCCAGTTATACGAATGTCATGACTATAGGATACAAGTGGAGATTTTTATACGACACTAGATAGTTTACTTGAGTATATAGCCTCGGAGTTGGACCACAATATTAGTGCTCCAAGGTCCTTGGAGAAGAAAAGGAGAACATAGTGATAACATTGCATGAAGGACCTTGGAGAAAAAGAAGAAACAAAAGACATCTTGATCAAAGTTGCTAAATTCCATTCAACCATCTTAATTCTAATCATCAAATTTATATTCTTAACAAGGTGAGTCCTTAGGTCGAACTTAGGAAAATCAGGGTCTTACGGATTGCATGATCAAAAGGGTGGCTTTGTGTAAATGATTGAAAAATATGCCAATGTGTGTGAAAATGCTTGAAATTTTTCCAAAAGATCATTCACTAGAAATTAAAAAGAACAAATATGATATGATGAAGATTTGTCAAATCAAAGATTTCAAATTATCTTAATGAAAATTATTTTCTTGCGTTTTGGGGATTGATTCAGTTGTGCCATAAATATACAAACCCTAATGGGCTTTGAAGATTGACATTGTTGCTATTTAAGGATAAGCTCTCCATTGTGAAAGACTCGGGTCATGAGAATGAATCAATATGTGTTTTAGTTGTTTGAGTCGTTTGTTTTTATTTTTGTTATTTTGTATTGTCATACTCTATTCGCAAATCACATTCCTATGTCAAAGAATATAGTAGTTTGAGTTGTAATCCATTCTATCAATCTTAAGCTATTGTAATTTTCTAAACACTTAGAAGAGTGTTTGAGAGAAAATGATAGGGGTCTCATATTCAGGGGGTCTTGAATAGGAATTCACGGGTAATACTAGGAAAAGAGGCATTGAACGTGGAGACTTATACTAAGACCAATTTATACTTTTAACTATTAATAGTGAATTTCATTTCTTGGGTTAACACCCTTTAGGCGTATGTGATTTTGCACCGAATAGCGTTAACAATTCCTTGTGTCATTTTTCTTCTTGCTATTATTTTTATTCTTACTTATAAATTTTGTCAACCACGTTGTTACTATATTATGTTTGAATCTTTGCATACGAAGAACCGAATTTCAGTGAAAGAGTTATAGTTGAATCCCTTTAATAGAGGCGGCGAACTAGGGGTGATCAAGGGGTCTCCTAGATTTCTCATCTGATACAAAAGGCTTTCCACGTCTCTGACACGTGCAAAAGATTAAAGCCAATTTGGTGTCCCAAGGTTAAATCATCATTGGGACCATTAAATGTCTCACACGCTTTTTTCTTTTAACTGGCATTTGGGGAGTTCCCTTAGCTCACATATGGATTACATCATTGACACCTGAAGACATATCTCATATTCACCCATGTGTGGGGCACTCGCCTTACATGTAAGGGAGTCGCCTCATACTTGAGGGACTCATACGTATAAGAGGAGAGGAACATGACTAAATCACTTCTTCTTTATTAAGTCATCATGCTTGGAGGACTATGTATTAGTATATTTGTAAGGGGCCATGATAGGAAACATGAATGATGCATTATCTCTCTATGAAGCCCTTTTGGTCGCCCGTTTACGATATTGATCACTTGTTTATTGGATGTGTAACCCCTTCGCTAAATATGTCACCTAGTTTTGAAATGACTCACCTAGCATGGGAGAATATGGAAATGGTGTGTCCATATTCTGCCACGATGTAGAAGGAGTCATAAGAAAGTTAACCATGCTCCCCTGAATAACAGGAGGTTAACTATCCACACCCACATTTTTTTACAAGCACTTGGTATTTTCAATAGGCATAGGATTTAGGCCTAACACAAATATAAATATCTCAACTCAATTGAGAGAGGACAAGATTCAAGCTTAATACGGATATAAATATCTCAACCCAAAAGTTGGGAGGGGGCAATTTGATACTCACACAAAAACTACATACACAAAGCTTTCACCTTCATATGTTAGCTTTCACCTTCATATGTTAACTAGCTCTCACCCTTATAATATACCTTTAAAGGTGGCAAAACAGGTTCGACCCGTTAGACATGTCTATTTTGTCCTCACTTTAGTGTGGGAGCAACCCAATGGTTTAGGTTCGCACCTTCTAGCGATCTGCCTCACTCTACCCTGTTTTTCTTGCGGACTTTTACGGGCACATATATTAACATAATTTTTTGTATTTTTAAATTTAAAATATGCAGTGCCCACAGGCCCATCCTACCCCGCTCTAACTTATAGTGCGGGGCATGCTAAGGTTTTAGGCACATACCCTCAACTATGATTGCTCCATCCTACTCCACTTTTTGCAAACTTTTGTGTGGCGGGTATACTAGTTTGTCGCCCTTACATACCTTTAAGGCACCGACAACCCTTAAACACTAAAAAGTTGTCTTGTATTATACTTTTAGCAAGTACAATATGTAACATTTAAGATATTGGTTGATGGTGAACTTCAAAAAAAAAAACTCATTGATGCAATCCTGTCCATGACATTAAGAACATATGATATCAATAAATATTTATATTGACTTCCATTATCATGAAAGATTTGGTGGCTCAGATTAGATGGTAAACATGTCGCTTTTTTTTTAATTTTATATATATATATATATATATATATATATATATATATATATATATATATATATATATATATATATATATATATATATATATATATATATATATATATATATATATATATATATATATATATATATATATATATGTGTGTGTGTGTGTGCAAATAGTAAAATAATTAATTTTTAAAGGTGAAATTAAAATGAAAAATAAATTGGTTTCCGTCAATGTTTCAAAAATAAATTGTAAAATAATTATGACGGAAAAATTTTTATTTACTAAAATAAATTAAAACAATATTTTTTTTAATTAAAAAATTAACTAATTTGATTTTAATTTAGATATGGATGTCCAAATTATAGATTTAGTTAAAACCTTATTAAAAATATATCTAAAATTGGATTTGGTAAAAACCATACTAACAATTAACCAGTTTTTAATAACCGAATTTAAATATGAAAATGGATTATTTAAATAAACAGTTTATATGAGTACCCCTAAATATCACAAAATAAAATGCCAAAAACCAACAAAAACTATAATGTAATAGTAATAATTAACAAAATTCTATTTTAAATTTTAACATGTCAAAGAAAGAGATTTGGGTTCTAGTGAGAGTGGTATGCAAGGAAAAAATAGAAAGGAATATCTTCTATTTTAAATTATGTTGAATATCATAAAATAAACACAGCAAAATAAAATAAACGAAATTGAACAGAGCAAACTAAAATAAAGCAGAACAAAAATTTCACTCTATTTTATTTGAAACTTTTTAAACAGAATAGACAAATTGTTAGTTTCATTCAAATTGAAAGCGAATGGCGTATTTCTTGAGTTTTACTTCTACTTAAAATTTTATTGAAAAATTTATGTCAAGTAGTCTATTAAAATATAATATCACATTCAACATTCTTATTGCTTCTACCTATATTCAAAATGAAAAAAATATTTCAAATACTTCATTAATTTTTAAAATTAACGTTACATTAAAAAAATAGGAAATAGAAATAAAGTTGTGTATTATTGAGTTTTAAACCAAAAACACTTGAAAAATGCTTTTATGCAATATATTTATTCAAAAATAATAGATTTGTGTAAACTCTCCCTTGCTATTGCCTAATCAGAGTCAAAGTAGCGTCGCCAGAAATTTAAAGGAAAAAAACCTAAATTTTTTATAGAATTGAAATTGAAAATGCAAATGAAATAAGTGGTAAATGGCCTATTTTAAAGAAGCAAATTAATTACTTAAATACAAATGGAGCTTAAGATTCACACAGAAGCTTGGACAAGCTTTTACATTCTAGGGTTAAGAAATTAACATTTGGGAATAAAATTGGAGTAGATACAACAAACTAAGCTCTTTCGCCTCTGATTCTTCTTGCAAGTTGAATGTCCTTAGGCATGATGGTAACTCTCTTAGCATGAATTGCGCACAGATTTGTATCTTCAAACAGTCCAACCAAGTAAGACTCAGCAGCTTCTTGAAGAGCCGAAACAGCACTGCTCTGGAACCTCAGGTCCGTTTTAAAATCTTGAGCGATTTCACGAACAAGACGCTGGAAAGGAAGTTTTCGGATCAGAAGCTCGGTGCTCTTCTGGTACTTACGGATCTCTCTCAAGGCAACTGTTCCTGGCCTGAATCTGTGTGGCTTCTTCACTCCGCCGGTTGCCGGAGCTGATTTCCTAGCGGCCTTTGTTGCTAGCTGCTTCCGGGGAGCCTTGCCGCCGGTTGATTTTCGAGCTGTTTGCTTTGTACGAGCCATTGAGAGAAACTTTAGAAGATTGATTTTGAGATGAGATTGACTTAACTTCGATGCGTTTTGTTATGATGTGAAAAAAGGGTTTTATAGAGGTGTTTGAATTGAAGTGAACTGAAATTTTAGAGGGAAAGGGAGCGAGTTTTTGTTTTAGAAGCGATCCGTGTGAGTGTTAATCTAACGGTTACGATTGGATTAAACGATAGCGCACGGATTCTACTTTCCCCATGTATTCCTCTCTCATACCTTGTGTATTGACAATGTTTTCAATGCTCCATATTAAATCAATATTTTTTTTTTAATTTAATATATAATTCTTAAGAGCATGCATATCTTACTTTTTTTTAAAATCATTTTTACATAAAAATCATAGATTTATTGTTTGGCTGGATTACTAAATACTATTAATGTTTTGTGAAACTTTTTTATTAAAACATGGTGTCTTGCGGTTGGTTTTGAATTGATTTTAATATCAAATTTAACATTTTAAAAAAATGATATTTATGATGTTTGTTTTGAATTTGGCAACAAAAAATAGAGAAAATAATAAAATCAATAACAAGAAAAAATTCTCAAGTATCCAATATAAAAGAAAATTCTCAAGTACCCTTAACCTTTGGATTTTTAGACTTAGAGGGAGCTTACAAATCTCAGACTCTGATGTTACCAAGTAAATTAAAATAGTCTAACATTGTTCTTAAATACTTATGTTTGTCATCATAAAAAATGGGGAGATTGTTAGAACAAGATTTGTTCATGACAAGTATTCCTTAAGGTTTTTATGATAACAAAAGCATTGAAAGAACAATGATATTATCCAATGTGTGTTCTAATTATGTAGGTTCCAAAACTTAGGAAGAATCTATTAAGAATCTGATGAAAGGACGCATTTAAGAGAAGCTGAGTTATTGACTTCTGGTGGTTCAGAAGAATGGTCTTTAAGTGAAGTTTGATAATATAGGTTGGCGTAGACTTTGGAGCTGAAGGTATCAGCATCAGAAGAGAAATATATTATATCTACACTTATTGAATGAATTAGCTTATGGTGATCATTTGAAACCGGTTACGAAGCTAAGTTATCTGTACTGCAGAAAGCAAGCTACAATGTCAAATCAGTTTGTCAGTTAGAGATTGTGTTCACATGGCTCAAGAAGAGTTGACATACTTTATAGATATCCACTCTCGACGGATATATAGTACAAGATCACAAGGAATACGTTATGGTTAAAGGAGTTACACAATGGATAAATATTTTTTGGTGTGTTTATCTTCAACGTCTCTTGTACTATAGAGTAACAAATACACTTGTACAAGTTATCTCTTCCAACAAATATCATTCTACAACTGCTATACAAGTAGTTGAAGATTCAATCTAGAATCAACAAAAAGGAAGATAAAGAAATAGAGCCAAGAAGAAACAAGTGTTTCACGCTTTTATTAGAATGGAAGAATAACAGGATCAACAATGGCAACACAATCGAGGATGCAAAATTTCAATTATTTGTTGTAAATTGTACAAAGCCTTAAGATTTCTTAAACATTGAATATCTTAGAAATCTTAAGAGATATGATCTTTGTTATGGTTATTTCCCTATACCTCTGGATTATCAAGTACACCTTGTTGGCTATTCTGCTAAACAGATTGTGTTTATTAGTTTAGAAAGAAAGTCTCTTGCTATGTGCTTGAGCATCAAAGTTTCTTGTTGTGAGCTTGAGCCAAGTAAGTCTCTTTTTATGTGCTTGAGCATTGAAGTCTTGATCAGTTGTTGATTAAGCAAGAAAAGTCTTGGATTGAAAGTCTAAGCAGAAGTCTTGGATTCGAGGAATCTAAGCAGGGAAGTCTTGTACTCGAGGAGTATGAGTTGAAGTCTTAAACTTGAGGGGTTTAAGCAAGAAAATGTTGGATTCGTGGAATCTAAGCAAGAAGTCTTGAATTCGTAGGATTTAAGTAGGAAGTCTTGAACCTGAAGGGTTTAAGCGGGAAGTTTTGGGCTGAGGGTTTAAGCATGAAGTTTAGAATTTGTGGGATTTAAGCAGGAAGTCTTGAACCTGATGGGTTTAAACAGGAAGTCTCAGGCTGAGGGTCTGAGCAAAAAAGTTTTATGCTCGAGGGCATAAGCAATTATAATCATGATTTGATTATAATGGAAAATCTATTGTGCTGCAATAGGACTAGACTACTCTTAGTTTACGAGGAACCAAGATAAATCTTTGTGTGTTATGTTGTTATTTATTTGCTTTTGTTATTGTTCTGCTGCAACTAGTAATCAGAATTTGAACACGGTTTAGAATCTGAACTCTGTTCAAAAGCAAAGCAAAAATGATAAACACAATTCAACCCCCTTCGTGTGTATTTTTCTCACATTCAAAGTATTTATAAATGCTTTTCAGACTTTAGGATTTAGGAAACCCTTAGGGGCAGCAATCGCTCCTCCGTGGTTAGGGGAGTTTGTTGACTACCTATTTCTCATAGAGTCATAGTGTGACTCCTTCTTACATAACTAACGAGAGATAATGATATTATATACATTAAATGTCCTAAAGGTGAGCCCCCCCCCCCCCCCCCCCCCACACACACACACACACACGTTATGTATAGATGTATCATGGGCGACATCACTCTAGATGAAAACCCAGGAGTTGCCCTTTTTACGTGACCCTCATAAATATAACATTACAACTTTCATATTTTCAGCCATCTTTCAAACCAAATTGTTTGAACTCTTTAATTCAATCCACCTCTTGAATGTAGTCAATATCGCATCGAGCTCATGGAAATATTAAGAAAAGGTTACAAAAGTAGAACCTAACATCTTCTTCGTGATATAAAAAAAAATACAAAAATTTTCTTGTCATAATTGAAGGATTCATATAAGAGATGATGTGAAGCTTGATCAGAGTCCAGAGTAATTATGAACAAGAAATGCATAAGAATAACCTCAAGAATATCCAAACAACCAACAACCACTAGTTTCCAAATGCGTTGCTTTATATGTTGTTGGTGTTTTTGTTCAAACTCTTCAATACAATCACCAAAAACTAATGAAAAAGCAGTTTCTGGAGCAATTGAAGATATGGTAGCCCTACCACTGTCTTTGGAATCCCCTTTGGTTTTTGCAATCTTAGATGCCATTGATAATTGTTCAGGTAGAGGTTGCACACTAGGTGTTTGAAGAAATGTGCAAATGAGAAACAAACAAAGTTTGAGGAATATTTGATTACCCACAAACCAAAATCAAGACCAAAGATTCTAATGCACACACAATTAATAATGAATACTAAGAATGAGTAGAAATCCGAAATCTTGGAGGCTTGGGTGTGATTTGAAATATGAGGATAGAGAGACATTTATAGAAGACGAAGAAAGATGAGTTTCAATTGAATTTTTGAAAGTGTATAGTTCAATAGGTTGATGGGATGAATCTAAGAAAATATTGGAGAGATTAAAACACTTTAATTAGTTATAATACTCAAGAGAATTTAGAAAGATGTGAAGACAAGTACATGAATGAGATATTAATGTAAAACCACATGAAAAACTATTCAAATGCGTTATGAGCCAACCTTTGAATGTTATGAGTCGACCTATGAATGTTATGCATCGACACGAATTTGAAAGAATTCAAAAAATTCATCTTATTGTTAGCTCACAAATTCGACGCCCATACTAAATTGAAATGTTTGGATGAAATATTAAACCCTTGAAGAAGTATAAAAATCTTCGAGTAAAGATACCTTCGAGTAGGCTGAATTATTTAAGTATTTGGGACTTAGAAAATATTTCTAAATATTAAAGATGCCACCTTTGATTGAGGTTGCTGGCTAAGTATTAATGGAATTTTGAAATTCAAATAAAGGAGGGAGTAGTTATGTTTTCTCATGACTAAACAAGACACATGGCGCACATTCAACAAGTGATTACATGCGACATGACACTTGTCATAGGTTGGTCATTTTAGGAGGTTAAGGGCCATTAGTTTTATTATTATAAATAGGGATTCTAGCATTGGAATTCAGTGTGTTGTAATTTACTATTTGTACAAGTCACTCCCAAAATTACTCAAAGTATCCGAGTGTAGAGAAACGAGTTATATGAGAATGTACGTCATGTAAACACACCATCTCTACGTTTTAATGAAACTTATTTTATTTTGCTTAATCTTAAAGAGTTGATATTTACTTCCTTGCAATTTACATGTTTCTTGCATTCTGCTTTACTTTGTTTAAATGTTTTGAAGGCTCTTTACTTTGTTTCTACAAATTCACGTCTTGTTATTTTAGTCGAACCTTACCCTTACATTAACCTTTTATCAAAAGCACTATCGAAGTGTTCAGTTTTAGATAGTTTTCTTTCAAGTAGAATTTAGCACATGTCTTAGGATCAATCTGATCGATCTTATGAGTCACCAAAGTTAGATTTGGAAGATCAGCAGTTGTTCTCCAATTTTCAGGGGAAACACTTATGCGTTGACCTATACGAGCATGCGTTGACACATACTGTAACAATTTTGAAAAATACCAAAACTCAGTTTTATGTGTCGACCTATACCTTTCATTAGTCGACCTATAAGGTTCAGGATTTAAAGGACTTTGACACATATGAATTTTAATGCCATTGAGGAACTCAACTTGACTCATGGATAATTAATTGATGAGAGAGACATGCATATGATATTTTTTTCATGGTTTGTTAGCTAATAATATGCAAACATGTAAATGTAGGCATGAAATGGCAAAAGATATAAATTGAATGTGAAGATATTTAAAATATGATCACTATAAACATGTAAAATGCAAACATATAGTGGCAACATTTGAAAAATTTGGAAGTGAATACATATAACAAACATCATACACATAATACATCGTATACCTTCGAGAAATAAACAAGTAAAATAAATACATACTTACAAAATAAGAAAAGGATTGAAATGATATTACCTTATTATACGAATGATGGAGAATACACTCACACTCCATAGAGAACTTTCAAACAAAAGTTGGAATAAATGCAAATCGTGCCACAAACACTTACGGAACCAAAACACTCTAACCACTTTCCTCTTTGCACAAGTACTTGAAAGTGCGATTTATAATGTATCTAACAAAGTAATTGACTTGATGATCATCCTTTATTGTTGGAATTTCATTCTTGTTTAGTCATGATGATTACCTTGTTCCTCCTTATGATTCATCATCTTAGGTTGATCAATCCCAATTTGATGTACTTTAGTATGTTTTGTTGAATATATACCTACATCGTTAAACAAAATACCTTTCTGACACTTCTCGGATGGAAAACATTAATAATAATCAACACACTTTTACCAATTAACTAAACACTAAAGTTAACCTTCTTAGTAACAAAATCCACCTTGCTTACCACATATTCAAAGTAATAAGGAGATGCCACCCTTATTATGCTTATAGCATCCATAAACGAGATCACATACTCTCTTCATAGAGCCAAGACATTTTTTATGTAAAACCAATGAATAGTGATAGGTACCAAATCTTCATTGGATCTTTGAGGATTAATGAAATCTTGGTTGCATTTAGGCAACCATTAGGAACAAAGAGTTTCCTAAACTTACACTTTGCAATAGTATGACCCTTTTTGCAACAATAGTGACAATACAAATTGTGAAAGATAAATCTTTGCTATTTGGTTCCTTTTTAACAAAATTATAACGTCTATAAGGATTATGAGAAGTCATGTCATATTTAGAAGTATCTATAGAAAAAACAACCTTAGGTTGAAACGCCTTATCCAATTGGGTTTTAAGAGTTCTTGACTCTTTTTGCCAAATGTGACAAGTTTCACAACCAAACCATGAAGGTTTATCATCCTCGCTTTTATCTTTTAGAATATCTAGCATAGACTTCCTTAGAGCTTCCACATTATTTTCATTTTCCAAAATTTTATCTTATAAGTAGGAAATTATTTTTTTAAGCTAATATTTTGAAAGCATTTATGACTTGTCTTTGTAGATTTTCAAAAGATTATTGTAATTGAGAAAAATCTAAGTCATGAGAAGATTTAAGTTTAGAGTTACTTACAACCTTTCTCTTCCCTTTGTTTTCCATATAGCAAGCAAAGCTTTGCTGATTCAACAATTGAATTGGAGCTTTCATCACTTGAAGAATCATTTTCGCTCTCCCAAGCGGCATAAGCTCTTCTAAGCTTGCTAGATCTCTTATGATGACCTTTTCTTTGTCTTTCTTGAATGTAGGACACTTTGGCCTATAGTGGCCCGGTTTTCCATAATTATAGCATGAAATTATAGACTTACCATTCTTGTTCTCATCTGCCTTGGAGGAGTTACATAGCCTTATAGATTTGTTATGGTTCTTGTCGGAGTATTTATCTCTATGTTTCCACATGTATCTATTAAAACTTTTTATAAACAACCTCATATCTTCTTCATCAGAATTTTTGTCATTACTTGTTTCACAATCACTTTGCTTATAATGAGGACTTTGAGCTTGAAGACTTTAGAGCAATGGACTTCTTCTCTACCTCTTTGTATTTTCCTTTATCCTTCTTCACCTTCTTTTCACACTCCTTTTCATGTTTTTCCAAGAAATAGAGTTCTTGCTCTTGTTTTTCTAATTTTTTAAACAAGGTAGTGTGATCAAGTACTTTGAGATCATTCGCCTCTTTAGTAGCAATGACCTTGGGTTAACATTCCCTATTTAAACATCTCAACACCTTATTAGTAGCAATATAATTGGAAATAAGCTTACCTTGTGCATCCATCGATTGATAAGATATGTGAACTGTTTTCGCATTTCCGCAATGGTTTCACCATGCTCCATGTGAGATAGCTCAGACTCTTGATTTAATATGTTGATCCTAGTTTGTTTAACCTCATTAGTACCCTCATGGATAACTTCTAATGCATCCCACGTAGCTTTGACAGTCTCACAATGAGAAACATGATAATGCTCATCAACACCTAATGCGGATGTGAGAATACTTTTTGTCTTCCAATCATGTGACAAAAATTTTCAATCATTATCGAGATGACAAAGTTATATGGGAATACTTGTTTAGGCAGTTCCCCAATCGGCCTCACTATGGGTACATTTTCTCTCAATTCGAATTGATATGTTATATATATTACTTTGCAAATGCGTGCATACTAGAGATGAAGAACTCTAACCTTACAAACTCTAGGTTTGTTGTTGATTTTGCCACCTCAAAAACCCTTGATCAAAGATTGATCAAGTAACCAACAATGTCGCTTCAATTCACCAGTTCTTGTTACTACCTTGTAAGACCTCCTTGTCCCAAGGTTTTTACTCGGTCAAATTAATTCCAAGCGCACACTTGTTAAAACCTAATATTTACATACACGATCCACCGTCTCACGCTATTCCCTTGCAAAACACCCTTGTCCCAAGGCTTTTACTCGATCAGATCTGAATTGCTTAATTTTGTCTAAAACCTTCAAATCCTCAATGATCTTGAAGGAAAATCCCAACTCGGTTTTCTTATTTGAAATCCTCAAAGTTCTCAGCCTAATATTCTCGTTACAACAACCTAATTGGATGTTATGGACCATAATCTAGATGGTCACCGAATCAAAAAATGATTATGTATAGTTTGATTGTGTGTATACAAAGAGCATGCAAAAAGGAAATTAAAAGAAAGTAAAAATTCAAGATTTTAGGTCTATAGGTAGACCTTTCAAGGTCATGTGTCGGCCTATAAAGGTCTTGAGTCGACCTAAAACAGTCCCCACATGGACAAAGCCTATAGACTTCAATATTAAAGCATGTGTATCGACCTATATACAATATACGTTTTAACCTGAGCTGAAGAAAAAACTTCTATAGGTCGACATATACAATGTTTTTATACAAAAACTTAATTTTTGATGCATGAAACCTTTCAAGATCATTTTTGAATGCATGAATACTTTCAAAACCATTTTTAAATATGTTGACATGCTTCCTAATGCTAAAATTCACAATGGACACCTAAAATCAGATAATATCGTTCAATGTACAAAAGACGCTAAAGTTTCTCTTAGTTTTGACATCATATAAAACATATTTAAATGGAGAGTTGCACTCATATAATTGAATTTTTCAATCTTTTAGTCCCCATTTAAAAAAAAAACTAGTTTTTTAGTCCCTCTATTGAATATTTCTTAGGTTTTTTTTGTCCCCTTTAGTTTTGTAGATGTGGCAATGCCAATTGGCGTCACATCACACATTTTTGCCTCGTCACATTAAAAAATAATAAATTTTAAAATATAATTAATAAATAAAATATTGTTCATTAATTAATTATTATGTGCCACATGTCAATATATAATCAGACAATAATATTGAGCAATATATTTTTTAAAAAACAAATGAGCATATATCTCATGTACTTGCAACATGTTTTCTATTCGAAAGTCCATGAATGTGTTTGTTTTATAAACATTAAATTTGTTTCTATACAAAAGGATGTGAGACTAATCCATTAAAAAGTACTCAAAATTTAACTATTGCACCAGAGACTCCGCTTGCTTATGAAATTTCCACCCAACTTTCTCGACAAAGTTTAATATTTTCTCCTCAGCTCCCGTGCAAACTTTATTATGTTAAAAGAAGTTTATGCACCAAAATCATCCAATCCAAATCTTCAATAAGTCATAAGCTTATAACTAGAATCATCATTCATAATTGCAATAGTTGGATTTATGAGAATTTTAGATTGTGCATCCACAACTCTCTACTCACTAGTGTTGTTCCTGTGCATATCTAACACATCATATTATAATTTCATGCTTATAACTTGTTATTGTGCATATCTAACACATCATATTATAATTTCATGTTTATGATTGCATATGTCCATGAAGTCACATAACTACACACTTAAGACCAATATCAACTTTTATCCTAAATATGGTCCAATGAAATTTTAATAACTATAAATAATATAAATAATGCACTTGAGATCAAATCTCCCTTTTCATCAATATTGATAGTAGTGATAAAACTTATCGTTATAGTTAATTCACAATTCACTATTTATTTTATAGAGTTAATTTTCGAATAACGCTCTCCATAACAAAAAAAAACTAGAAAACACTTGCATTAATTTTCAAACGTGATCATAACATAATCAGTTATAGATTTAGATGAGAAAATAAATTCATATAGCTAAAATCAAAATCTAATTTTTCATCCGCAGTGGTGTTGTCATCTTATTCTATTTCAATTTTGATGTGCACATCAGCAACTAGAACCTTTGGGAAACATCGTTTTAAATGACATGCGAATAAGTAATCTATCAGCTTACATGTCATAGATAATCAACAATCAACAAACAACAAATGCAACTAAAGAACTCTTTACTGATATAGTTATAGTGATCACTCCCAACTTTGGATATACCTAGATGATATTACTCATGCATTCATCTTCATCATTTTGTACATCATAGAAAAAATGAATGATCATATGGCATTTCCTTTAATTACTTCAAGCGGATTTGACTGTCGCCTCAAAGAACTCTTTGTTTACACACCTTTATTCCGTTAAGAGGATCCGTTAAGAGGACTCTATATAAATCCTTCTTCTTGTATAATGGTCAAAAACATATTTCATTGTGGTGATTGCTTTACTTTATTGAGAAAGTTGAGTGTAAATTTCAGAAGCAAAAGGAGTCTTTAGTGCAACACTTCAGTGTTGAGTACTTTTTAATGGCTTGTAATTCAATCAATAATATTATGGCGTGGAATTGCAGAGGGACTGCTAGTAAGGCTTTTTATAGATATTGCAAGTATTATTTGGATGTGTACAGACCAAATATTCTGATAATCCTTGAAACGAGATGTGATCCAATGAAGCTTGATAAATTTTTTCAAAAGCTTGAGTTTAATGATAGTATTTCCATGCACAATATAGGATATTCTGGAGGTATTTTGCTGCTTGGAAAAAGGATAACATTGCTGCTTGGAAAAAGGATAACATTAATATAAATTTGTTTAAGAAAGATCATCAGTTCTTGCATCTTAGGATAACTGAGCAGAATAAGATGATTTGGTTTCTTACACCTATCTATGCAAGTCCTCGAGAGAGCAAAAGGAAGGACCTTTGGGATGAGTCGAAGAACATTTAACCAAATATGCAGGATCCTTGGCTTCTTGTTGGGGGTTTTAATGATATTGCTGGAAGTAATGAGAAGAAGGGTGGGGCACCTGCCTCGGTGCATAAGTGTAGAGTTTTCCGTGACAGAATCAATGATTGTAAGTTGATAAATCTAGAAACAGCTGAGCCTAAATTCACGTGGAGGGGACTTATCTTTCATGGGGGCTATAGGATTTATGAGAAGCTAGATAGAGCTTTAAGTAATGAGGCTTGGAGTCTTAATTTTCTGGATGCTCAAATCAAAACGCTTACGCACGTTGAGTTTTCAGATCATCATCCAATCTTAATCTCTCTGACCAAAGTCATGAAGCATAATGTTCCAAGACAGTTTCGCTTCGAGAGTGCTTGGCTGGCTGAGGCTACTTAGCATGAGATGATTAGAGGTATGTGAAGTTCTGATGACAATGTTATGGTGAATCTAGGGAATGTGGAATAAGAGATCCAACGTTGGAAGTTTCTCAATTTCAATCAGGTACTGGAGAAAAAAAAGGAGAGTTAATGGCTAGAATTAAAGGCATTCAGGGCTGTATGCAAAGAAGATCAGATGGAGCAGGATTGGTGAAATTAGAGAAAAAGCTTCAAAAAGAGCTTAATTATATTCTTGGGAAGGAAGAAATTATGTGGCATCAAAGGTCCATAACTGAATGGTTAAAGGGTGGAGATAGGAATACGAAGTATTACCATTTTAAAACTATCAACAGACGGCGGAGAAATAGGATCACAGTGCTCAAGGATGACAATGGGGTGTGGATAGAGGATAATGAGCAGTTAAAAGAATTGGTTAACAGTTTCTATAGGAAGCTTTTTGCACTCAAGTATAACTGGAAGGTGCTTCATAATACCAGCATCAGCTTTCTTAGACTGCAAGAATCAGATTTAAATAACTTAAAGATGCATATTAATGATGGAGAAGTAAAAAAGCGGTTTTTGCAATGAAGCCTTGGAAGGCGCCAGGCCCAGACGATTTTCCTGCTGGTTTTTATCAGAAGTCGTGGAATGTGGTGGGGAGACAGGTTTGTGATTTTGTTAAAAAAGTTTGGACCAATCCTAGCTGCATTGTTGAAGTTAATCAAACTGATATTTGTTTGATCACTAAGGTTCTCCATCTGATCAATGTTGCGCGGTTTCAACCAATGTCTTTGTGAAACACCTTATAAAAAGTGGTGAGTAGAGTTATTGTAGGGAGATTAAAAACTTTCATAGCATCCTTGATATCTCCGTATCAAACTGGATTTGTGCCAGGCAGATTTATACACGAAAACATTATTATTGCCCAAGAAGTAATGAATATTATGCAGAAGAAGAAAGGCAAGAAATGCATATTTACAATAAAAATAGATTTATCTAAAGCTTATGATAAGCTCAATTGGAACTTTATTACGCATGTGTTGCGGGAAGCTGGAATTCCTGATTATATTCTTAATATAATTATGCATGCTGTGAGCAGTGTAGAGACCCATGTTTTGTGGAATGGAGTTAGGAGCGAGTTCTTTCGTTTTCGTCCTAATCGAGGCATTCTCCAAGGACATCTTATTTCCCCTTATTTGTTTGTGCTTTGTATGGATAAGTTATCCCATATTATAGAGCAAGAGGTGGTGCAAAAGAGGTGGAAAGCGATCAAAATGGGGAAGAATAGTCCACATATCTCGCATTTAATGTTTGCGGATGATTTACTTATTTTTGGAGAATCTTCTGAAAATCAAATTAGGTGTATGATGAAAGTTCTGCAAGAATTTTGTTGTATGTCAAGACAAGAGGTTAGTAATGACAAGACTACCATGATGTTCTCCCCAAATGTGAATAGAAACATCAAGTACAATTTGATGCAGATTTATGGTTTTAGAGAGACATCAATTAGATTAGTGTGTGTAGTTTATTTCTTTCCGGGCCTAAGATCCTCTCTTTTACCAAAAAAAAAAATCCTAAAAAAATAAAAAATCTATATTATGTGGCACACAATAATCTTCATTTTCCTTTGATTTATTTTTGAGGCCCAAGTCATGCCACAAGTCACGTGCCATAAACAAGTGGAAAAAAGAAACCTACAATTGGAAAAAGAAAAGAAAACCGTCCAAGATAAGAAAAATGACGAAAGCAAAACAGAAATGAAACAACATAAAACCAAATAAACCCCTCATCTCAAAAAAGAACGAAACCAAGAAAACAAAAAAAATCGTGCAACAATGAAAATAATTGGCGAATTTTCATAACTATGCATTTTCTTTCGGTTTAATCACGATACACAGAATCTCAAGATACACCACAGTCTCAGATTCTCACTGCTTCTAGTCAAAAGGTTCGTTCAATTGTTCTATCGAAGCAACACAAAACACTTTCTCTCTACTTGCTCCAATTTCAGATTAGTTTTATTAATTTTTCTCAATTCAATTTAGGTCATAATCAAAATTTGTGGCGCTTTTGTTGATGTTATTTTGATTATGTGACGTAATAAGCTATGAATTTGTTTTTAGCTTGATATTATTTGGAAATTGTAATAACGTCAAGTTTTCTTAAGTAGTTCTCACTCGTTGATTGTTGATTGTTGTAATCTGAATTTTTACTATGCAGAAGCAAAATTTTAGCTGCTAGGGTTACTTTTTTTAAAAGCAGCATGTCTTTGGGTACTTCCCAAGCAGTTTTTCAGATTCAGTCTAGGGTTGTGCCGCAATCGGGGTATATTGAGCGTTACGGGAAATCCGAGTTGCGAGTAAAATGTAGGAAGAAAATGTCTTCAAGGCGTAGGTTTTTAATCGAAAGTTCTACTTCTAGTGTACTTCAAAGTCAGTTAAGACCTCATCGATTTCCGTTGACTGCTGTCAGTTTTTGTGATTATAAGAGCTATAGTCATCCGGGGTTACAGAGATGCAAATGCCAACAGGCTGAAAATTTGAGTGGCATAACTTCAGGAGATGGGAACGGGGTAAGGTTTGCGAGCGATGTTGAAAAATCAAATTTGGTAAGTAATGTGATGAGTGCAAAGTCGGTTGTAGAGTTTGGAGATGTTCAAGTGTTGAAAGAGGAAAAGGAGATTTTGTCGTCTAATATTACTAATGGAAATATCTCGAAAAACTTTGACTCTGTTAGCATCAACTCCATTGAGGAAGAAGCGTGGGATCTACTGAGGGAATCTGTAGTTAATTATTGTGGTAATCCTATTGGAACTATTGCTGCAAAGGATCCAAACAGTACCAATGTTTTGAATTATGACCAGGTCTTTATTCGGGATTTTATTCCTTCTGGAATCGCTTTCCTATTGAAGGGAGAGTATGATATTGTTCGTAATTTCATTCTTCATACACTTCAGTTGCAGGTAATCTCTTGGTCTTATATTAATGATAACATGTTCTGGCAACAGAACCAAATTTGATACAACTTCCTGCAATGGTAATTTGATACACATGTCATTGTTGTGCGTGTTCATTTTTTGACTGTGTTGAACTGATGTGCTTATTATGTGTTATGTTTTTACAAACATAGTTTATTCTTTAGTCATTACAGTTTGTTCAAAGTCCCATTAACCTAGCTCTATCTGCTTGTAATTTTTTTGGTGAGTTATAGTACTACCCCTCCTGTTCCTAAATATAATACCCTCTTGACTTTTTTCGTTGTCCCTTCTTATGTCATCTTTTAAATTTTCAACTACATTTATTATTTCTTTATCAACATATTCTTAATTATGTTATATCACTTTCCATAATCTAAAATAAATAATTCAATAAAAATGGTAACGAGTTTGCTCTCATGAAAGGTAAACTTATAAAACAATACCAATTGTCAACAAATTTGATGCCACTACCAACTTTCTTAATTCCTATGGTTTACTCAACGAGGTCCTATAAGAATGCTGAAAAAGCTTTTGCGTGACATTTACCATTGATGTTAATTGTCCATAATTAAAGGAAGGGGCGTTAACTAACACTTTTCATTGAGTAATTTTTCGTTGTTCATACTTCTTTGTCAAAGGCCCATTTGTATTTTCGTGTGAGATTTGCTGTTTTTGATACACTTAAGCATTGAACAAAGTTATCCCATTTCAGAGCTGGGAGAAAACAATGGATTGTCATAGTCCAGGACAAGGTTTGATGCCTGCTAGTTTTAAGGTTCGGACAGTTCCTTTAGAAGGTGATGATGACTCTGCAACAGAAGAGGTTTTGGATCCCGATTTTGGAGAGGCAGCCATTGGCCGTGTTGCTCCTGTTGATTCCGGTAAATTAACTGATAGGATATATAGATTTTTTTTACATAGCAAAAGAAATTTATCATAATACTTCTTGGATTGCTTAACTTACTTAACGTGTGATCTCAGGGTTGTGGTGGATTATTTTACTACGAGCATATGGAAAATGCTCTGGGGATTTATCAGTTCAGGAGAGAGTTGATGTGCAAACCGGAATTAAGATGATTTTGAAGTTGTGTCTTGCTGATGGCTTTGACATGTTTCCAACATTATTAGTAACTGATGGTTCTTGCATGATAGATCGAAGGATGGGCATACACGGGCATCCTTTGGAGATTCAGGTATTTAAGATTTCCTCTCTTCAGTCGTGTGCTACTCATCAACTATTTCTTATTAAGTGTAAGAATCAAATACAAATATTTATGTATGATTAGGATTAGAATTAGCAAGTAATATCAATTAGTATTTATTTTATATGCTATTATAAATAGAGGTGGGTGTAGTTCGAATCACAAATTCAACATGGTATCAGTTCAGGTTCTGATCACGTAGCTACTAGCTAGTAGGGTTTATGACAGATGCTGGCGACCGCTGCCGCCAAAAGAGTTCAGGCAAACTATCATATTTTTCCAGTGCTTCTGCATCTTTTTTACACGAACCTCCTAAACAGTCTATTATTTATTTTAGAAGACTCTTTTTTGGCTTTCGCAATGGCACATCTTTTCTCCTGTGGGCCCTTCTTCGGCATGTATTTTGACGACCCCTTTTTTGGCTTTCCTTAATGACATATTTTCTCCTATGGACCCTTCGGCATGTGTATCATCGGTCACTACCGACACCATTGTGATCATACTGTTGTTGCCAGTCCAGCAATAGTTCTTCATCGCTGTGTCATCCTTTCGGCATGTCTTCAAATTCTCCATCATGTCATCCGAGTTCAAAATTTCTTCTGCTGCCGTCATTCACTCTCAATTGGTTGACGTTTCTATCTTGCTTCTTTGTTTACGTTCACTATGCTCATCCAGTTATTCTCTTTTCCATTAGTGTTTCTCTGGGCATCTTCGGTAAGACTCATTCCCAAAAATTACCATAGCCACCTTCTGAAACCTCAGACTAGCACAGCTTCTCTGCTGACTACCACCGGCACAAATACTCGAGGCAGATGCAGCCTCTGTGACCCGGCCTGAATTCTGGAATTATGCAGCTCATCTGTATCACTGAATCAGTGACAGCTTTTTAGTAGTTGCAGCGAAACCAAATCCTGAATGATTCTAATTTACCTGGGAAAAGTTCCCCATTAGCTAGATTTTTTTCGTATTATGTTTCTAAGTTTTGTTTGCATATCAATTTTGTCAAATTAATTTATTGCTTTTTTCAAAAGCATTGTGTATCCGGGATGCCTAAAATTAAAGATCGCATTAGCGATCAAACAAAATTATCTAATGTATATTTTCTTTTTGCTTTTTGTTTTATTTTTCTGTTTCTAGGCACTGTTTTATTCCGCCTTACTTTGTGCGCGTGAGATGCTTACTCCCGAGGATGGATCAGCTGACCTTATACGAGCACTGAACAATCGTCTGGTAGCTCTTTCATTTCATATTAGGGAATATTATTGGATTGATATGAAAAGATTAAATGAAATTTACCGTTACAAGACAGAGGAATACTCGTATGATGCTGTTAATAAATTCAACATATATCCAGACCAGATTCCTCCGTGGTTAGTGGAATGGATGCCAAACAAAGGAGGCTACTTAATTGGTAACTTACAACCTGCTCACATGGATTTCCGGTTTTTTTCACTGGGAAACTTGTGGTCTGTTGTAAATAATATGGCCACAGAGGAACAATCACATTCTATATTGGATCTTATTGAGGCCAAATGGTCGGATTTGGTAGCAGAGATGCCACTCAAGATTTGTTATCCTGCTCTTGAAGGTCAGGAGTGGCAGATAATCACGGGAAGTGATCCCAAGAACACGTATTGAATCTAACTTTCCTCTGCTTATGTTTTACTGCTATAATATTTTTCATGACATGATTTTCTTTAATTTTATTTTTTGCAGGCCTTGGTCCTACCATAATGGAGGCTCCTGGCCATCACTGCTCTGGCAGGTCTGTTACAATTGCAAAGTTGACGCACTTGCATCCCTATTTATTTATTTTACATTGCAACTAGTCGACAATGAAATGATATTGTTTGTATACAGCCAAGCTGTTCTGATTTCTAGCTATACCATACTTTTTCACCGTAGCTCTTGTCATAATCTGTCCTATTGAATCTTTTTCATCTTTCACATGCAAAATCCTTTCATAGCTTAGCCGTTTTCTTCACATAAGCATTGCATGTTTGAGTTAATTCAACGTTCAAAGTTTTAACATAAGAAATACCTATTGCAGCTCACAGCTGCATGCATAAAGATGAACAGACCACATATTGCTGCAAAAACTGTTGAAATTGCTGAGAGGCGTATATCAAGAGACAAGTGGCCTGAATATTATGACACAAAAAGATCCCGATTCATCGGAAAACAATCTCAACTGTTTCAGACATGGTCAATTGCGGGATACCTTGTGTCAAAGCTGCTGCTTGCAGACCCAAGTAAAGCAAACATACTGATAACTGCAGAGGATTCTGAACTTGCAAATGCTTTTATTACTGCCAATCCAAAAGGAAAGCGCGGGAGGAAAAATTTGAAGCAGACCTACATTGTATGAGTCTTTGATTGCAATTCATTTGGTTCTTTTTGAGCATCTGATAGGTTTATGTGCCATTTATTATTCATAATTGACTTCATTTTTCTTCTGAGTAACAGCATATTATTCTAGAAACAGTATGCAAAATATATAGGGTTGGTTATGATGAAACTGTCTTAAACTAGTAAATATTGTATATTAATTGAAACATGTTAATACTTGAGGACTAAGTCGCATACGGAAGATACAGTTAATCTAGATGAAATATTTCTCCCCTTAGTTTGTATATCAATTATTATCGTTTTCTGTAACAGTGGCAGTATACCATTTGATGAAAATGTGCAGTGGTATCCACAGAATTCAAGGATAGCCACTTGAAAATCTTGGACCCTTGTGTTAGTGAATGTAATTTATGAAAGTGATGTGTTACTTGCAATATTCTAAATTTGTAATAAAATTAATTTAAATTAAATTGGACTGAGTTTTGGAGACAATTGTGATTGGCATAAATAGTAGTTAAAATTTACTTCTTTTTTTCCTCTCTTAAAAACAACACCCCTACAAAATTTATCAATTATGACTGATTTTTTTGGGTGGTGTTGATTACATCCCGTCAATTGATCACACATCCCATAAAAACTCAAAAACGCCTTTTTTAGTGTTGAAGTTTGAAATTTGGACGCATCGAGTTTACAACAAGATCCCTTCATTAAAGCGAAACCTTTATTTTTTGGAAAAAAAATGAAGTTTTGGATTTCAATCTTTGGATATACTCTACTAAAACCTTGGATTTTAATCTCCAGATAAACCTCACACAGTCACACATTGACTTGGTCTGTGTTTCATCACAATGGGGTGAATCTGGAGTTTGTAATCCGGAGGAGCACTTGAACAATTTCACTTTTGCGCGAGTGTTTATTTTATAAACAATGGTGTGAATCCAAATTCTCAAAATCTTGACAAATCCCAAGGTCAATCTTGAAATTAAAATCCATTTGGGGCTTGAAAACTTGAGATGGTGATAGATATGATATCACATCCAACTTAATCATACTGTCACAGTATCACTATCAATATTTTGATAGTAATAACACAGCAATGCCTTGAGACTTGAACTGTCACTTTCAGTCACAGACACACCACACACAACCATGATTCGCGTATGTATCACTTTTTTCTTTTTTTGCTGGGAATGTGCATATATCACATGATATGTACTCTTCCTCTGTCAGCTGCTTTAGCTTGCGAACTTCTCTGACCTATAACACAACCAACCAGGTTGTCTGTTGTTAGTGTATCTGTTTTCTCGTGCTATTCTTGGAATCTAAATCAGAACGAACTACCGCGTGGAGATAAAATTATAGTACAATTACAACGTTAAAGACTGTTTTCTTTTTTGCAGTTGCCACTCATAGTCACAGTTTATGCTACAATAAAAGAGACTTTTCATGTTGCTATGTTGCTGAGTGGTTTGTCTTATTAAATCATAAAAAATAAGGTGTTTGGTTTCATTTGTGTCTTAGGCATGTATTTTGAAGTGATGAGTTGAATTTTTTTTACAATTTTTTTCATACTTAAATAATTGTTTATTTATATACTATTTTATATCTACAATAATTATACTTATTAAATATTTTAATGTGAAACTGAAAATTGATTGTAGGTTGATGAACTCCACCGAAGAAGGTCTTAGACATGTTGGTAGAGTCTTCGATCGACGAAGATGAAGTTAAAAATAAAAAGTTTGCAAGTATGTAATGGGTTATAAATTGGTGTGACGCAAAGTCACACTTATATACGGATGATGATTAGAACCGCCCCTGGTGAGTGCCTCATGTGGGAACAGTTTGGATGGATTCCAAATGTGGAGATGAGAATGGTGTCTAGATTTAATGCATAGCTCCCTTGCAACAATACACTTGTTCGTCAATTTAAGAAGGCGAAGCTTTGGACTGTACCTTCGTATTTGTTCGATTTTATTGAGTTGTTTGACTAGTTAAAAACAAAATGCACCCGTCTTTGCTATCAGATACAAAATTAGAATTGCTGTGAAATTTTCAAGACTGTCCTTAAGAGAGTTTTGTTATGAAGTTCCACGACCATTGAAAGAGTTTTTCTAGCAAAAGGAGAAACCAATGATAAGTTGAGTGGGAGTTAAGAATCTTGTCTCATCATTGAAACGTTACTTTGGGGAGTACCTCCACGGGGACCTAGGCGTTTTGGGTAGGGAGGATGTTCTTAGAGTACTTAAGTGTACTCGAGTGCCGTTATAAAACCGCTGTCAGATCTAGGCGTTGATCGTGCAGTTTTCCTTGATTCTATATCGCATGCCAGTATTTTCGTTTTGATTTCTTAACTTTAGAGTGTTAATCTCTTTGCCTTCCTTGCCATTCGAATTCTTGCAACCTTTCGTATTCTTCAATCCATATCTCTATCCTGAAATACCTTCTGAGACTATGGTGATTCTTCATTCTTTGAAATATGTAAATATCTCAAGACAACAAAATATTTATATTATTTTAGTTTTTTTGTGTTTGATTTATTATATAACTGCTATAGAAATATGGGTATCCTAATCATAAACCTAATTAGTGACGATGAACATAGTGATGCGTCCTCTCGAGCAGAGGCAAAAGTGATAGATCTGGTAGGTTTGGAAGTGTCATCCGACGAGATTAGGAACCTGACAACAAACTTTGTAGAAACTAGAAATCTTGATGGCATTAAGAACACAACAATAAAAACTTTTGAAGTGTGAGGTTCAGGGGTTAGAAGCCTATGGATCGATACTGACGCATATGGTTCACTTTCCCATCCTTGGATTTACCAAACTTAGAATATGTAGATGAATTTAGGAATGAATGGAAGGCCTAAACCTATATTAAGGCTAAAGTCACGTGGTGGATAGAATCATAATCGAGTTAAATTTTTTATCTATTGTTAGTAGTGTTAAAATGGTGCGGAGGGACTAGCACAATAATGAGCTTCTTAAGAATGTTGACCAACTTCGTTGGGTAGATAAGGAAACGTAAGGGACAAACTTGTTCTTCACGAATAAGTAGAGCTTGGGCAATGCCTATGTAGGTCATTCTTTTGATTTGGGGGTGGGGGGGGGGGGGGGGGGGGTGCTCCCTCTAAAGCAAAACATTATGCAATCACTATTCCAGATGTGTTATACCCTTACACATATGTCTCTTCTTACGGATGAGATTCATGCACCCTTTCAACGACTTTGAGGTAACGATTATTAACCATATATGTTATTTTTCTTTTATATAATTTTGGTGTGAATACAAGAGTAATGTCCCAACCTCGGGGCCTTTCTTCCATCTTTTTAACATTCAACAATCTTTGGCTAGGTCAGACTGTGGTCAATTGTTTAGGCAGGGCAAGAAGATGTTCAAAGTGTATATAGATGGTCTCAAGAATTCAAAATACACATAATATCTAGTCACCATTCTTAGCCACAATATAATGATAATATCAGTAAAATTAAGGCTAGACACCCTTCAACTCCATCATAGAAGTCCCAATCTTCTTCAAGATGTAATGCCAAATTTCCAAAATTTTGGCGATATAATCAATTTTTAGTGGGACTGAGGTTGTACATATATCAACCCTATGACCTATCTCAAGAAGAAGACAATCGGAGACTATGCTTACCATATTTCGGGAAAATCTTAACTTTGTTAAAGATGTCGGACCTTCTTGCGCCAGTTCTCTAGAGCGGAGGAAGCTCCATATTAACACTCTTCTGTTGATTGAAGTGACTACTAAAGAAGATATGCAAAATATTCTGATGAACGGGGATATCTTTTGAACATTCTTTGGTACTTAGTATTTTTTTCTAAAGGTATCAATTAATACTTATCACCATTTATTTCATTTTGGAGATAAGATGAACTGCCTAAACACCATCATCTAGATGAGGAAGTGCTTAAAAGACACACCCTCCCCATCTATCATTACTACTATGCGACCCCGATGGAAACTTTCCCTAGATATGGCCCACGAGAGCTAGAACCCTTGACAATTATTCTATTGGAACAACCTAGGAGGAAAGGTCCTCCCTGACCCAAAGGCGACCATGTACATAAGTCTCATCGTCTATCAAAGACGGTAATGTTTCTGGGTCTTTGTCAAAGGATCTAAAAAAAAAAGAGTGAATAAAGGATCTTTCTCCGAAGGTCCTTCTTCCAAGAAACCACGAGTAAAAATGTTAATCCTAGATATGCCAGACCTCAAAAGAAGTTCACATGTCCCACCTTCTGTTAGGCTTCCATTTTTCCTTGATAACATTGGGCATATAACGACCAAGGATTTTCAATCTCACGTCTTTGAAGAAGATTGTGCCTATTTTAATGGAATATCGAAGACATCCCATTGAAAGGAGAAGGAATAAATGTCTTATCAGATGTGCAGTGATGCCTCTTTGTTAGCTTTTGAAGCCATAGGTAATGGAGACATTATGACCCATGAGAACCTCTAAAAGGAGAAATAAGTTATCTAAGAATGTCTCAATGCCAATATTATTTAAAGGGATAAGCTCTTTCATGTCCTTACCAAGTCGTGAAAGCTTTTGAAAAAAATGGGTGATGATGTGTAGAAGTATGAGTTTCCATCTACCTTGAAAAATAAGGCTAAATAATTGACGTTGGTGATCAAAGAAAAAGAGATGACTTTGACTATTGTCCAAAATAATATTTGATACAAAAACTGCTTTGGTCAATGTCAACGAGGCTTTTGATTATTCTCTCAAGATGGTGGAAGAGATGGAAGAGGCCTCACACGAGGCTTAAGAGTTTGGAAATGGCTTAGGAGAACTTGTGGGAGGTAGAATCCAAGAAGATCCATTCGAATAAGCTATACAAAGCCCATTAAGATCGATTATTCTGTCATGCAAGCCTTCTTTGATAATTCTTTGATGCAAGTGGACTACTTCTATCTTGAGATTAAAATGTTGAGAGAGAAAATTCACGTTAAGCAAGATATAGTGGACAACAAGGTGATCATTCTCTCTCAAAACACTTGTTAACTAGAAGTTTGCTGTCGGTTGATCATTCCTTTTAGTCTTTCTATTGTAGTCCTACAATCACATTAAATCATCAATTTTATTTGTCAGCTAGACTCTAGAGCAGGAACAACAATATATAAATAAAATATTTTATTTAATTCTAGAATTAATTTTTTATGTAACAAAATTTTAATTTATATAATTGATTAAATCAATTCACTGATTTAGTTTATATTAGTTTGATTTGAATGGTTTTTTTTTTCTCTTCTTAATATTAGATAAGTCCTTCATTTTAATTATTATTTTAAGTGATTAGTGATAATAGTATTGAAAAAGTGTTGAAAATATAAAACTAAATAAAAGGGACTCTAATAAATTAAGATTCTAATAAATTAAGATTAAAAGTGCAACACATATAAATTAGAGGATGAAGTTCATCGAACCCTTTCGACTTTTTTTTTTAATGAATATATTACCATTTTATTATTGTTTTTATATAATTGTACATGAAGTATTAAAAGTAATTAGTTTAATCATATTTTTAAGCACAAATCTTTAAAGATAATAAAAAGAATAAAATTTTAATATCTCTAGACAGAGTCCAATCTCTAATAGTGTTTTTAGAAATACTAATTAAAAAATGTTAGTCTGTTAATTAAGTTTTTATATTTTAAAGAATTGATGTTTTTATTTCGGATTACTAAGGAACAATCACTTCATTATCAGTTAATATTTAATTATTCGACTAAGTGATATGTTAAGCAACTATAAATATATTTCCAAAATAAAACTGATAAAAAATTGCTATGCCAATTGAAAAACAGAAGTAAGAGGTATCTATTTGTTATGCCAATTGAAAAACACACTTACATGGACATATGTTGAATACCTTTGATTTGCTAAAATGAACAACAAGTTGATAAGGTTCTGGTCCGAAAGGGCGTGGGTTCAAATCCCACTGTCAACAAATTGTTTTTTAGCTGCGAAACAAGCTACTCATTTCCTGCATCCCCCATCTTTGACTGTTGACTGGTCCACTATAATCTAGCGCCTTTGTATCCTCTATCTCATTCTTTTATCTTTTGAAGGCTTATGCATAGAAAAATGCCTACAAATGAGAACCTATGCATTCGAGATTGCATGATTGTGTCCATTTGCACTTTATGTATGGATGCTTTCGAAACATTGATTCATCTTTTCCTTGAGTATTATTTGTTGTGGATTTTTGGAAATCGTTAGGCGACATACTTCATATTTCCATTGATTTGTCAACTTCTGTGTCTACTCTCTCTTGCATCCTCAGAGGTGTAGCACACATGTTAGAGATGTCATTCTTGTAGATATCATTCATACTTTCAGTTCTATTTGGATGACTTGCAATCTTATTCGCTTTCAAGATGCAAAAATTTCCATTCATGCTGCTAAAGCAAAAATTATTACAATGGTATCCATGAGTGGTAACTACTCAAATGGTCATTATCTTCCAATTCCATTGGACATTGGTGTTTGGGATAGTTATTTGGAAGTCTCCTACAATCCCTTGGGTTAAGGTTAATACTTATGTTTTGTAGTGGGTTTACATGTAGCCTGTGGCGACATCTTCATATATCATAACAAGGTTTTCCTTGGTGGGTTCTCTTCCAACCTTGGACATTATTCAGTTTTTGAATGTGAGCAATAAGGCTTTATGTTTGCTATGGAATCGCCTGCGCAACATGGATGAAATCGTATTTGGATTGAAGGTGACTCTAATAGTGTTACCTTAGCTTTCAAGAAGCCTTTATCTTAGCCAATTATATGATGCATGCCAAAAAGAGAAATAAGTAAAAGCCTCTTTTAAAGCTAAAAATGTTGTTTCGATAAACTATCCCTTAAACCTTTTGCACATGGATCTTTTTGGCCCATCAAGAACTAAAAGTTTTGGTAGCAATATCCATTGGACATTGGTGTTTGGGATAGTTATTTGGAAGTCTCCTACAATCCCTTGGGTTAAGGTTAATACTTATGTTTTGTAGTGGGTTTACATGTAGCCTGTGGCGACATCTTCATATATCATAACAAGGTTTTCCTTGGTGGGTTCTCTTCCAACCTTGGACATTATTCAGTTTTTGAATGTGAGCAATAAGGCTTTATGTTTGCTATGGAATCGCCTGCGCAACATGGATGAAATCGTATTTGGATTGAAGGTGACTCTAATAGTGTTACCTTAGCTTTCAAGAAGCCTTTATCTTAGCCAATTATATGATGCATGCCAAAAAGAGAAATAAGTACAAGCCTCTTTTAAAGCTAAAAATGTTGTTTCGATAAACTATCCCTTAAACCTTTTGCACATGGATCTTTTTGGCCCATCAAGAACTAAAAGTTTTGGTAGCAATATCCATGCTCTTATAGTTGTGCATGACTACTCTCGCTATACATGGAAATTATTTTTATCTCAAAAAAGAGACACGTTTGTTGCCTTTCAAAAACTTTCCAGGTTTATCCAGAACAAAAAAGGATTAAGCATTTCATTGACCCAAAGTGATCATGGTGGTGGATTCTAGAATGAGGAATTTGAAAATTTATGCAATGAGAATGGAATTTAGCATACTTTTTCCACTCCACAAACTCCCCAACAAAATGTGTTAGTGGAAAGGAAGAATAAATCTCTAGAAGAGCTAGCGAGGATGATACTCAATGAGACTAACCTTCCTAAATACTTTTGGGTCGATAATGTAAGCACTGATTGCTATGTTATGAACATGTATTGATAAGACCAGTTATAAAGATGGTGCCTTATGAGTTGTATAAAGTAAAGAAGCCAAATATTTCTCATTTACATGTCTAAGGGAGTCACAACTAGAAACTCCCTTAGAAAGGTATGTAACTTTATTGATTTTTGTTTCCCGAATTGAACCAAAGGAAGTTGATGAAGCTCTCATAGATGAACATTGGTCTCTTGGAATTCAAGATGAGTTAAATCAATTTGAGATAAACATTGTTTTAGAATTTGTTCCCAAACGTTCATCTAATATAGTAATTGGAACCAAATGGGTATTTCACAACAAAATTGACTAAAATGTTTTAATAAATAAAGCAAGAATGGTTGTGAAAGGGTACAATAAATAAAGACATATATTTTCATGAGACCTATACTAATGTAGCTAAATTAGATGCCATAAGGATGATTTTAGCTTTCTTATACATTTGGAATTTCAAAACTCTTCCAAATGGATGTAAAGAGCGCATTCTTGAACTATTAGATCCAAGAATAAGTGTATGTTGATCAACCTCCTGGTTTTCTAAACCCTTATTTTCTAATCATGTTTTTAAAACTGAAAAAGGCTATCTATGTTCTAAAAAAATCTCAAAGAGCTCGGTATGATCATCTAAGTAAGTCTTCCCTTGAATTTTTTTCAAAGAGGGAAGGTTGATACAACTACTTGTAACCAAGCATGAAATTTTGATTGTGATTATGTTTGTCAATGACATCATCTTAGGTGCTACTAATAAAGTATATTATGCAAGGAGTTTTCTAATATGATGCATAATGGTAATGCTGAGGAAGTTATGGTACTTCCTATCTTAAAAAATTTTAAATCAGAGGAAGGCTTCCATAATCATAAATCTAAAGTTCTACATCAACAAACATGAAGAAGGAATATTTGTAGCGTCAAAGGCAAATTGTCAAATCAGAAAAAGTTATCTAAAGATTACCTAAGGAGAAATGATTTATAGATTCTAGAATTCCATATTGAGTTAGAGAGCTCAAAATAAAATTAATATTGGTCCAAGAAAGAACCAAGTGGAATAAGTCCTCTAAAGCTTATCAATTGTTTGGTAAGAGGTAAGTCAATTAGAAGAGAATGAACTTAGAAAACTCTAATTATTCTTCAAAGAAGTGATAAATTATCGCATATTCATTACACTTATTTTTCTACTAAATGTGTGTTTAAGTGTGTGCCCAAAAAAATAAGGGTAAGAAACTTAAAGGAAGTATACAAAGAAAATTAGCCAAATTTTTTTATCAGGCCAACTTCAAAAGTTGTGTATGCTCTCAATAGTCACAAGCCATCAAAATGTTATGGATTCAAGAAATTAGAATCTACACTACAAAGGGGGTCTTAAAGAAAAGTGTCCATGCTACGCATACACGCCATTCTCTAGAAAAACAAACTTCTCAGCAAATTGACCCATCAGAGGGAGAAGTATGGTCTTATTTCCAACTTATTTTGTTTTTTCCACCATTTACTTTCAAGTAACTCATTTGTTTAAAAATGTGATCAACGTGCTTGTTCTATTTATCTATCTTTTTGTGTTCCCGCCTTTTTTATAATTCTAAGGGGATAAGTATTCTCTCAGGGGGAGTAGGGTATACTCTTTATATTTTCAGGGGGAGCTTAACCTCTCCAATATGTTACTGTTGTTTTTCTTGTTTTTCCACCTCCATGAGATAGGGTTTGTCATCATCAAAAATGGAAAGAATTTAAAGTTATGGGATTTTAGGTACAATCATTTATAGATAATCTTAGTAGCAGATGATCCTAGGTGGTTTTGATGTTGACAACGCCTAATGTTAAGCAGCGTTCGGTGGAGTCATTGAAGATTACATATCAAGAAATCAAAGAAGTCATATTGAGCCTCATTATATAGAAGATGTCAAGTCTCAAATGAAGTGCTAAATCCTAGGTGAATCTAACAAGGGATATTGAAGCTTCAATGTTTTGAAAGAGAGGAAGTTTGGAAGCTCACTTCGTCCCGTGACTGAGTGATCAATGTATTGTAAAAGTATATGAGTATCTCCTAAGATGCTAAGAAAAATTTCACACACATACTAAAATAAGTTTGAAGTGTCTCTGCTTTTATAAAATGACCAAAAAATATTATACGTAAGTATCTAATTGGTTATTAGCTTGAATAACCTTTTAGGAGTCTTGTTTGCACTAAATAATCAACTAACATATTAGGGTTGATTAAATTAAAATTTTGTAAGACCTCTAATGGATTAAGAGGACTTCTAATTGATTAACGACAACAAATTTGAAAAAAATCAATATTTAAACCACATAACCAATTAGACCTAGCTCATAATCAATTATGAGCATTAAGAAGCTCACATACTGATTTCCTTTTTGAGCTATATTTTTTTCTTATATAAAGGATACTTATTCTCATTTCAAGTCACACAATAATTCAAATTTCTGCTATCCTTTTCTTATTTTATCTTTTCTTTCCTTTTATATTCATTTACTAAAGTTGCATTAGTGCCTTGTAGGATGTTCTAAACCGAACCAAACCAATAGAAAATAGGAAATCAAACCAAACCAAACTAAAATCACAAAAAACCACATTTAGTTTGGATGTGTTTGGGCCTGTTTTTAACAAAATCACGCAGTTTGGTTTGGTTTGTGGTTTGTATTTTCCAAACCAAACCAAACCAAACCAAACTGAATTACATTATAACCCAAACTTCACTTATCCCACATCTAACCCAAAACCCAAATCTATTATGCCTTATCCTTACGATTACAAACATTTTTCTCTTACTCACACTTTGGGTTTCATTTTCAACATTCTCAAATCTCTCATAGTAGTATCGCACATTCTTCTCATCTTCGTTGTCATGTACATCTCGCCCCTTCTACTATAGTCTCTCCCCTCTTATGTTCTTTTTTTTTTTATCTTCTCAATTATATGTTATTTTTCTCTATTCCAATTACATTTTTATCGCACATTTCTCCTCTAATCTCGCATCTCTTTTATTCTTTCTTTTTCATCTTCATTAATCCCTCTCCTCTATTTTTTTCTGTTTCATTATAATGTTTTTGAAATTTTTTATGGTACTATTTTATGTTTTTTTTTATTTCACTTTTATCTAATCTAAATTTTGTATATTGAATGAGAAGTTTTTTCCAAATATGATGGATTTTGTTGTTATTTGGTAATGTATGAATGACTAAACAAAAAATTAAGTTGTTCTCTATAGGTGTATGTATGGCTCAATAAAAATATTATAAAAAACCGAACCAACCTCAAACCGCATTGGTTTGGTTTGGTTTTATCTCTTGCAGTTCAAATGAATTTTACCATTAAAACTGCCCAAACCGCACCGCGAACACCCCATAATAAAGCCTTGTGCAAGGAGCTTTCTAATAAGATGCATACTGTTTATGATGTGGGAGCTACAATACTTCCTATCTTCAAAATTTTTAAATCATAGGAAGACTTCCTTAATAATAAATTTAAAGTTATACATCAATAAAGATGAATAAGGAATGCTTTGTAGTATCAAAGGCAAATTGTCAAATCAGAAGAAGTTGTCCAAAGATTTCCATAGGAGAAATGATTTCATATCTGAAGAAAGCATCCTAGCAAGAAATAAATAGATTATAGAATTCCATATTGAGTTAGAGAGCTCCAAATAAAATTAATATTGGTTCAAGAAAGAATCAAGTGGAAGAAGTCGTCTAAAGCTTACCAAATGTTTGGCAACAGGCAAGTAAATAAGTAGAGAATGAACTTAGTAAACTCAGATTATTCTTCAAAGAAGTGATAAATTATCGCATTTTCATTACGCTTATTTTTCTTCTAACTGTGTGTTTAATTGCATGCCCAAAATAAAAAAGGGTAAGAAACTTAAAGGAAGTATATAAAGAAAATTGGCCAAAAGTTCTTATCAGGCCAACTTCAAAATTTTTGACTGCTTTCAACAGTCATAAGCCATCAAAGTGTTATGGATTCGAGGAATTAGAATCTAAAATACAGAGGGGGTCTTAGAGAAAAGTTTCCATTCTAAGCATACACACCATTCTCTAGAACAACAAACTTCTCAGCATACAGACCCATCAGAGGGAGAAGTATGGTCTTATTTCCTACTTATTTTGTTTTTTCCACCATTTTTTTCAAGTAACTCATTTGTTTAAAATGTGATCAATGTGCTTGTTCTATTTATCTATATTTTTGTTTTCCACCTTTTTGATAATTCCAAGGGGATACGTATTCTCTCAGGGGGAGTAGGGTATACTATTTATATTTTTCAGGGAGATATTAACCACTCCAATTTGTTACTATTGTTTTCTTGTTTGTCCACCTTCATGAGAGAGACGTTGTCATCATCAAAAATGGAAATAATTTAGAGTTATGGGATTTTAGGTACAATCATTTATAAATGATCTTAGTAGTAGATGATCCTAGGTGGTTTTGATGTTAACAACACCTAATGTCAATTGGGGTTCAGTGGAGTCATTGAATATTGTAGATTAAGCAATCAAAGAAGTCATATCAAGCCTCATTATATAGAAGATGTCAAGTCTCAAATGAAGTTCTAAATCCATGGTGAATCTAACAAGGGATGTTGAAGCTTCAAGGTTTTGAAAGACAGGATGTGTGAAAGCTCGTTCGGTCTTGTGTCTGAGTGGTAAATGTATTGCAAAAGTATATGAGTATCTTCTAAGATGCTAAGAAAAATCTCACACACATACTAAAATGTTTTTGAAGCCTCTCTGCTTTTATAAAATCACAAAAAAATATTATACCTAAGTATCTAGTTGGTTACTAGCTTGATTAATCTTTTAGGAGTCTTGTTAAAACTAAATAATTGACTAACATATTAAGGTTTATTAATTATCAATTTTGTAAGACCTTTAATTGATTAAGAGGGATTCTAATTGATTAGTGACCCCAAATTTGAAAACTTTCAATATTTAAACCACATAATCGATTATACCCAACTCATAATCGATTATGACCATTAAGAAACTCACATACTAATTTCTTCTTTGAGCTATATTTTTTCTTGTATAAAGGAGACTTCTTCTCATTTCAAATAACACAAGAATTCAGATTTTCTGTTATCCTTTTTTATTTTATCATTTCTTTCCTTTTATATTCTTTCACTAAAGTTACCTTAGTGCTCATAGGGTGTTTAAAATCAAACCAATCTAATAGAAAACCACAAATAAAACTAAACTAAAACCGCAATAAAACACATTTGGTTTAGATGTGTTTGAGTCAGTTTTAACAAAACTATGTTGTTCGATTTGGTTTGTAGTTTGTATTTTGCAAACCAAACTAAATTGTATTACGTTACAACCCAAACTTCCTTATCCCACTTCTAACCCAAAACCCAAATTTATTATGCCTTACCCGTACAATTATAAATAATTTTCTCTTACTCATACTTAAGATTTCATTTTCAGTTGTCTCAAATATTTCATAGTAGTATCATGCATTCTTCTCACCTTCTTTGTCATGTACATCCCGCCTATTCTACTCTAATCTCTCCTCTCTAATGTTCTTTTTTATCTTCTCATTTTTATATTATTTTTCTCCAAATTACATTTTTATCGCACATTTCTTTTATAATCCCGCATCTCTTGTGTTCTTTCTTTTTCATCTTCACTAATCTCTCACCTCTATTTTTTTTTTCTGTTTCATTATAATGTTTTTTTATATTTTTATGGTATTATATTATGTTTTTTATTTCACTTTTGTCTAATCTAATTTTTGTAAATTGAATGAGAAGTTTTTGTCCAAGTATGACGAGTTTTGTTGTTATTTAGTAATGTATGAATGATTAAACACAAAGTTAAATTGTTCTCTATAGGTGTATGTATGTCTCAATAAAAATATTGTAAAAAATGAACCAACCAAAACCATATTGGTTTAGTTTAGTTTGGTTTGATCTTATTTCTAAAAGTCAACTGCACTGCGAACACCCTGTCGCTACACGAAAAATGACACAGAGTCGCCACCGAATTTTATTTATCCCAAGGAGGGAAAGAGAAATAACGAAAAAACTTTTAGGAAAAGATCATGGTCATCGCAACCAAGTTTTAGGGTTCGGGAGTCGGTTATGTGAGGGGAATTTATTAACACCCCTCACATCTATTGTATTCGATGGGAACCTTTTAAGTTGTTTAGCTTGAATGAGTGTTTTTAATTTTAAAAGTTTACTTGCTTAAAAGAAAAGAGGGGTTGGTTTTTTATTAGAGTGGTCGCCAAGGATTGTGGCCCTTATGCCTACGTATCCTCACTTAAAAGAAGTGAAGAATCAGAGCTCCGTAGTTCGGAGGCTTGTGAAATAATTGTATGTCGGTTGATTTTATACCTTGAAAAAGGATTTTAAGATTGATGCCCTAAGACGAAAATAAGTTTGATGAGTTGATATTTTTTAGGATTTTTGAGAAGAAATTGTTCTTGATTACGATCATACTAAAGACTTTGGATAGAGATAAATATCTTGAATATCCAAGTCGAGCGCGTTGTATTCAAAATATTTAGAACGAGTGTAGGAGGGGTTCCATTCTCATTCCTTCTCCACCACTTTAAAGCCCATGGCGTGTAGACCTAATCGTATCTTTATTGCGTTTTTGCATTTTTTGAGAGAAGTACCACTTGATGTTGGGTCAAGGGTTTTATTGCTTGCTAAAAAAAAGTTTGAGGTGATGCGAACAAGGTTGATGGCGATGCACAAGGCAATCGACTTACAATGTCAAAAATGGCTCGATAAGAATCGAGAGTTTGTTTTGAAAAAGAGTTTTGGCAAGACAAGTCGGAATGACATTATTAATATAAACATACAATGAAATATAAGACAAGGTCAAGTTAGTTGGTTTGAGGACACAAGTTAAATTTCACAAAGTTGTACCTTCAAATTATTAATTTAAACTAAGCATGGATATTTAATTAATTAACATTTTAATCAGTAAATATAAATAACAAACTCTTTTCTTCCTTTTGTTATATTATCATTTTTTTTTTCATCTTTTCACTTTTAATAATTTGAAACACCAAAAAAAACTTTAAGGGAAACATGAGGATAGCAAAAATAAAGCATAAAAGCAAGAAAAAACAAAAAGCTGGAAAAAAAAAGTCAAGAAGTTAGCTGTGCGAATTTCCTGATGAATTTTCCCAGAAAAACATCAATAAGTTCACTGTGCGAACATCCTGTCGAATTTTCCCAGACACACACTATTCACAAACAGAGGCGAAAGGTGCCAAAGTTCGTTGTGCAAACTTGCCAGTGAATCTGCCCAGAAAAATCATCAACAAGTTTGTTGTGCAAACTTCCTAACGAGTTTGCCCAGATACACACTATTCAGAGAAACAGAGCGAAAGGTGTCAAAGTCCGTTGTGCGAACTTGCTAGTGAATCTGCCCAGAAAAATCATCTACAAGTTCGCTGTGCAAACTTCCTAACGAATTTGCCTAGATACACACTATTCATAGAAACAGAGGCGAAAGGTGTCAAAGTTCGCTGTGTGAACTTACCAACGAATAGCTCGCTGGCTCACAATAAGGGGGTTTTGGTTGTTTACTAACGTTCGCTAGGCGAAGGATTCCTTTGCAGTGCGAACATGACAACATTTTTAGCACTTTTTAAGTGTTCTCATCTCTCTCTCTCTCTCTCTCTCTCTCTCTCTACAAAACTCACTCTTGTTTTTTCTACAATACCAAATCACTCTTGAAACCTCATCACAAAAATATGTATCCCTAAATACTATCCTAACTAACAACAATGATAAAGTGTGCAACAACAATGCAAACATACAAAAGTATATACAATGAAATATAAAGAGAGTAAAGTTCAAAGAAATGGATATCCAAGAGTTTCTACTCTCCTAATCACCACTGTTGTTTTGTTGGATGTATTTTCTTCTTTGACACTCTATGTTTCTACCTCTCCTTTTTTCTGTTTTTCTTTCCAAAACTCTCTTATTCTCAATGTTACTTTTTCTCTCTTATTTTTCTGGTTTTCTCAATATCTCTTGTTCTCAATGTGGCCTCCTCTTTCTCTCCAATTGGGCTCCCACTTATAGTCAAAGCAATAGGGTTCTCACTTGTTTCAAAACTTCAAATTTTTCATTGAGAAATGCCTCTTACCACTTTCTTGATGTTACTCTCTTTCTTTCCATTTTCATGTGTGCTGCTCTTCTGCACTTGCCTAGGCCTATTTTTTCTGCTGCATTTTGTATTGCTCTCAAATCCTGAACCCATTTGTTTGCTTGTGGTTGGACTGTCCTTGTGGTCCATGCCTCTTCTTTGACAGAATTTTGAAATTCTGAAATTTGATGTGTAGATGAATCATCATGGGTTAATTCCTTAGGTTTTGTGACATGAGTTGTTTGGTTGTGAGTTAGTTTGTCATTTCTTGCTTGGGACATGTATGGGGCTGTTTTGGACTAACTTGAAAATGTTTTGAAATTGCCCATGGATAAGCATAAATGGTCTTGATTTTGAAATGTTCCAATATTGAATTGAACCTTAATTATTTTCCTTGGATGTTTGTGGGCTTATTTTTTTGTGAATTATGTGAAGGCTTAATGTAGCACATGGAGATTTTATAAGGCATGAAGGGTACCATAGCATGAAGTTGATAAGAAACTTGAATTAAGATTAGAAATAGCTTAATTTTCTAAGCATTGCTTAGAGTTGGAAACTTTGTAACAAATGTGACATTCTTGCAATGTCATGAAATTTCCCTTTTTGTAATATTCTTGAATCTAATCTTGAATTCATGAATCTTGAATTTGGAATGATGGATCTCCCTTATACTATTTAATTTGAAAGGGATAAAGTCTTGAATTATGAACTTGTGATCTTTTAAATTCCACTTGAACATAGAATTTGAAACAAAGTTGGATGAAGAAATCTTGAATTAGGCCTTGTAATTCATGTTCATTAGGAACATTGACCTTGAATATCTCAATATTTTTCAATTAACTTCTCCTTACAGAAATCTACATGAGTAGACTTTTCAACTTGAATCAAACCCTAGATGATGAACCTTTCTTCAATGTAGCCATGATAGGCAACTCATCTTACTTATAACGAACAACATTGAACCGACTCATTCCTTACCTTGTAAACCCACATGCTCGATATGCACTAGAACGATGTATGATATGATGAATGTAGGATATCAAAGGCTATGGTGAAAATGAGGGTGTGACAATTGCCCTTATTTAATCCTCTTGGACCTGAATGTCTGGAGGATAAAGGTATTCAAACATTCATGGTAAAAGAGAATTAAATACTAAAATACCCAGGATTTTCAACTGGAGAGGTGTGGAATGAAAGTAGACACTCAGCGAGATGGCTTGAAAAAGGTGTCTATTAGTAGAGAAAAAAAGGTAGTTGGTTATGAAGGAAATGATATGCTCAAAATGCAATGCATGATGAATATGAGTGATGTGCCAGTCTCAATAAGAGACATCCTTGTGGGATTCTAGGAGAAGAGAATGGTGTAAATATGAAATCTTGTGTGCGAAAGGCAGGGAGATGCCTAGCAATAGGCAATGGTAACTGATTAGGAGATATTCCTTCTACAATAGGTAGAAAGGACTCTAGAAATAAAGGATTGTAAGATATTTATTCTACAAAAGGTAGAGGGGACTCTAGAAATAAAAGATTGTGAGATATAGTTGATTTACCTCTTGCAAAAGGCAAGGAGGACTCCTGAACAAAAGGTTAGGAGAAAAAGTTTCCTTCTACAAAAGGTAGAGAGAACTCTAGAACAAAAATTTGGAGATATGATAACTCCTTCTTCAATAAGTAGAAGAGACTCCATTGGGAGAGCGACGATCGTATTTCCTTCAGCAAAGGAAGAAGGGACTCCAGAATAAAAGGTTAAGAGGAAAAGTTCCTTCTACAAAAGGTAAAGAGGACTCCAGAACAAAAGGTTTAGAGATAATTCCTTCTACAAAAGGTAGATAGGAGACTCCCTCAAGAGAGGGCGATCGTACTTTCTTCTTCGAAAAGCAGAAAAGACTCCTGAACAAAAGGTTAGGAGAAAAATTCCTTCTACAAAAGGTAGAGAGGATACTTACAAAAGGTAAGCTGACAAGAACCTTTACAAAAGGCACAAGAGGTCTTACTAAAGGTAAGTTGACTCTATCGCGAAAGGTAAGGTGGAGATATTTCATGAAAGAGACACGAAAAGCCTCACAAAAGGTAAGTTGAGGGTAATAACCATCCTCCTGCAAAAGGTAGAGGAAACCTGTATAGGGTACTAGAACGTCAGTTGACCTTACAGGCACAACGGCGGAGATGGTATTCTTTAAGTATGGCGACCATTCAGTTCTTGGCCACACAGGCATCAAGCGTCCAAATTGATCGAAAATACCCAAAACAAAGTTTTGTCGCGTGTGAAAGACAGCGAAGACGCGCTTACAAAATGAAAGTGAAAGGAGAAGATTTCACGCGAAAGGAAATGAAATCCCTTACGAAAGGTAAGGTGAGAAGATATCTCATGTAAAAGGATTAGAAGGACTTACAAAAGGTAAGTGAGGGGATAAACACTCCTAAAGGATCCTGCCAGGGTGTCCACATGAAACCCGCATCTTTGAGAGTGACTGGCTAAGCATGCATGCAATGATGCAAGATGTATGCAAAAATATCAGGGACATAAGGACATGGAGGTTATGGGTGATGATTTATGCCAAGTGATTGGGCTTTGGTTTGGGGCGTCAAGTTTGACTTCTCGACATCCTTGTGACGAAATTTGGATAATCTCCAGATGGTCATAACAAGTTGCACTGATTGGTTAGATTGCCCCTGACTTGGTTGAGTCTCGGTGAACTTTATGATCAGACGATGCTTCATATACACGTGTGTCTATTAGAGATCGTGTTTATCCTTCATACACCTTGACCGGAGAGCAACCTTATGCTTTCTTTTGTTATTATCATCATTACCCCATAACTCTCAATGAAATATTTATTAAGAATGAAAATTCCACTTTTTACAGACAAACATTAAAAGTAAAAAAAAAATGCGAAGCACGAATTGATGAAAGAAATTTTATTGATGATAAAATGACCCATCATGAGTGGGTAATTTTACATAAGGATACAATTCCTAAAAGAGGTAATTGCAAAAATATGACTAAAAGTACAATGGAAATGAGGAGAAATCGGATTTCCGCTGAGTTCCAACTGCTATGGTCCCTATGGCCTCAAGGTTTTCCGTACGCTGCTTCTGGGGAAGGTGGTTGGATTGATCTTTCCCGTGTGTAGCTCTCTTTATTCTGATGATGAGCTTATAGACTCTTCGCAGACCGTAATCTTTTTCTTTTTAAGGTCCCTAACTTTTACCTAGACCGCCCTTTCGAGTTTTCAGTCTACCGGGATACCCTTTTTTTTGCCTAAGTTGCCCCTAAGGGTTTTCAACTTATCGGCTATTATTATTTTTTCATTTTAACCCTAACTTTTTCCTGGACTTTTTTCTTTTTGTTGTCCACCAGGTTTGCCTTCAAGCGTAGTATTTTTTAACTGTGTCTACGTTTACAGGGGATGACAGATCTTCACCGTCCATGTTGGATAATATCAAGGCTCCTCCAGTGAAAACCTTTTTCACAACATATGGAGCCTCATAGTTAGGTGTCCATTTCCCCCTTGGGTCTGTGTGGATTGGCAGAATCTTTCTCAATACCAAGTCTCCCACTTTGAAATCTCGAGGGCGAACTTTCTTGTCAAATACTCTTTTTAACCGCTTTTGGTATAACTGGCCATGGCAGATGGCTGCCATGTGCTTTTCATCAATGAGATTAAGTTGATCAAATCTCGCCTGTACCCATTCTGCTTCATCGAGCTTGACAACGGTCAAAATCCTCAGGGAGGGAATTTCCACCTCAATGGGGAGTACCGTATCCATACCGTATACAAGAGAAAATGGAGTTGCCCCAGTAGAAGTGCACACTGAAGTGCGGTAGCCATGCAAAGCAAATGGTAGCATTTCATGTCAATCTTTGTATGTTTTCACCATTTTCTAAACAACCTTCTTGATGTTTTTATTCATTGCCTCAACAATGCCATTCATCTTCAGGCGATATGGTGATGAGTTGTGATGCTCGATCTTGAAGTTTTCACATAATTCCTTCATCATCTTGCTATTGAGGTTTGAACCATTGACAATAATGATTTTATTTAGGAACCTATAACGACAAATGATTTCTTTCTTGATAAAGCGAGCGACCACTTGTTTGGTGACATTGGCATAAGATGCGGCTTCCACCCATCTAGTGAAGTAGTCAATGGCCATTAAGATGAAACGATGACCGTTTGAAGTAGTTGGCTCAATGTGTCGAATCACATATATGCCCCACATGGCGAAGGGCCAAGGCGATGTCAAGACATTTAGAGGAACTGGTGGCACATGTATCTTATCTGCCTAGATTTGACATTTGTGGCATGTTTGCACGTGACGATAGAAATCAGCTTCCATCATCATCCAATAATAACCAGCCCTCAAAATTTTCTTAACCATCGTGTGTCCACTGGCATGTGTACCAAAAGAGCCTTCATGGATTTCGTTTATGATTCGACCGGCTTCGTGTCTATCCATGCATCTGAGCAGGACCAAGTCATAGTTTCGCTTGTAAAGTACATCTCCGCTTAAGAAGAATTTGGCCAAGAGCCTTCTTAAATACTCCTTGTCTGTGATGGAAACGTTTTCTGGATACTCTTGATTTTCTAGATACCTTTTGATATCATAGAACCAAGGTTGATCATCGATTGTTAACTTTTCTTCTAGACAGTGGGCAGGCTCATCAAGATGTTCAATGCAGATAGTTGTTGCCTCATTTTTCCACTTAACTTTGAACATGGATGGAAACGTGGCAAGAGCGTCTGCCAATTGATTGCTTTCTCTAGGAATGTGATTGAAAGTAATATCATCAAAGTATGGGATTAACTTTAAGACGTGATCCCGATATGGAACTAGTTTGCTGTCACGTGCTTCCCAGTCACCTCTGACTTGACTGATGACTAATGTGGAATCCCTATACACTTCCAAAATCTTGATTCTGTGATCAATAGCAGCTTCGATTCTGAAGATACATGCTTCATATTCAACCATATTGTTGGTGTATTCGAAACATAATCTTGCGGTGAATGGGATATGAAAACCAGTAGGAGATGTGATGATTGCCTCTATTCCATTGCCTTGAGCATTTGTGGCGCCATCGAACACAAGCGTCCATCGCGATCCTGGTTCGGGTCCGTCGTCTGGGCCTAATGTTTCATAGTCTCTGACAAACATGATGTCTTCATCAGGGAAGTCAAAACGCATGGGCTGGTAATCTTCCACGGGTTGGTGGGCAAGATATTCAGATAACACACTCTCTTAGATAGCTTTTTGTGAGATGTACTGGATGTAATATTTTGTCAGTACCATTTGCCAACGGGCTACTCGTCCTATGAGAGCAGGATTTTCAAAGATGTACTTGACTGGATCCATCTTTGATATCAACAATGTGGTATGGGTCAACATATATTGCCTTAAGCGTTTGGCAGCCCATGCGAGCGCACAACATGTATTTTCCAACATTGAGTATCTCATTTCACAGTCAGTGAATTTTTTGCTTAAGTAGTAGATAGCGTGCTCCTTTCTACCCGTTTCGTCATGTTGCCCCAACGCGCATCCCATAGATCCTTCTAGAACGATCAAGTACATGATAAGAGGTTTTCCTGGCACGGGAGGCATCAAGACCGGTGGCTCTTGCAGATATTCTTTTAATTTCTCAAATGCTTTTTGATAATTGTTATTCCATACGATTGCTTGATCTTTACGAAGCAACTTGAATATTGGCTCACAGGTGGCTGTTAGGTGAGATATGAATTTGTCCCTAAGAAACCACAAACCTCCTTCTCTGTTCTTGGAGATGGCATATCTTAGATAGCTTTTACTTTGTCAAGATCAACTTCAATTCCTTTTTTCCTCACGATAAAACCTAGCAATTTACCAGATCTTACCCCAAAGGTAAATTTATTCGGATTGAGCCTTAGCATGAACTTTCGCAGCCTTGTAAACGACTTTTCCAAGTGAGTGAGGTGTTCCTCTTCAGTTTGGGATTTTGCAATCATATCATCAACATAGACTTCAATCTCCTTATGAATCATATTGTTGCACCCCAAATTTGTCCTACCTTTACATAGTTTCTAGTGCCACTTTATTTTGAATGAATAAAATGGCACAATTGGCAAGAGACCGTGTGTAAGGAGTTGTGAGTGTGAGAGGTCGAGAGTTCAAATCCCACCTTTTTCACTTTTTGTTTTTCTTTTATTTTTGTTCTAACTTTTCTATTTTTCATAAAAAAAAATAACAAAAATAGTTTTTTTAATTATTTAATTATTATTTTCGTATTTTATTTAAATTATTTTTTTAAAAAATATTATTTTTCACTTTTTCCCATATTATTCATAAAAAAACATCAAAAAAATCAAAAAATTAAAAATATTAGAAAATATTTTATTATATTTAGTAAATAAATAGAGTTTTAAGTTGTTTTAAGTTTGTTTTAATTTAGTTTTGACTAATTCTTTAAGTTGGGCTTTAAAGTGGGAATTAGGTTAGAGCTAACCCTAATTTGTTACCTATATAAACATAAGTGATGGGAGGAAACTTCATTCACATCAGAAAATCAAGAACAGGTCATCAGAAAAGGAGACAAAAAGAAAAACGGCGGTCGTCAAGATCCGGAGGTTCAGAAGAGTTTCGAAGCTCATCATCATCACCTCCATTTGAGAAAGAGGAAAAGAGATCCAAAGAAGTTCGTCGAGAACCATTGCCGCCGGCGAAGAACAAGCGAAAGCATCACCAACCGGCAACTGAAATGTAAGCTTTTATGTTATCCCAATTAAAACCTCTTCCAAATAATTAAACTCTCATTTCATTTTTTAAACATTTTCTTTTTTTCTAACTAAAAACCCTTTTTGTGAATTATAACTAAAACCAGTTTTTGATTATAATTACAGTAAGTAAAAAACTTAAAACTTTTTCTTAATTAAAACACTAACCACTAATAATTTTTTTTTAATAAATAAACAGTGTTTAAAACACTTTTATAGTTAAGTGAAAACATTTTTACTAACTTAAAATTAACCCAGTCCTAAAATTAAAACTTTTTTTTAAGTATTAAAATTAACATTTTTTTTAAGTTTTAAAGATTCAAAATTAAAACATGTTAGAAAGGGTTAAAACTTTTTTCTAAAACTTTCTTTAAAATTTTAAAACTAACATTCTTTTAAGGTAAGACTAACGAACCTTTTTTTTTTATGTAAACTTCTTCTTTTAAAAAAAAAACTTATGATTAGAGTTTTTTTTAATTTAAGACTTTCTCTTTTAAAAATTAAAATTAAAATTAAAACTTTCTAAAGATAAAAAGTTAAAACTAAAGTTTTGTTTATTTAAAAATTAAAACCTTTTAAAATTAAGACTAAAATTTTAATTAAAAAAATATAAAAATTAACAAAACAATAATAAAAATTCCAAATTGCATTTTCGTGTTTCTTTTAATATAAAATATGTTTGCCATATTTTCGTCTAACTTTTCACTAACGTTCTCTGTTTCTCTCCTCAGATTATACATAGATTATGATTCATATTTATTTTAATTTATTTTGTTCCATGGATGTAATTTACGCGAGGCCATGGTCGCGATTTATTTTGTTTTTGTTTTTTTGGGATTTGTAATTTACGCGAGTGATCGTCGCGACGCTTTCTTTACTTTCCGCACTTTAATTTTGCCGTATAATATTTTGTCATGTTTGCATGTTTTACCGTTAGAATTCCCTCCGAAGGAATTAGGTCTAGTTGTTTGACCGCCGAGTCAATAACCCTAGTTTTAGCCGTCTCAAACCCTAATTAACCTAGGCGTCCCGCCGTGGACAAAAATACCCTTTACCCTAGTTTTAGGTCAAAGAGTCGCCGTACTTTGTTTTAGGGTTTCCCGCCGTGGAATCCCTAATTTCAACCCTAAATTTTTAATTAACAAATTCAACGTAGAAATAGGAGTTTCAAAGACTCCACATAAGCGTGTCCTTAAGATACGTTTATTCCCCATTGAAACCTTGACCACAGTCAAGACGTTTCTAACCTCCCTTTCGAGGGGAACTACGATTACTCTGATTCCATTCCCTATCCAGGATACGTAGGCACAAGACGCAACGTCTTGCCGAGTAAACTTAGGACTAACCCTTAGGTCTTTAGGTCACTCTATCCCTTAGCAATATATTTCAAACAAATAATAAAATAAAAAAGCATACAATAAACAAAAGGTTCCTGTAGAGTACTACAGAAGTTTAGGGTGCTAGTACCTTCCCTAAGCTTAACCAACCCCTTACCTAGATCTCTTCCTGCATTGTCTTTACGATGCAAAATTAGGTTTTCCTCTTTTGACCTTTTCCTTCGGATAAATCAAAGAGCGGTTGTGAACTAAAGATGCGATTCAAATTAATTAATAATTTGAAATCATATTCTAACCGCAACAGAAAATGGCGACTTCACTGGGGACCCTCCTAATTTTTAAGGGTTACCCCTATTTTGTTTATTGTATGATATTTTATTAATTATTTTTATATATCATTGTACCTTGTGGGGATACCTGTTATTGTGAGATAAGTCCTAACCCGGACTTGAGTGACCTTATTATAGGAAGGTGAGATATTCGACGAGGCTTGCCGGGAGTGAGTCCCGACCAAGTCAACTCGAGAATCACCGCTCAGTTGAGACCCTTTCGAAAATGGTTCGGTTGATCGAGTGCAGTCGTGAAAACTTTTACTATTTTCAATTGGAGTCTGTGATACTGGGGACCGTAGTACCTTAACACCACCTTGGCCTTATATAGGACGTAGTGCGGGAACTATGTGGGAGTAGTCCTACAATAGTTGCTACGCGATACTACACTCAAATGAGGTTCTCTTGAGGATATTATCGACCTCCAAGTTAGTTGGAAAGTTGATAATATCCGAAAGATGGATTGATGACTTTGGGCACCGCTTTAGAACCTTGTTCTGCAGGTCCAATTAACCTATAGTACTTACCTTTTGGGAAGGGTAGACCTTAACTCCATTCGCTGTCCTCTAACCTAGGACCTTTGTGTGTGTATTTGTGCTTTGCATCCATAAAGCATCACATCATTTCCAGTTTCAAGGAATTCAACAGTCTTTTGCAAACTCAAAAAGGTCCTACATTTTAGAGTCAAAAATTTTTTTTTTCCAACTTTCCTAAAAGGGAATATTTGCAATCGACCGTTGAAATTCTTGGAACCATTACATGGCATTAACATCACATTTTTGCATTGCATTTTTCCCCTGGTTTCTCATTCTCGGTTCTCTCGTCTTCTAGTGTACCTTTGAGTCGTCAAGCTGATTCCTTGACACAAATATCAGACCAGAAACGGAACAGGAGTCACTTTGATCCTATTCTCATGACTTACACAGAGCTATATCCTGACTTAGTCCGGCAAGGACTGATTACTACAAAGGCTTTACCACCTCCTCTTAATCCTCCGGCTGGATTTAGGACCGATCTCCATTGTGCTTTTCATGAGGGTGCCCCAGGCCACGACTTGGAACATTGTTTTGCGCTGAAGGCTAGAATGCGTGAATTGGTTAGAATCGGAATACTTGATTTTACAGACAGTCATCCGGATGTTCAGAAAAATCCCTTTCCAGTACATCAGAAATGAAGTTTTGTCACTAGGCCTTTTGTTTCTCGTTGTTTGCACTTTCCTTATTTTGTTTAAGTTGTTTGCTTTTAATTATGTTTGTACTTTCATTAATGAAATAAGCATTGCGACTTTTGATTCAATTCATATTTATTTGCATCTTTATGCTTTATTTTTCAAATTTTTACTTCTTGTCCAAACTTTTGATATGCTAAGATCGGAGGGAGGATGATGAAAACGTTATACCCATAATTGTTGTCAGTATGCTTTCAATCAAACCTTGTTGACGATGTAAGGCATTGTTTCAATTCCCAAACACTGGAGAAATAAGGAAGTTAATCCCTCGTTACCCCCTTCGAGCCTAGAAGTTGGAGTTTCTTTCGTTACAAAAAACCCGCAATTTTAACCTGGGGATGGGTAGTTCTCAGTTAACTCGGTTATGTGTTCATGCAATATACCTTTCATATAAAGGTCGCACTTACAATTTTCCTTCGCACACGTCAAACAAGTGTCGAAGATGTTTTCTAATCAAAAGGTCGATGATGGTTCACCGTAATCATTAAAATCAAACAGTCACTTTCCTTCACACAAAAAAATAATATAAAAAAAACAAAAGAAGCCCGCTAAGTCAAAACCTATGAAGGAGACTTAGGCAAAACTGGGGCATCCCGCTGACTGTAAACTCTAAAATAAACAGTTCAGGAAAAATTTAGGGATAATACAAAGAGATTTTTAAATCCTTATCTTGAAAATCCTCAATGTCAAAACAATCAAATGTTATAGGGGAGTAGTGGCTACTTTCTCATAGGTCCCTTTGACTTCTGAGTCATCATTGCTACGATCAATGAAATCCCTAACTTATGGGAACCTGAATGCATAATAGGAGTTAACTGAGCATAGGACTGGAGATCATCATGTAGATGGGGTGGGTATAAATAAATTTTGAGCCTTTATCCTTTGTTTCATAAACCGTGAACCAGGCCACGTTACAATCCTCAAAAGACCTAATTGAAACAAGGATATTTTGAAAGCATGCTACATCAAGGTTGCGTAAGCTGACTCCTAAAGATCTTTGTGAATCATTTATTTTGGCCGTATACCTGTATTAAACTTTGAGCGTCCTGGACCGCCGCGTTCTAATCGATGACTCATTTATTTTTCATCTTTCAAAAATAATTTTGATTTCAAAAGTCGCATGAACTTTGCATTACCATGTTTGTATGAATATTTTTGTTTGCAAACTGGCTTTCCTCTAAGGAATTTTCAAACAATGAGAAACTTGGTCAAGTGATCTTATCAGGGGCAAGTTCCTTTTACATCCTGTCAAAGAATCAGTTCAAGATTTGTTCAAGGCAATATCTTCTCAGATTTGGTTTATCCAGAGAATTGTTCAAGACTCAGACTGGGGCAAGCCCTCCGAGGATACAACAAAACAGTCGATTCCACGAATCAGACAGTTGAAGCAATTATCAATTCATTTGACCTGGGGCAGTTTACTTGCATAATCCCCAAGCAGTTATTCATCATTCCTACAGTGACTATCAACTTGATACAGTTTAACAGAATGACAGTGATCTCCGTGTTGAGGAATCAGTCCTCCAGTTTTGTCATCTCACAGAAAGAGTCGAGTCTTGTCGTCGACGTCTGCATTTGCATTTGATCATATGCCATAGCATAATTCCTATACATGTGCACATCTTGGGTGCTTTACTCCCCATTTACATTTCTATCTTGGGTGCTTTACTCCCCATTTACATTTTTATCTTGGGTGCTTTACTCCCCATTTACATTTCTATCCTGGGTGCTTTACTCCCCATTTACATGTCTATCTTGGGTGCTTTACTCCCCACTTACCTTCTATCCTTGGGTGTTTTATCCCCATTTGCTTCTTCTCCCGAGGTCGTGTTTTACCCGCGTCTTACCTTGTGGACGAATTTAGTTACTTGGCAGCATGGGTGTTTTATCCCCATTTGCATTTTGCTCCCCGAGGTCGTGTTTTATCCGCGTCTTACCTTGTGGACGAATTTAGTTACTTGGCAGCATGGGTGTTTTATCCCCATTTGCATTTTTCTCCCCGAGGTCGTGTTTTATCCGCGTCTTACCTTGTGGACAAAGTCCAGTTTACTTGGCACCCATCGACTATTTTGTGTCATGTCTATCTGACGTTCTTCCAGATACGACGTGTCTCCTTTTCGACGTTCTTCCGAAATGTTCTGATGTTTGTCTCTCCCTATATGTTTTCCGGTGAGTCCTGAAGATCCCGCTCGATCTCTTCAAGGAATGTCCCGAAAACTCTAGCGTTTGTCGTTTACCTGGTCCTGTCTCCGTGTGGATCCTATGTTACCTTGTCACCACCGCATGTCTACTTCCCCAGTGCAATTCTTCGTTGCGCTGTCCCCTATGACATCGTGTCGTCTGCATCCTTGCATTCATCATTCCATCATACGCATCATATTAGATTCATGGCATTGTCAGCATTATAGTTCGTGTTATTTTGTCCATATCATTGCATATCACTGCATCTAGAGGCCAAATTTTCGGTTATCTGTATTTAAATCCCTTTCACCGCGATTTCTCGAGTCTCCGCTGCTCAAATCATCCGGTGAAGCTATTTAAATAGGGGCATCTGTTGCACCCCAAATTTGTCCTACCTTTACATAGTTTCTAGTGCCACTTTATTTTGAATGAATAAAATGGCACAATTGGCAAGAGACCGTGTGTAAGGAGTTGTGAGTGTGAGAGGTCGAGAGTTCAAATCCCACCTTTTTCACTTTTTGTTTTTTCTTTTATTTTTGTTCTAACTTTTCTATTTTTCATAAAAAAAAATAACAAAAATAGTTTTTTTAATTATTTAATTATTATTTTCGTATTTTATTTAAATTATTTTTTTAAAAAATATTATTTTTCACTTTTTCCCATATTATTCATAAAAAAACATCAAAAAAATCAAAAAATTAAAAATATTAGAAAATATTTTATTATATTTAGTAAATAAATAGAGTTTTAAGTTGTTTTAAGTTTGTTTTAATTTAGTTTTGACTAATTCTTTAAGTTGGGCTTTAAAGTGGGAATTAGGTTAGAGCTAACCCTAATTTGTTACCTATATAAACATAAGTGATGGGAGGAAACTTCATTCACATCAGAAAATCAAGAACAGGTCATCAGAAAAGGAGACAAAAAGAAAAACGGCGGTCGTCAAGATCCGGAGGTTCAGAAGAGTTTCGAAGCTCATCATCATCACCTCCATTTGAGAAAGAGGAAAAGAGATCCAAAGAAGTTCGTCGAGAACCATTGCCGCCGGCGAAGAACAAGCGAAAGCATCACCAACCGGCAACTGAAATGTAAGCTTTTATGTTATCCCAATTAAAACCTCTTCCAAATAATTAAACTCTCATTTCATTTTTTAAACATTTTCTTTTTTTCTAACTAAAAACCCTTTTTGTGAATTATAACTAAAACCAGTTTTTGATTATAATTACAGTAAGTAAAAAACTTAAAACTTTTTCTTAATTAAAACACTAACCACTAATAATTTTTTTTTAATAAATAAACAGTGTTTAAAACACTTTTATAGTTAAGTGAAAACATTTTTACTAACTTAAAATTAACCCAGTCCTAAAATTAAAACTTTTTTTTAAGTATTAAAATTAACATTTTTTTTAAGTTTTAAAGATTCAAAATTAAAACATGTTAGAAAGGGTTAAAACTTTTTTCTAAAACTTTCTTTAAAATTTTAAAACTAACATTCTTTTAAGGTAAGACTAACGAACCTTTTTTTTTTATGTAAACTTCTTCTTTTAAAAAAAAAACTTATGATTAGAGTTTTTTTTAATTTAAGACTTTCTCTTTTAAAAATTAAAATTAAAATTAAAACTTTCTAAAGATAAAAAGTTAAAACTAAAGTTTTGTTTATTTAAAAATTAAAACCTTTTAAAATTAAGACTAAAATTTTAATTAAAAAAATATAAAAATTAACAAAACAATAATAAAAATTCCAAATTGCATTTTCGTGTTTCTTTTAATATAAAATATGTTTGCCATATTTTCGTCTAACTTTTCACTAACGTTCTCTGTTTCTCTCCTCAGATTATACATAGATTATGATTCATATTTATTTTAATTTATTTTGTTCCATGGATGTAATTTACGCGAGGCCATGGTCGCGATTTATTTTGTTTTTGTTTTTTTGGGATTTGTAATTTACGCGAGTGATCGTCGCGACGCTTTCTTTACTTTCCGCACTTTAATTTTGCCGTATAATATTTTGTCATGTTTGCATGTTTTACCGTTAGAATTCCCTCCGAAGGAATTAGGTCTAGTTGTTTGACCGCCGAGTCAATAACCCTAGTTTTAGCCGTCTCAAACCCTAATTAACCTAGGCGTCCCGCCGTGGACAAAAATACCCTTTACCCTAGTTTTAGGTCAAAGAGTCGCCGTACTTTGTTTTAGGGTTTCCCGCCGTGGAATCCCTAATTTCAACCCTAAATTTTTAATTAACAAATTCAACGTAGAAATAGGAGTTTCAAAGACTCCACATAAGCGTGTCCTTAAGATACGTTTATTCCCCATTGAAACCTTGACCACAGTCAAGACGTTTCTAACCTCCCTTTCGAGGGGAACTACGATTACTCTGATTCCATTCCCTATCCAGGATACGTAGGCACAAGACGCGACGTCTTGCCGAGTAAACTTAGGACTAACCCTTAGGTCTTTAGGTCACTCTATCCCTTAGCAATATATTTCAAACAAATAATAAAATAAAAAAGCATACAATAAACAAAAGGTTCCTGTAGAGTACTACAAAAGTTTAGGGTGCTAGTACCTTCCCTAAGCTTAACCAACCCCTTACCTAGATCTCTTCCTGCATTGTCTTTACGATGCAAAATTAGGTTTTCCTCTTTTGACCTTTTCCTTCGGATAAATCAAAGAGCGGTTGTGAACTAAAGATGCGATTCAAATTAATTAATAATTTGAAATCATATTCTAACCGCAACACATATCATGAAAGAGAGTCACCATTGTTCGTTGATAAGTCACACCAGCGTTCTTTAGACCAAATGGCATAACCTTATAGCAGAAGGTTCCCCAAGGGGTAATGAAGGTAGTCTTTTCCATATCCTCTGGAGCCATTTTAATCTGGTTGTATCCGAAGAAACCATCCATGAAAGAGAACACAGAGAATTGAGTTGTATTATCCACCAACACATCAATATGCGGTAGCAGAAAGTCGTCCTTTGGGATGGCTCTATTTAGGTCTCTGTAGTCGACACACATCCGCACTTTACCATCTTTTTTAGGCACAGGTACAATGTTGGTGGCCCATTGAGGGTATTTTGATATTGCCAAAAATCTGGCATCAAGCTGCTTTTGCACTTCCTCCTTAATCTTAATGTCCATGTCGGGTCGAGTTTGTCTCATCTTTTGCTTTACAGGCGGACAATCTTCCTTGAGTGGCAATTTATGTACTACGATGTCAGAATCCAATCCAGGAATATCTTAGTATGACCAAGAAAACACATATTTGTACGCGTGTAGGAGCTCAATCAGTCTTCTCTTCACACTCTCTTCTAGGTCAACGCATACCTTGACTTCTTTCTTATCCTCGTCAGTTCCGAGATTGACAACTTCCACTGATTCTTGATGCGGTTGAATGATCTTCGATTCTTGCTTTAATAATTTGGCCAACTCCTCAGGGAGCTCACAATATTTCTCATAATCCTCATTAGCATGGTATATTGGGTTATCAAAGTCATATAGAACTGTAGCAGTATCGTTATCAATAGAATCTGGGGTATATCTGCATGATTGGTGATTTTATGATTTATTTTGAGAAGATGGAAAAAGGAAAATGCAAGAAAAAATTGCCATTTATTTATGCAAAAATAAAAAAGAAAGACAGGGAACACAATTGAATGCAAAAGGTTCATTTCATTCATGATAAATATTAATTGAAAACATGGGAGGACCTACAAAATATTCCTTATGCCTTGGGCAGAGCATAGGATTTGAAAGCAAAACAAGGAAAATTACTCTTCGACACAGATGACTTCCGGTATCTCCATGACAGTCCAATTGTTGAGTTGTTGATTCGGTGCTCTTGGGTACACCATGTAGACTTCATTCAGTGCATCATCTTCAGACTCCACAAAGGTTACCTGACCATCTACCAGATGTCCACCACTAATGAAGGCAAGTGGAGGAATGAACCATTTGCCCTTGTCAATAGTTGTCTTCTGCTGAACTATGTGATCGCCTGGGTAACCCAAACCAAATATGTTCTTGTTGGTAGGTAATTCCAACACTCTTCCCCAACCTTCAGGGTGACCGGCTTCAATCACAGTCTTCGCGTCCTTCAAGTAACCATAGGGGATCCAAACCTTTATGACTTCTTCTCCTCCTTCTTAGCAGGGATCATTTCCGTATTTATCACATCAAATGCTTGAAAATGGGTCTACTGAACTTCACCTCCCACTTCAACATAGCGAAATGAGGACAAATGACTTACTAGTATATCCTCTTCTCCCTCAATGACGACAAGATGATTATTAACCATGAACTTTAGTCTTTGATGAAGAGTGGATGTTACGACACCAACTACATGGATCCAGGGACGACCTAGTAGACAACTGTAAGCTGGATAGATATCCATCACATAGAATTGTTAAATCTCATTTTCGACGCCAATAAAATTAGAACTATATCAAGTCAGAATGTTATAATGTTAAAACATAAGAAGGCTTCGATACAGCTTTGATGAAGTCTGAGTCGAAGAGAGGTTGGGAAAATTTCTAGAAAAATGCTAAGTTTTAGAAAAGCCTTCGACCAAGATCCTGCTGGAAGAAACGCGTGGCAGTTACCATTAAGGATGGAGGGATTCTTAATATTTAAGTTTCAAATTGGTAGTGGGCGAACGTGGGAACAATTGAAGTTGGGAAAAAGCGCCAAAAGGAGATGTTGATAAGCAATAACCCTCATTTAGGAGTCATTTGATAGCATTATAAATAGGAGTTATTTTTACAGAATAAGTGTGTTCATTCGTCTGGTACAAGTTACTCCAAATCACTCAAAGTACCCGCGTGTAGAGAAACGAGTTAGCGAGAATGTACGTGATACAACACCGTCCCCTTTTACTAATGCAATTTACATATCTTTGCCATTTGCATGTTATCCTTTAACCTTCATCTTTTATGTTTGAATGCATTTATTTTCATGTCCTGAAACTTTATTTTCTCATTTACACTTTATGCCATTTAACTTTCTGCACTTTACCTTCATCTGCAATTTAACCTTCTGCACTTTCCTTTAAACTTGTTATTTTCAAAATCTTTTAATTGCTTTCAACATTTACTTTCCTGCACATTTACATTATTGTCTTTAATTTCAAAGTCAGTTGCATTATTGCACTTTTTATATTACTGTCTTTAATTTCAAAGTCATTTACATTGTTAGCTTTACTTTCAAAGTCTTTTACGTTCTTGCCTTTATTTTCAAAGTCTTTTACAACCAAGTCTTTTACGTTCTTTATTTCACAGCCTTGTTAATTTCCAAGTTATTTCTACTTTACAAGTCTTTCATAGTCGAACGTGGAGTTCAAATTAGATTTTCTTTCAAACTTAGCACATGTCCTAGGATTTAGTATGGTCGATCCTGCAAGTTACTCAATTTTACCCAGAATTGATAGACCAACGGTTGTTTACCAAATTTCACAGTAAACAAATTGGCACACCCGATGGGACACTGTGCTAAAGTATCCCAAAGTTTACATTAAAACATATTCATCTTTTGGCGCAATACTTTGTTGTATGTTATTGAGGAGTGGGAAGCTAGCCACAACATACGAAGGAAGACCAAAAGGGAAATATACTAAGAGAATGGCAACAAATTCTAGTCAACAAGTTGATCCTCAAGGAAGTGTTTCAAATACTCAGTCAAGCAGCATGAGGTTGCAAAGTGTACCATCTCCAGTGTCTTTGACGGGAGGACAGACGTCACCGCCAGCAGTTGCGTCTGAACCTATGCCGTCTATGGCAAGCCCAGGGTCAACATGTGTAAGAACATACACTCAACCGATGTTGGAATATATAGGACCACAAATTCATAATTCACCAACACCCCTAGGAGGAAGTTCACTGCATAGGCATTTTCCTCCTCCAGGTTTCTCACAGCCATTGCCAAGGAGTTTACCTTATGGTATGCCTACGTCAATGATGTAAAATCTACAGAGCGCTCCATCTATATTTTCAGAAAACATAGTATCTTCGCCAGTGCAAGGATCTGGATCAGTTGGTCGAAACCACCAAAGCATATGTGTTGGTTACTTTGTGCAAGCACCCAGTCTTACAAATACTTCCATAAACTGTTTGAGACAACAAATGGATGAAAGTAATATGAAAATGGTACATAAATTGTCTCAGACAATGGGAGAAGTTTTTCAATCGTTGATTCAGAATACTACTCAAACTAACCAACAATTGGCGACATAGTTAGCACGTATGGGTGATTTTATGGGAGTACCAGCATTTGATCAGAGAGCAACAGTTGTTGAAAATTCCCTACGATATCAACCGCGAAATGGACCTGAGGCGAACATGGAGGATCAAGAGATGGGTGAACCTTTCAGAGTCGAACCACGAATGAACCAGGTACCAATCCATATGGAGGAAGAACTAGGAATAGTCATGGTGAACAGAAACCAAAATGCTGACCAGATCCTTAGACGAGTTCGACACCAGGATGCAACAGAAGAAAATAATCTTGCAGCCATGGTCGAAAGAATAATGACTAGAAATGGCATAAACTTTGGCTTCACAAGGCCAAATTATACTTCGCCCATAGTGGATTATATTCTTCATTCTGAGTTACCCCCTAGAACGAAGGTTCCAAAGTTCAGTAAGTTTGCAGGAGATACTATTGAATCGACCGTCGAATACGTGACTAGGTATATGATTGAAGCAGGAGAGATAACAGGTGATGAAAGCCTTAGGATCAAATATTTCTCAAGTTCTCTCACAAAAAATGCTTTTACGTGGTTTACCACGTTACCTCCAAATTCAGTCCATAATTGGGCCCAATTAGAACGTTTGTTTCACGAACAGTTCTACATGGGACAAACTAAGATTAGCCTGAAAGAACTAGTTAGTATCAAATGCAAAGTCACTGAGCCAATTGATGAATACCTAAATAGGTTTCGACTTCTTAAAGCTAGATGCTTTACGCAAATACCAGAACATGAGTTGGTCGAAATGGCTGCTGGGGGTCTCGATTATTCCATTAGGAAGAAGCTAGATACCAGTATCTCAAAGACATGGCTCAGTTAGCTGATAGGGTTCGACAACTAGAAAGGCTAAGAGAAGAGAAAGCTAGATTCAGCAAGGGCAAAAAAGTGGCCTTTGTCGAATGTAGTGAAGATGTGGAGAATCTATATGATGAAACATCTCATGTCGACGAGATTGAGGTTGATGTTGCTGAATTAAAGCAAGGTCCACCTTATGCTTATAAACTATTAGCCCCCTCAAATGGAAAAAATCCTGTCGAATCTAATGACAAATTTCCTAAGAAAAAATATACTTTCGATGTTACTAAATGTGACGAAATATTTGATTTGTTAGTCAAAGATGGGCAGATAATAGTGTCTACTGGTGATAAAATGTCACCTTTAGAATAAATAAAGAAAAGAGGCTTTTGTAAGTACCATAATTTTTTGGGTCATAAAACTTCTCAATATTTTCTTTTTAGGGATTTGGTGCAAGGTTCTATCATAGAAGAAAGGCTGAAGTTTGGGGACAAAGCCCAAATGAAGATCGACTCTGACCCAATGTAAACTGCAAAGGCTCTCTATGCATATCCTGAAGAGGTCCAGATGGTCGAAGCCATTGAAGGTTTCAATTTTTCAGTTAATGTGGTGGAGGTTCCTGAAGAGTTCGCCACAAAGATTGTAATGGTCAAAGCAAATGAGTGTGTAGACAAAAATGACAAACACAAACTGAGAGATGAAGCTTTTGAAGGTTCTAACAAGACTGTGAACAGTCCAAATGGAGGCAGTGCTGATGATAGTGGTTTGATATTGATAACCAAGAAAACTGCAGATAGGTTTGTTGAGCTAGATAGAGCTGCCAAGGGAGTATACATGGCATTAAGGGGTCTGAAAATGAATGTTATTGAAGGCATTAACATGGTTGAATTAAGTGAGAAATCTGATGCTAGCTCAGGTAGTGTCAGCACCATTGAGGCGCTGGGCAGAAACATCTCCAAAGTCGAAGTCTTCAGAGAAATGGAGAACAACATGATGTTGGTAGGAGAAATGATGGAGATGAATGGTTGTTTGTTAAAGAATTGGATATGCATGGCAACAGAATAGTACTTCAAAACATCTCCTAACATTGAAAGGTTTAATGCTGAAATTGTGGTCGAAGCTGAAGATTCCACCTGGCAGGAGGTAACAAAGGAAGTAGACAGTAAGCATATGGAAAAAACCACTGAAAATATGGAGGTTCACTTTTCTAATATGGAGCTAGAAGATAAGGTTGGTATCAACATGGTCGATATCACAAATCGAAAGGTTGAAGAGAAGAATGAGGCAGAAGAACAAGAGGAATGTAACAAAGTGGTGTACCCCAAGCAGGAAGAAACCATTGTTGATTTGCTGCATCATTGTCAAAATAATGGATCAGAAGTGATGTTGTGTCCTAGGTGTAGCGCCATTTTTGATGAAAAAGCTGCTCAAAATTTGGAAGGAAGCAAAAAAGCCAATGGAAATTGGGGGCAGAAAGTAAACCAGGGCCCAGGAGGTGTTGATTCCAGAAGACCCTCGACAGGAGTGAAAACCCCAACTAGGCCAAACACGTTTAAACCAGTTGGGAATATACCAACAGGAAGCTGGATAAAACCTGTCGAAGGGAGAGGGCAGAAGAAATGGCAGAAATTTGACGTAGAAAGGGGTTCTTCTTTTGAATATCGAAAGGAAAACCATACAACCAATAAGTCAGCATATATCTCTTAAAACTAAAAGGGTAAGAACCCTATGACCAGGCCATAGTGGCGAAGAGAACAGCGTAGGAAAAATGCCCTCAGGGAAGCTCAGGTGCCAAGACAAGGAGAGTTAAGTACCAATATGGGAAATCACATAGGAATAGCTGAGAAAATGCCTACAAGGCGAGAGTTGTTTGAGGTTCAAAGGTACCAGCCAAAAAAAGAGGTCAAAGATGATGAGAACATGACTGACAACTTCGACAGCAAATCGGCAGCTTTCCTAGACATCATAGTGAATGTTGTGTCTGTCATGCCCAAAGAATTTAACCGAGTGACATAAGTTGAAGATTTTGATTAGAATAGTGAGATGGAAATGCTTGCACATAAACCTGTGTGCTATTATATAATGATCAATGGGTGCATAGAGGAGCAAAACTCCCTCTTTGAACGCCCCACAGAGGCTATGAAGGGTCATTTAAAGCCTCTTTACATTACTGGAAAAATGGAGAATGTACATGTCAACAAAATATTGGTGGATTGTGGCGCAACTGTGAATTTGATGCCCCAGTTCTTGATAAGTAAAATTGGGAAGTGTGACGATGATACCAAGCCCCACAACATAGTTCTGTCGAACTATGAAGGGAAAGTGGGCTCCACTTTAGGGGTAATCCAAGTTGATCTTACTGTGGGAACTATTACGAGACCCACAGTTTTCATGGTTGTCTAAACTAGAGCAAACTATAATCTGCTCTTGGGAAGAAAGTGGATTCATGGCATAGGTGTTGTGCCTTCTTCAATGCATCAGAGAATTACCATTTGGAGGCCAGATGGTATAATGGAAAATATTGAAGCTTATCAAGGATACTTTAAAATCCCTATCAATCATGTTGATGGGAGACAGTTTAATAAGCACTTGGCAAATATTACTCCATGTCCTCCAACAGACTTTGAGTTCGCTCCAGACAAAGAGACATTCCATTCGTTGTATTTATATCCTGTCAAAGGTTTTAGATGGGTCAGTGAGACACCAGGAGGAAGGTTTCCATGTTTAGGCCTGCCCCCAGTAGACCCCACAGGATGGGGAAGTGAATTCAGTGACCATGACTAAATTTGAAGCATTGAAGAGAATTTCGGGCTATGTGGCTGAAACAAAGTTACAAGCGGCTCTAGAAGTTGCTAATAACCACATGGCTGGCGAAGCCATTTCTGAGTTTCACCAAGAAGGGCCTGGTAAAGACTTCGACCCAGAACCTCCAGATAAGGTCCAAACTGGAGAGCAAAACCAGAGGTTTGACGCCATTTATGAGGATGAGCCTTTGAGGTTTGAAAAAGATCCGCTGACAAATAACGTCAAAATGCTAGCACAGGATCCTTTAGAAGAAATTGACCTCAGTGAGGGGGAAGTTAAAAGGCCTACTTACATCAATGCCAATTTAAACCCCCAACTGAAGTTTGAGGTAGTTCAGCTATTGAAAGAGTTCAAAGACTGCTTCGCCTAGGATTATGATGAAATGCCAGGTTTGAGCAGGGAGTTGGTTGAACATAGGTTGCCTATGACACCTAGGAAAAAACCAGTCAAGCAAGGTCCAAGACGGTTTGCACCAGAAATACTTTCAAAGATCAAAGAGGAGGTCGAAAGACTGCTTTGTTGCAAATTCATCTGCACTGCCAGGTATGTCGAATGGTTGGCTAATATAGTGCTGTCGCTACTCGAAAAATGCATCGTGCAACGACGGGGAGGCGAAAAAGAAAGGACAGGAGATTCGCCACCGAACTTTATTTATCCCATGAGGGGAAAGGAAAATATCGAGAAAACCTTAAGAAAATAATGGATAAGATGGTCTCGCAACCGTGAACGGGTTCGGAAGCCGGTTATGCAAGGGGAAGGTATTAGCACCCCTCGCATCCATCGTACTCGATGGGAACCTTTTGTTTGTCGACGTGTGATTTTATTTGCTTAAATATTATGCTATAAGAAGTGTTCCACAGGGTAAAAGAAGGGTTAGAAACAAGAAAGTTAGGAGGAAAGAGAGAACGGGGAAAAAGAGAAAGAACAGACTCGGTAGGACTTCGCAGTCCTATGCCTACGTATTCTCAATAGATACGAGAAAGTCAGAGTCGACGTAGTTCGGGGGACTACAAAATATGGGGGGAATTGTGCTCGACAAGGATTGTGGCCCTTGTGCCTACGTATCTTTACTTGAAAGAAGTAAAGAATCAGAGCAGCCGTAGTTCGGCCTACGGTGTGCGGGGGAGTTCTGGTAGACGATGCTATCGTGCGTATTCTAGCAGTTAGGCGTATTGCTGCTCGCTCGTTGGAGACTTAGGCATTACCTGTTTGCGGTAGAACGGACGTAGCATGCCTTTCTGGGAAAGGGTGGAAAAAGAAAAAGGGTGCTCGCTAGGATATTGCAATCCTATGCCTACGTATTCTCAACATGCAAGAGAAATCAGAGCAACGTAGTTCGTGCCTACAGTGTGTTGATGTTTTTTATGGATGATGCTATTGTGCGCATTCTAGCAGTTAGGTGTTTTGCTGCTCGTTCGTTGGAGACTTAGGCATTACCTGTTTGCGGTAGAACGGACGTAACATATCCTTTTGAAAGATTGATTAGTTTTCGCCACGCGGGGCAAGAAGTCACGTTTGATTTGTTGAATTGTTTTTAGGGGGCGAGACATGTCCTCGGATAGTAACCCCTACGGGTAGTACCCAATTCGTTATCTCAAAGTTTTTGTTATAAAAAGGTGTGGCGAACGAGGCGTCTTCGTATTGAAAGATGAGTATCAAGACCACACACACTACAGTGAGTATCCTGACACTCGGAGAGGAAGAAGACTACACTCAATCCTCTCTCTTTAGTTCAACACAAAGAGAATTTCATTCTCTTATTAAAGATGTTTTTGGTTTTGAATGGTAAGTGCTTTGCGACAGAGAACCCTACGGTAAACGCCAGCACTCAGGATAGGAGAAGGCCTACGCCTAACCACTCCACGACCATTCAAGTTTTTGTATGAAAAGGAAAAGAAAATGCACTCGGTACAGGACCGAGGTTTTAGGTATGAAAATTGTGGAAGAAAGTTGTGAAAGCGAGATGGTGGATAAAGTCGCGTCCTCATATCGAAAGACGAGTATCGAGACCACCCTCACTACAGTGGGCATCCCAACACTTGAAGAAGAAGAGGTCTACACCCAATCTTCTCTCTTTAATTCGATGCAAAGAGAAATCAATTTATTATGGTTTGAAAAAAGGACTCGGTACGAGACCGAGGTTTTAGGAGAGATGGTATGGAAACATCTTCGTATTGAAAGACGAGCGTCGAAACCACCCTCACTACAGTGGGTATCCCAACGCTCGAAGAAGAAGAGGTCTACACCCAATCCTCTCTTTTTAATTCAATACAAAGAATTGATTTTAAGGAGATGAGATTTGAAAATGGATGGGAAGCGTCTTCGTATTGAAAGACGAGTGTCGAAACCACCCTCACTACAGTGGGCATCCCAACACTCGGAGAGGAAGAAAGTCTACACTTAATCCCCTCTTTTTAATTCACAAAGATAATTGGACTTTGAAGATGGTTTGTCAATGCTTTTGAATCGAGTCGGGACAAGAAATGAAGAGGGAAAAGAGGTGGTCTCAGATCCAACATTACTTATCAATAATTTGACTGGTAATGAATTACGGAGGTCTCGTCATCGAACAAAAACAGAAAATGGGACAAAGTGTCCAATAACAAACGCGAAATAAAATGCTATAAACTTCTAAATGTAAATTGAAATGAAATTCTAAAAAAAAACTATAACATAAAATATGATATAACAAATTTAATATAAACTAGAAAGTAATATAAAGTTCTAACAACATATATAATATTAAAATATATATATAAAATAAACAAAACAGTTTTTTTTTTTAGAAAAAGATAATTTACAAAATAAATATACAAAATAATAATAATAATAATAATATATAATGAAAATAAAAATGAAACAGAAAGGGGAGATTATGTGGATACGGACCAAACAGGCCTGAAGCCTATCTCTCCAAAGAAAATATGGTCATAAGGTCTTTTCTTTGAAGCACACAAAGGAAACTTATCCGTTTAATTCCAGGAGAAACATCATCAAGCATAACCACACACCTACTGAATGAAACGAAGCATTTCATACCTTACAGACAAAAAGAAGCCGTCGATCAACAATAATCAACATGGTGAATCATCTCCGCCTTCGTGTAAACTCGTCACACTCTTGCTCAATCGTGTCTCGCCCAGGTTTAAGCTACGCCGTTCTCAATTTGGATTCATTTTTGATTTCGTCTTTTTGTGTTTCAAACTCTCTCCTTCATCTCTTCTCACTCTGTTGTGTAGAGATGTTTGAGTGGATTGGAGGTTGGTGGTTGATTGTCGAGTTATGGAATTCTTTCTACGGTATCTGAAGTGAGAAGTTGAGAAGTAAAACCGAACCCAACGACAGGAGTTCTCGCGAGAAGAAAATGGAGTTGAGAAGTTACGAGGAAAGATGTTGTTATGGATTCAAAATGAAGTTGGTGTGAAGGAGATGAAGAAGAATATGAGCAATATGAATGGAAGGGATGGTGTTTTAGGTTGTGAATTTGGGCGGTTGTTTATGGTGTTTACAATCTCGCCTACCACATGTTTGATGGAAGTACAGTTATGGCTTGGATGGTTGTTGAAAGGTTCTCAACATTGATGCGAACAACTCGCTGTGATGAACATATTGACGGTAATGTCAACAGAGCTTCCATGGCATGACATTTGAGGTAAAACTCTTACCCTGTTTTTCCGAGTTTTGGTTTTTCTATTTCTGTTTATGGAGAGGTTATGGTGAGGAAGATGGAGGAAGATCTGCAGCAAGCTATGCCGGCGAGTTGGAGAAAGAAGAAAGTAGGGCGCTGGGATTTTGGAATGTGAATCTAAAGAGTAAGAGATGTCATTGTTATTTTGATGATGCTGTGAGCTGAGTTTCTCATGGAGGATCGGCTTCGACGACGTCGGCGGCTGCAGCGGCATCCGGTTTAATCATTGTTGCCCACAACGGTGGATTTAGAGCCTTTGATTCTTGCTCGGTGACGATAGAAGATCGTGAGTTTTTGAGATTGTTGTTTCAGCTTAGTAGCAACAGTTGAGGAATGACAGAGGAAACTCAAACTCACTTTCAAGGAGGAGGTTGAGGATGAAGTAGCAGGTTTATTGTTTTGATGTATGATGAAGGAGTTATGAGGTTGAAGGAAGATAATATTTTTTGTGGGGAAGACCTCTTTGTTGGCAGATATCTGGAGGTGCATATGTAGAGTAAATTTTTGTGAGTTGGTTTATGGTGTATGCTTGTTGCAAATCATGGTTGAGATGTTGTTTGCTGGTCCAGTTTTGTTTTCACTGTAGGTTGCAGGTTTGTACAACCTAGTGTAGCAGGAAATTATGATAACAGTAGCAGGTGGCAGCAGTACGGTTTATGTTTTGTTGTTTTTAACAGGTTTTGTCTGGTGTGGAGTGAGCTTGTGGCAGGATATTGTCTTGTTGTAGCAGGCTTTGAAGGTACAGTTTTTAAATGCATGCTTTTTGGCTTGGTAGTGGTCTGTGTGAGGCTTAGTGAAGATCCCACCATTTTGGAACTTCCGTGAAATCATGATACGCACTGATGTGTGAAATTTGTTAGCAGATGAAGTTATGCGGTGTACTGCAGAATCAAGTCGTTAGGCTTCATACGACCTTTCGAAACGTTACGACTTGTGAACGGTTTGTTTTGTTTTGCAGGGATTCTGGCGTGTTGAAGGCTGCAGCTGCGAAGCATCAGTTTTGACGTCTTCCTCGCGTGTGTAACGTACGGGTCCAACACACCAGTCTTATGAGGATGTTTGTGGTGCTTCACGGTTTGTGGTCCTGATTCAATCTGTTGTGTTGTACGGCCTGCTGTGTTGATGGCTTATTGTAGGAATTTTTCTGATGTGGCTAATCCATTCACTAATGAAATGCTTGTGAAATTCTTTTGTTGACAGTCACAAGTCAATGGTGCTAACAATGGTGATAAATCTGTCAGTGAACCCCAGGATGTCTTGGCAAATCTATTGAATAATCTCAAGGTGCAGCCTTGCGTTTGTTGCAGAAAATTGCTGAAGAAGAAGAGCGGAAGTGGCTAAAAACTGAGGTTGAGCTGAGGAAGCAAACATCACATAGACCCAACCGTGCGAACCGTAAGCGAGCCATTGTTATTCTCTCTTGCCAGACTGTATGGTCATACGAATTTGATGCAGTTTGTACGTTTTGCCGGTATTGGTGACGCTGCGCATTGTTTTAACAGGCTGCTGCTGGTTTTTATGGCAGAATTTTTATTGTGCATGGTACGGATGGCTTGTAGTTTCGTGTAGAAGTACAATTTGGCATGATGCTGTTATCATATGTACAAACTTGGCATGACTTTGGTTGATTATCGCTTGTCGCTCATCCGATATCTTGTGTGATTTTTTATGCAGGATCATCGTTGCAAGTTGTGGTGGCTGTTTGCATTGGTTTTATGCAAGAGAGAGTAACAACTTATGAGTTCAGGTTGTGAATGGTTTTCTGCCGTCGCAAATGTCATGAAATATATTGACCTTGGTGAGCTTCCTTATGTATTTTATCACATAATTATTATGAATTAATGTGCTAAAAACTGTTATTGATTGGTCAAGCAGAGAATGTTTTCTCAGAGTAAGGTGGAAATTGACGAACGACGATTTTCTCACACTGTCATGCTTATGGCTTAAAGCATCATTACCGGATGCAGCAACTGGGCACATCCTGGTGCACCTCAGTTAGTACAAGCGCCTGGCCATTTTCTTGTAGCGATAACCAATTGTTATAACCGCTGATGTTTGCCGGTGAATCCTTATTTGGGATAATGACAGGTGTGGCCTTAACATCTTGCCGGTTGTACGCGTGTTGTACGCTTGCTGCGGGAAGCTTTGCACCGAGAAGTTTTAATGACACAGTGTTTATGCAGCCGTATTCAATGTAAATGCATAACTCTTATGAATTCCTTGCAATCTGTAACAATGATTTTGTACCATTTTATGAGCTTCAACGTGATCACCTTCTTTACCTCACATTGTGTTGTCTTGAAATGATTGGAAGTTACTAAGAAAGTGCTTATTTTCTTGGGGATACTTCAAAGTTTCCTCAAATAAAACAAATTTGGAATAATATGTCTTGACCAAACAAATTCAATTTAATAATCAACATGGCCTAAGAAACATGACTTTGAGACAAACAACTTGACTCATAACTCATTAAATCTCAATATGCTTTGAAGAAAACTTACAGCCATAAATTGCCAACTGGAAATCACTAACTGTAATTTTCCGTCATGCTTAGTGTTTTGCATCTTGCGCTTTAGTTTAATCCTCATGGCTCGAGCATAAATGAGCGCTGTCATGATTTCCATCATCAAACTATGTCTTGAAGGAAAACCATATCCCCATGTATTTGATCGTAAGTTGTTTATACATTAAAATACATGATCATATAACTCTTCCTTAATCCACTTCTTGAATAAATCCCTGAAATATAACTGGAGGTGTACCCACTCAAATATCACCTTGAACCTCGGCGAGTCCAAATATTTACCATGCACCAAGTGAATAGGACATGCCCTACTTGAAACTTAATTCCACCTAATAATTCCTTGATCAGAAACAACTTATTTTATTAAAAAAATTTGAATATGAGGAGTGGAAAGGATGTACCAAATGGAATGCAAAAGTAGGTAGGACAAATTTAGGGTATGACAGATGCCCCTATCTAATTATCTTAAACTGAGTAAGATGAACTGCTATGGAGCTCGTCTTTTGAGGCGGAAGATAATTAGATATGAAGAAAACCCTGAATTTGTCCGAAAAGAAAAGAAACGCTGGATAAAGGTAAACTTCTGAGTAAATTGTGGATAAATAGAAAAAAGGTCCACATCACCAAAACGATGATGGGATGAAACACACATGGCTACTACCACCAAAAGGATGGTAGAGCAAAACACTACCGCACAATCTGACACTAATCCAAGTGACAGACCCCCCCACCAAAAGGATGACGGAGCGAAACAAACACAAGTTGCTATCACCAAAAGGATGATAGAACGACAAGGCAAACCCGACACCAAAAGGATGTCAGGCCCATCACCAAAAGGATGATGGAGCGGAGACGCTAGTAATAACACCAAAAGGATGATAGGAGGATAAGCTTCTCTGAAGAGATTGCCACTTAACGTTGAAGATGGATAAGCTTCTCCCAAGAGATTGCCACTTATCGTTGAAGATGGATAAGCTTCTCTGAAGAGATTGCCACTTATCGCTGAAGATGGATAAGATTCTCTGAAGAGATTGCCACTTATCGCTGAAGATGGATAAGCTTCTCCCAAGAGATTGCCACTTATCGCTGAAGATGGATAAGCTTCTCTGAAGAGATTGCCACTTATCGCTGAAGATGGATAAGCTTCTCTGAAGAGATTGCCACTTATCGCTGAAGATGGATAAGCTTCTCCCAAGAGATTGCCACTTATCGCTGAAGATGGATAAGATTCTCTGAAGAGATTGCCACTTATCGCTGAAGATGGATAAGCTTCTCCCAAGAGATTGCCACTTATCGCTGAAGATGGATAAGCTTCTCTGAAGAGATTGCCACTTATCGCTGAAGATGGATAAGCTTCTCTGAAGAGATTGCCACTTATCGCTGAAGATGGATAAGCTTCTCCCAAGAGATTGCCACTTATCGCTGAAGATGGATAAGCTTCTCCCAAGAGATTGCCACTTATCGTTGAAGATGGATAAGCTTCTCTGAAGAGATTGCCACTTATCGCTGAAGATGGATAAGCTTCTCTGAAGAGATTGCCACTTATCGCTGAAGATGGATAAGCTTCTCCCAAGAGATTGCCACTTATCGCTGAAGATGGATAAGCTTCTCCCAAGAGATTGCCACTTATCGTTGAAGATGGATAAGCTTCTCTGAAGAGATTGCCACTTATCGCTGAAGATGGATAAGCTTCTCCCAAGAGATTGCCACTTATCGTTGAAGATGGATAAGCTTCTCTGAAGAGATTGCCACTTATCACTGAAGATGGATAAGCTTCTCTGAAGAGATTGCCACTTACCGCTGAAGATGGATAAGCTTCTCCCAAGAGATTGCCACTTATCGCTGAAGATGGATAAGCTTCTCCCAAGAGATTGCCACTTATCGTTGAAGATGGATAAGCTTCTCTGAAGAGATTGCCACTTATCGCTGAAGATGGATAAGCTTCTCTGAAGAGATTGCCACTTACCGCTGAAGATGGATAAGCTTCTCCCAAGAGATTGCCACTTATCGCTGAAGATGGATAAGCTTCTCCCAAGAGATTGCCACTTATCGTTGAAGATGGATAAGCTTCTCTGAAGATATTGCCACTTATCGCTGAAGATGGATAAGCTTCTCCCAAGAGATTGCCACTTATCGTTGAAGATGGATAAGCTTCTCTGAAGAGATTACCACTTATCGCTGAAGATAAATAGTCAAGTCTGCTGGAGACAAAGCACTGGGGATCGCCCGTGGCTTTACTGAAGACCTCCCTGTCTGGGCTGATTGTTGATTTGAAGATCTGATTAACCACGAGGTTGCAATACATCATGCAATACACCCATGGTCTTGAAAAGATGCACCTGGTTTGGGCTGAATTTTGTTTTGATATGCTTGAACTTTGTGGGGTGACCCACGGCCTTTGCAGATAATGCCCCTGACCGGGCTGCTGTTGATCTTGATATCCTCTGACTCTCGTGGGAGAAAACCACGATCTTGCAAGGGATGCCCCTGACTGGGCTGATGATGATCTTGGAAATCTTCGAAATTGATCTTGGATCTGAGCTCGCGTATGCTAATGCTGGATGGTAAAGATGTTCCATAAATGGAAATGCAAATGCAAATGCTAATGTGCGGAGATGCAAGAGTTGGGGAAAGTATGATATGATTATGGATCTGCATATGATGCAAGATACTTATGAATTCGAATGCGATGCGTATGATGCATATGATGTGTATGATTGCAGATGGTGATGGAAATGCAGGTGCCGACATGGCGGACTTTGGTGGTTGCTAATGCAGATTGGACTTTGGGTTGGAAGTACCGGATGATGGCTGGTATTCAGAAGGTAGACCAGATGGGACTGGTTGGCGAAAGGTTAAGCTGTCAAAGGAGGGCTAATTTCGTGGTTTGCCAGATGGGAGTTGGACTTTGGAGTGAGTTTTACCAGACAATAACTGGTTAAATGGTAGGCTAAAGGAAAGGTGACCAGATGGGAGCTGGTTTAAAAGCTGACATATACCGAACAGGAATTGGTGTTTCAGCAAAGGGTTGACCAGATGAGGACTGGTTTGAAGGTTTTCCAGACAAGAATTGGACTTTGAAGGTGTCAAATTGTTTGGATAGGTGATAGGTTTTAGGCCGTGGGATGAAGGATCCAATGACAACAAGGCCTTTTCGGAGGTTAAGGTTAATTGGGTGAGGTGACTGTATGATTCCCCAACACTCGTTTGAACTCCACAGTTGCTGATGAGGATGAACTTGCTTGAGTAACTTTCCATGAGACGACCTCGAGATGGCTTGCCCCAGAGTTTGTACCACGAAAGGATTCATCATTGTTTAAACAATTACTGGTGGTTGGCTTCAATATACTCTTTGGAGTAGCTTGCTCTTGAAAGAGCGTTGAAGCGACTTGACTTATCCTGATTAAACATTGGAGGGGTCCATCCTCAAGTCAAAGAAACTCTGGGTGGCCTGCCCTTGATTGGTATGATTCACTTATAATCAACCGCTTCTTGAAGGATTTGCCCCATAATCAACTGATGTTTGGGGATTTTCCTTAAGCTGTCTGATTCCATATTCGCAGGATGTCAATGCCCTAGATCCATAGGGTGACAAGGCATGCTCGATTCTGGTCCGGACTGCTGAATGATCCAATCCTGCTTGATTGCTTCGTGTTGGAATTTCCTTGACGCCACTTACTAACTTGCAATTTGAAATTGTTTGTTCACAAATGGTAATCTTAATGTGAAGTTCATGCAAGTTTTGAAAGAAATGTCTTTTATTAAGTGTCGTGATAGTGAAACGAATGGACCATTAGTCCAAACATTATGCTAACTTGATTGGTGCGAAAGATATGGCAAGGATATTGACGCCAATGCTGATGATTAGCATATATGTGAGGAGTCAGTTTGCGCAACCTCGCAATAGCATGCTTTCAGAATAAACCTCGCCTCAATTAGGTCTTTCGAGGGTTGTAACGTGGTCTGGTTCACGGTTATTGAAACAAGGATATTAGGCTCAAAGAATTATTTGTACCCACTCCTTCTTCGTAATGATCTCCATATCTACGTTCAGTTAATTCTACATCTGCTTGACGGTGTAAGCTTCATGGTTCAAGGTTTGCTCGAGATGGCAGTCACTTTATTTTGATGGATGTTAGTAGCCTCTCGATCTGGGTGGCCACTGAATCTTATTTTGTTTTTGTTGAGGGTTTGAGGACCTCTTTTTCTTTTGTTTTTGATCCCTAATTTTTGCATGGACTGATTTTTCTTGTCAGATCCATCGGGATTGCCTTAATTTTTGCCTAAGTCCCCTTTTGAGAAGTTGGACTTAGCAGGCTCTTTGATTTTTTTATTTTGTTGGAAGGTTGTGACTGCCCAGTCGTTGGTCATTGATGAACAACCGTCATGTATTTTGCTTTGTTGATTTGAATGCAGGATTGGATTAACTGAACACTACCCTGCCCCAGGTTGAGTGTAAGGGTTTAAATATACGAAGGAAACTCCTACTTCTAGGCTCGAAGTGGTTGACTAGGGATTAACTCCTTATATCTCCGATGTTTAGGGGAATTGAAATAATGCCTGTACATCATTGACGAGATTTTATCCGAAAGCATACGGTTTGCAATTATGGGTATTTTGTTTTTCGTCATTCTCCCTCCAATATTTGCCAAAACAACAGTGATAAAGTGGAGTGAATAAAGGGTACGTGTCTGTGTTAAGTGGAAACAATGAGTGAATACGACGTGACTGATTCAGAAAATGCACAATCACTTCATTAATATTACCATTCAAAACAACAATGTTTAAAAACAAATAGCAATTAACAAGAAATAAACTACAAGATGCAAATGATAAAAAGTGCCTAAGGACTGCCAATGTTAAGGATGTCAGCCTGTCTGAACCACTGGCTTTTGGAGATGACCCCTGAAATATTCAAGCTTAGACAACTGAGAGGTTGACATGAACGACCAAACTCCCTTCGGGAAAAGATATGCACCCCTTGTCAATCAATTGCTGCACTTTGGCTTGGAAGGCTTTGCATTCTTCAGTCGAGTGCCCCATGGATCCTCCATGATATCCACACTGAACATTGGGATTGTACCCAGGAGGGTAAGGTTCTGGCACAGGCTTAAGAGTCTTAGGCTCCACCAATGAGTTTTGAATCAGATATGGGAGAAGCTGATTCTGTGAGATAGGGACTGGATGAAGAGGAGCAGTCCTTCTTTCCAAGTTGTTGCGAGGCCTTCTCTGATTTTGGCGCCGACAGTTCTGTCGCTGAGGAACATAAGGTTGTTGGCACTGACTAGGGCATTCCTCACGCGCAGGCCCTTTCATCCTCAGATTTGGCCCAGGAATAGGCAATAGCTGTGGGCATGGAGATTCTGAAACCAAAGATTGTAAGATACGCTCATGACCTGATGCAGCTCCAGGGAAAAAAGCAGGGATGTCCACTTCTTTTACAGCAACTGGAATAAGCCCACCTGGCACTTTCATACCGCTTGGCGTGAACTCGAATGCTTTTGAATCGATTAAGTCTTGGACTTGGTATTTAAAAGCTTTGCATTCTTCCACATTATGGCCCGGTGCCCCAGAATGAAAATCACAATGGACACTTGCATCATAGCCTTGTGGTGGCTTACCAACAAACGGAGCTAGAGTCCGAAGTTCAACCAATCGAAGTTGAAGCAAAATCTGCAACAACTGAGTATAAGTCATAGGGATCTGGTCGAAGCTTCTATCGGGCCGCTTCAGCCTCTGCGCATACCTCCTAACCTTAGGATTGTCTTGGGAAATAAGAGGTAGCTGCTGACGGGGAAATCTTGGAATCTTAGGTTGTGTAAAAGATCCATGAGGCATATCGCGCTCTCGAAGATATTCCATAGGTACGGGTTGAATGATCATTTCTGCTGCGAACTCAGGCCTAAGATTTCCGTCCTTTCTTAGCACATTTTCCATGACTTCCATAATCTGGCCCATGTGGGTCTTCAGTTGATGAACTTCTTCCTTGAGCATTTTCTGATCCTGACGCAAAGCTTGCATATCCACCATGAATTGTCCCATCTGGCTTCGGACTTCCCTTAACTCTGCTTGGACCTGCTCCATAGTCCACTTCTGCTCCATAGTTACCTCGGCTTGCATTGTCTGACTTGGACTTTCAAGGTGTCTACGTTCCCCTTGCTTCACACTCTTTACAGCTCTCATGAGTTCAACGGGAGTGTCGGGAAATCAACTACGGGTTATGAACAGAGGATGGGTAAGGCCTTGGTATCTGGCTAGAGAAAATGCAAAATGATGCAAAAATGCTTATGCAAATGCAATGCTATGAGTGCACACTAGAACAGATCCATATCAAAGATCTAAGTCACAGATCCTGCAAGACAACAACAAAAGGTATCTCTCCCCTCGGGTGGGCAATCTATTGGTTTATAAAGAGGGTATCCCAAAGGCTTTAAAACAAAGTCCCATGCACTAACCCTCAAAAGTTTTCCATCAGAACGACTACTCGTAAGACGGTAATCCTTTCGAAGGATGAACACAAAGTTATGTTTTAGGGACCTTCGGAATAAGGTTCTACAAAAGTCCTCAGAGTCACAGACTCCCACGTTGGAGATAAAAACGTCATTACGACTACACGTAAGACATAATCATTCCAACGGGGTCTCATCTGAGCGGTGGGATTCGATCCAACTCAACGAGTCCTAAGTCTCGCAAATCAGAAAGAAACCACCTCCTAATCTTAGTGTATACTATAAAGCTCGGGTAAAAAGCTTTTCCTCACAAACCATCCCAATAAACCCAACAGTTAGTGAATACAACATAACATAATAAATAAATAAAAGCAAATAAACAATACGTGCGACAAGAAAATTAGGCTTGGCTCGCTAGGGGGTCCCCAACAGAGTCCCCAGCAGAGTCGCCAGCTGTCGCTACTCGAAAAATGCATCGTGCAACGACGGGGAGGCGAAAAAGAAAGGACAGAAGAGTCGCCACCGAACTTTATTTATCCCATGAGGGGAAAGGAAAATATCGAGAAAACCTTAAGAAAATAATGGATAAGATGGTCTCGCAACCGTGAACGGGTTCGGAAGCCGGTTATGCAAGGGGAAGGTATTAGCACCCCTCGCATCCATCGTACTCGATGGGAACCTTTTGTTTGTCGACGTGTGATTTTATTTGCTTAAATATTATGCTATAAGAAGTGTTCCACAGGGTAAAAGAAGGGTTAGAAACAAGAAAGTTAGGAGGAAAGAGAGAACGGGGAAAAAGAGAAAGAACAGACTCGGTAGGACTTCGCAGTCCTATGCCTACGTATTCTCAATAGATACGAGAAAGTCAGAGTCGACGTAGTTCGGGGGACTACAAAATATGGGGGGAATTGTGCTCGACAAGGATTGTGGCCCTTGTGCCTACGTATCTTTACTTGAAAGAAGTAAAGAATCAGAGCAGCCGTAGTTCGGCCTACGGTGTGCGAGGGAGTTCTGGTAGACGATGCTATCGTGCGCATTCTAGCAGTTAGGCGTATTGCTGCTCGCTCGTTGGAGACTTAGGTGTTACCTGTTTGCGGTAGAACGGACGTAGCATGCCTTTCTGGGAAAGGGTGGAAAAAGAAAAAGGGTGCTCGCTAGGATATTGCAATCCTATGCCTACGTATTCTCAACATGCAAGAGAAATCAGAGCAACGTAGTTCGTGCCTACAGTGTGTTGATGTTTTTTATGGATGATGCTATCGTGCGCATTCTAGCAGTTAGGTGTTTTGCTGCTCGCTCGTTGGAGACTTAGGCATTACCTGTTTGCGGTAGAACGGACGTAACATATCCTTTTGAAAGATTGATTAGTTTTTGCCACGCGGGGCAAGAAGTCACGTTTGATTTGTTGAATTGTTTTTAGGGGGCAAGACATGTCCTCGGATAGTAACCCCTACGGGTAGTACCCAATTCGTTATCTCAAAGTTTTTGTTATAAAAAGGTGTGGCGAACGAGGCGTCTTCGTATTGAAAGATGAGTATCAAGACCACACACACTACAGTGAGTATCCTGACACTCGGAGAGGAAGAAGACTACACTCAATCCTCTCTCTTTAGTTCAACACAAAGAGAATTTCATTCTCTTATCAAAGATGTTTTTGGTTTTGAATGGTAAGTGCTTTGCGACAGAGAACCCTACGGTAAACGCCAGCACTCAGGATAAGAGAAGGCCTACGCCTAACCACTCCACGACCATTCAAGTTTTTGTATGAAAAGGAAAAGAAAATGCACTCGGTACAGGACCGAGGTTTTAGGTATGAAAATTGTGGAAGAAAGTTGTGAAAGCGAGATGGTGGATAAAGTCGCGTCCTCATATCGAAAGACGAGTATCGAGACCACCCTCACTATAGTGGGCATCCCAACACTTGAAGAAGAAGAGGTCTACACCCAATCTTCTCTCTTTAATTCGATGCAAAGAGAAATCAATTTATTATGGTTTGAAAAAAGGACTCGGTACGAGACCGAGGTTTTAGGAGAGATGGTATGGAAACGTCTTCGTATTGAAAGACGAGCGTCGAAACCACCCTCACTACAGTGGGTATCCCAACGCTCGAAGAAGAAGAGGTCTACACCCAATCCTCTCTTTTTAATTCAATACAAAGAATTGATTTTAAGGAGATGAGATTTGAAAATGGATGGGAAGCGTCTTCGTATTGAAAGACGAGTGTCGAAACCACCCTCACTACAGTGGGCATCCCAACACTCGGAGAGGAAGAAAGTCTACACTTAATCCCCTCTTTTTAATTCACAAAGATAATTGGACTTTGAAGATGGTTTGTCAATGCTTTTGAATCGAGTCGGGACAAGAAATGAAGAGGGAAAAGAGGTGGTCTCAGATCCAACATTACTTATCAATAATTTGACTGGTAATGAATTACGGAGGTCTCGTCATCGAACAAAAACAGAAAATGGGACAAAGTGTCCAATAACAAACGCGAAATAAAATGCTATAAACTTCTAAATGTAAATTGAAATGAAATTCTAAAAAAAAACTATAACATAAAATATGATATAACAAATTTAATATAAACTAGAAAGTAATATAAAGTTCTAACAACATATATAATATTAAAATATATATATAAAATAAACAAAACAGTTTTTTTTTTTAGAAAAAGATAATTTACAAAATAAATATACAAAATAATAATAATAATAATAATATATAATGAAAATAAAAATGAAACAGAAAGGGGAGATTATGTGGATACGGACCAAACAGGCCTGAAGCCTATCTCTCCAAAGAAAATATGGTCATAAGGTCTTTTCTTTGAAGCACACAAAGGAAACTTATCCGTTTAATTCCAGGAGAAACATCATCAAGCATAACCACACACCTACTGAATGAAACGAAGCATTTCATACCTTACAGACAAAAAGAAGCCGTCGATCAACAATAATCAACATGGTGAATCATCTCCGCCTTCGTGTAAACTCGTCACACTCTTGCTCAATCGTGTCTCGCCCAGGTTTAAGCTACGCCGTTCTCAATTTGGATTCATTTTTGATTTCGTCTTTTTGTGTTTCAAACTCTCTCCTTCATCTCTTCTCACTCTGTTGTGTAGAGATGTTTGAGTGGATTGGAGGTTGGTGGTTGATTGTCGAGTTATGGAATTCTTTCTACGGTATCTGAAGTGAGAAGTTGAGAAGTAAAACCGAACCCAACGACAGGAGTTCTCGCGAGAAGAAAATGGAGTTGAGAAGTTACGAGGAAAGATGTTGTTATGGATTCAAAATGAAGTTGGTGTGAAGGAGATGAAGAAGAATATGAGCAATATGAATGGAAGGGATGGTGTTTTAGGTTGTGAATTTGGGCGGTTGTTTATGGTGTTTACAATCTCGCCTACCACATGTTTGATGGAAGTACAGTTATGGCTTGGATGGTTGTTGAAAGGTTCTCAACATTGATGCGAACAACTCGCTGTGATGAACATATTGACGGTAATGTCAACAGAGCTTCCATGGCATGACATTTGAGGTAAAACTCTTACCCTGTTTTTCCGAGTTTTGGTTTTTCTATTTCTGTTTATGGAGAGGTTATGGTGAGGAAGATGGAGGAAGATCTGCAGCAAGCTATGCCGGCGAGTTGGAGAAAGAAGAAAGTAGGGCGCTGGGATTTTGGAATGTGAATCTAAAGAGTAAGAGATGTCATTGTTATTTTGATGATGCTGTGAGCTGAGTTTCTCATGGAGGATCGGCTTCGACGACGTCGGCGGCTGCAGCGGCATCCGGTTTAATCATTGTTGCCCACAACGGTGGATTTAGAGCCTTTGATTCTTGCTCGGTGACGATAGAAGATCGTGAGTTTTTGAGATTGTTGTTTCAGCTTAGTAGCAACAGTTGAGGAATGACAGAGGAAACTCAAACTCACTTTCAAGGAGGAGGTTGAGGATGAAGTAGCAGGTTTATTGTTTTGATGTATGATGAAGGAGTTATGAGGTTGAAGGAAGATAATATTTTTTGTGGGGAAGACCTCTTTGTTGGCAGATATCTGGAGGTGCATATGTAGAGTAAATTTTTGTGAGTTGGTTTATGGTGTATGCTTGTTGCAAATCATGGTTGAGATGTTGTTTGCTGGTCCAGTTTTGTTTTCACTGTAGGTTGCAGGTTTGTACAACCTAGTGTAGCAGGAAATTATGATAACAGTAGCAGGTGGCAGCAGTACGGTTTATGTTTTGTTGTTTTTAACAGGTTTTGTCTGGTGTGGAGTGAGCTTGTGGCAGGATATTGTCTTGTTGTAGCAGGCTTTGAAGGTACAGTTTTTAAATGCATGCTTTTTGGCTTGGTAGTGGTCTGTGTGAGGCTTAGTGAAGATCCCACCATTTTGGAACTTCCGTGAAATCATGATACGCACTGATGTGTGAAATTTGTTAGCAGATGAAGTTATGCGGTGTACTGCAGAATCAAGTCGTTAGGCTTCATACGACCTTTCGAAACGTTACGACTTGTGAACGGTTTGTTTTGTTTTGCAGGGATTCTGGCGTGTTGAAGGCTGCAGCTGCGAAGCATCAGTTTTGACGTCTTCCTCGTGTGTGTAACGTACGGGTCCAACACACCAGTCTTATGAGGATGTTTGTGGTGCTTCACGGTTTGTGGTCCTGATTCAATCTGTTGTGCGGTACGGCCTGCTGTGTTGATGGCTTATTGTAGGAATTTTTCTGATGTGGCTAATCCATTCACTAATGAAATGCTTGTGAAATTCTTTTGTTGACAGTCACAAGTCAATGGTGCTAACAATGGTGATAAATCTGTCAGTGAACCCCAGGATGTCTTGGCAAATCTATTGAATAATCTCAAGGTGCAGCCTTGCGTTTGTTGCAGAAAATTGCTGAAGAAGAAGAGCGGAAGTGGCTCAAAACTGAGGTTGAGCTGAGGAAGCAAACATCACATAGACCCAACCGTGCGAACCGTAAGCGAGCCATTGTTATTCTCTCTTGCCAGACTGTATGGTCATACGAATTTGATGCAGTTTGTACATTTTGCCGGTATTGGTGACGCTGCGCATTGTTTTAACAGGCTGCTGCTGGTTTTTATGGCAGAATTTTTATTGTGCATGGTACGGATGACTTGTAGTTTCGTGTAGCAGTACAATTTGGCATGATGCTGTTATCATATGTACAAACTTAGCATGACTTTGGTTGATTATCGCTTGTCGCTCATCCGATATCTTGTGTGATTTTTTATGCAGGATCATCGTTGCAAGTTGTGGTGGCTGTTTGCATTGGTTTTATGCAAGAGAGAGTAACAACTTATGAGTTCAGGTTGTGAATGGTTTTCTGCCGTCGCAAATGTCATGAAATATATTGACCTTGGTGAGCTTCCTTATGTATTTTATCACATAATTATTATGAATTAATGTGCTAAAAACTGTTATTGATTGGTCCAACAGAGAATGTTTTCTCAGAGTAAGGTGGAAATTAACGAACGACGATTTTCTCACACTGTCATACTTATGGCTTAAAGCATCATTACCGGATGCAGCAACTGGGCACATCCTGGTGCACCTCAGTTAGTACAAGCGCCTGGCCATTTTCTTGTAGCGATAACCAATTGTTATAACCGCTGATGTTTGCCGGTGAATCCTTATTTGGGATAATGACGGGTGTGGCCTTAACATCTCGCCGGTTGTACGCGTGTTGTACGCTTGCTGCGGGAAGCTTTGCACCGAGAAGTTTTAATGACACAGTGTTTATGCAGCCGTATTCAATGTAAATGCATAACTCCTATGAATTCCCTGCAATCTGTAACAATGATTTTGTACCATTTTATGAGCTTCAACGTGATCACCTTCTTTACCTCACATTGTGTTGTCTTGAAATGATTGGAAGTTACTAAGAAAGTGCTTATTTTCTTAGGGATACTTCAAAGTTTCCTCAAATAAAACAAATTTGGAATAATATGTCTTGACCAAACAAATTCAATTTAATAATCAACATGGCCTAAGAAACATGACTTTGAGACAAACAACTTGACTCATAACTCATTAAATCTCAATATGCTTTGAAGAAAACTTACAGCCATAAATTGCCAACTGGAAATCACTAACTGTAATTTTCCGTCATGCTTAGTGTTTTGCATCTTGCACTTTAGTTTAATCCTCATGGCTCGAGCATAAATGAGCGCTGTCATGATTTCCATCATCAAACTATGTCTTGAAGGAAAACCATATCCCCATGTATTTGATCGTAAGTTGTTTATACATTAAAACACATGATCATATAACTCTTCCTTAATCCACTTCTTGAATAAATCCCTGAAATATAACTGGAGGTGTACCCACTCAAAATATCACCTTGAACCTCGACGAGTCCAAATATTTACCATGCACCAAGTGAATAGGACATGCCCTACTTGAAACTTAATTCCACCTAATAATTCCTTGATCAGAAACAACTTATTTTATTAAAAAAAAATTGAATATGAGGAGTGGAAAGGATGTACCAAATGGAATGCAAAAGTAGGTAGGACAAATTTAGGGTATGACAAGTGCCTGTTATAAAAAAGAATGGTTCTTTAAGGGTTTGCATAGATTTTAGAGATTTAAATGTTGCAACTCCAAAAGACGAGTATTCAATGCCAGTAGCAGAAATGTTAGTAGATTCTGCAGCAGGACATGAATACCTTAGCATGTTGGATGGATATTCTGGTTATAATCAAATATTCATTTATGAGGAAGATGTTCCTAAAACTGCTTTTAGATGTCCTGGAGCTTTAGGCACTTATGAATGAATAGTGATGCCTTTTGGTCTTAAAAATGCTGGTACTACTTATCAAAGGGCGATGAATTTAATCTTCCATGATTTTATAGAAACTTTCATGCAAATTTAAATTGATGATATTGTTATAAAGTCTATTCCTGGGAAGAGTCATATCGACCATCTTCGACAGTCCTTCTTAAGGATGAGAAAATTTGGTCTTAAAATGAACCATCTTAAATGTGCTTTCTGTGTACAGGCAGGAGATTTTCTAGGCTTTGTGGTCCACAAGAAAGGGATCAAAATGAATCAAAATAAAACCAAAGCCATAATGGAAGCAAAAGCACCATCGACCAAGAAGGAGTTGCAGTCATTATTGGGCAAGATCAACTTCTTAAGAAGGTTTATATCCAACCTTAGTGGCAAAACACAAGCTTTTTCACCATTGTTGCGTTTCAACAAAGATGGTTTTGAGTGGGGACAATTACAACAGGAAGCCTTCGACAAGATCAAGGACTACCTAAGTCGCCCTCCAATTCTGGCACCACCTTGTAGAAATAAAAGTATGAGATTGTACATAGCTGCATCAGATAAAACTTTAGGGAGCATGTTGGCTCAAGAAGATGAAAATGGAGTCGAAAGAGCCATTTATTATCTTAGTAGAGTTTTGCATGATGCAGAAACTAGGTATATCATGATTGAAAAGTTATGTTTATGCTTGTATTTCTCTCGTACTAAATTAAAGCAATATATAAAGCATGTTGATGTGTATGTTTAGTCTCGTTTTGATGTTATAAAACATATGTTATCTAAGCCTATTTTGCATAGTCGAATTGGAAAATGGGCATTAGCATTAATAGAATATTCGTTAACATATCAACCTTTAAAGGCTGTGAAAGGGAAAATAGTGGAAGACTTTATAGTTGACCATTCTATAACCGAAAGTGATTTAAATTATGTTGAACTGAACTCCTGGAAGTTATACTTTAATGGATCAAGCCATAAAAATGGAACAGGAGTGGGCATATTCATTATTTCTTCTGACAAAATTCCAACAAAATTTAAGTACAAGATCGAAGGGCCTTGCTCTAACAATGAGGCTGAATATGAATCATTAATTGTTGGCCTTGAAATTTTGTTAGAATTAGGGCAACCAGAGTCAAAATAATGGGAGACTTAGAGTTTATTATAAAACAAATCACAAAGGAATATAAATGCGTTAAAGAAAATCTCATTATGTACTTTGTGATAGAAAATAGGCTATTAAGGAAATTTGAAGTAGTGGCCATCCAACACATACCCAGAATAGAAAATCAAGTTGCTAATAACTTAGCTCAGATTGCTTATGGATACAAAGTGTCGAAGGAAAACCTTTAGGAAGTAATAGAAGCAAGAGGGAAGGTAATGGCTGTTGGATTATGCCCGTCAGATTTAAAAATATCCAAACTGGGGTGCATAGATGGCAAAAATTTTGAAATTTTTACTGTCAATGGGCTAACAGAGAAAGATTGGAGAAAGCCTATAGTCGAGTATCTGCAAAATCCAACGAGTTCGAAGGAGCGAAAAGTCAGGTATCAAGCCTTAATTTATATACTTATAGGTAATGAATTGTTCAAGAAGGCCCCTGAAGGAGTCTTGTTGAAATGCCTCAATGAAACAAAGGCATATTTGGCTCTTTCGAAAGTTCATAGTGGGGCCTGTGGAGCATATCAAGTTGGTCATAAAATGAAATGGTTGTTGTTTCGACAGGGCATGTACTGGCCTACTATGCTGAAAGATTGCATAGAATTCGCCAAGGGTTGCCAAGAGTGCCAGATGCATGCTGACATATAAGATGTTCCTGCAAGTGAATTGCACTCCGTAGTGAAACTGTGGCCTTTTAGAGGATGGGCTTTGGATATAGTGGGAGAGATTCGACCAACATCTTCAAAGAACCAAAGATATATTTTGGTGGGTATTGACTATTTCACTAAATGGATTGAAGCAGTACCATTGGCAAATGTAGGTCAAGAAGATGTTATTGAATTCATCCAAAATCACATTATCTATAGATTTGGTATCCCGGAAACAATTACCATAGATCAAGGATCAGTGTTTACCGGTCGAAAGATGCAGGAATTTGCTAAAGAAATAGGTTTCAAACTTTTAACCTCTATGCCTTATTATGCTCAGGCAAATGGGCAGGTCGAAGCCGCCAACAAAGTGGTAATTGGATTGATTAAGAGGCATGTAGGAAAGAAGCTTAGGAATTGGCATAAGACATTAGACCAAATACTTTGTGCATGTCGAACTTCCCCTAAGGAGGCTACTAATACTACTCCATTTCGACTTACCTTTGGTCATGATGCACTGTTGCCCGTTGAAATATGTTTGCAATATGTAAGAATCCAAAGACATCATGAGATCCCTGCTGAATCGTTTGGGCAATGATGATGGATGAACTAGTAGGTTTGGATGAAGAAAGGCTTAGAGCCTTAGAGTTATTAAGGAGACAAAAGAGAAGGGTCGAAGAATCCTACAACAAAAAGGCTAAGTCTAAATCCTTTCTATGTGGGGATTTAGTTTGGAAAGTGATTTTGCCTATGGATCGAAAAGACCGAACATTAGGCAAATGGTCTCCTAAATGGGAGGGTCCATTTCAAGTCATACAAGTATTCTCCAATGGGACTTATGAAGTCGAAGAGTTAGACAAAGATAAAATAATCTTGAAAGTAAATGGAAAATATTTGAAAAAATATAGGCCTATCTTGCAAGAGGTTCACATCAAAACATAAGTTTCATTAAAAGGCATAAAAGCCAAAATGGGCCACACAAGGCTAACATGGCGTATAAAGCAAAAAGGGAATCAATACAACAATCCATAAATCAAGAAAAGATTAGTCAAAGTCCCTCAAATCAATGGACTTGAGGAACTCCATGTAGTCTTCATCAGCTTCATCTTCAGAATTACTGGCGTTGGGACGCCCTTTTTTGGGGATTTTCATCCTTGTTTCGCGCCTCTTTGCACGAAAGGATTCTCCAAAGGAGGTTTCATGTTTCTGGGTTTCATTAGCCTTTGTTGTTACCTCAGACTTCCTTGAATCAGCAACTTGTTCCTTGATGATGGGTTTTCCTGAGTTGGTATTCATGCTTGCTTCTGTGAATGCAAGACGTGGTTCAAGAGAAAGAAGGTTTTATAGAGAAGAAATTTGGTCCAGAATGGCTAGTCAAATGATGGAAACACAGAGATTGGTCGTGAGAGTAAGCCTAAGGGGATATGCTATAAATATGGTTGTAAAGCTATGTGCTGATGGTGTTGGAGCATTAAATAGAGCAGAAAAATTGTATGTTTTCTAAAAAAGAGGTAGAAGGCTTTAATTGTGAAGTTGACTTAAAATTAAGGCCATGAATAAAATACATCATAATGCGTGCCATAGAGTGGTGAGTCGAAAACCTTAATATGGTGCAAATGAGTAATTAAAAATGTCAGAAAGCAGAAAATTGTCATTACATAAAAGGCTTGAAAAGGCCCAGAAATAAATGATGATTAAACAATATTACAAATAGAGGTTATGAAGACATCAGAAGGGAAGCTTCGACTTTAGCTGAGCAAAGGTCTTCATATGATGACTGAGGCGAGCCTCACACATATATTTGTCAAGCCTGGCTGCTGCAAGCTCTTTTTCAAACCTTTGAGTTGCATCAATAAGGTCGATGGCGCTCTTCAGCTCTTTGGCCATTTCAGGGTCGTCGAAATACTGCAACTCAAGGTTGCGTTTTTTAGCAGTAGAAATTTTTGTTTGAAGTTCCTTGAGTTGCTGCTTCCATGCCTCAATGTCCTTCTGATTGGAGGCTATTTCATCTTGTCATTGTTTTTTAGCAGCCTCCAATTGTTCAACCTTGGCCTCTGATTCTTGTGCACCAGTCCAAGCTACACTCTCACGACCTACTGCGTCCATGATAGTTTTCTAGATAGAGGGGAGCCATTGGATTTCTGAAGACAAGTCGTCCACCATAACAGTCAAGTCAATCAAGAAACCAGAAATTTTTGGATCAAGAGTGGTAAGGTCAAGTTTCTTGAGATTGTCCTTTACAAAGAGACGAGCAGTTGGGTCTGAAGCCAAGGCATTGTGGATATCTCCCCTGAAGAATTTTTTCTTGATAGACTGGACGATAGGACTAACAAAGTTATCTGATGCTGGATGACCAGAAGTAGTCGAAGAACCAGAAGAGGAACCACATTTCTGCCCAAGGATCAGTTTGGCGTACTCCCTAGGATTCAACCACTTAAGTGCCGCCAAAGGGTCTGCTGGAGTTAGGATGGGAGCTGGAGTTTTCTCCACCACAGGCGAAGAAGTTTGGCAAAGTTCAGGACCTTCCTGGTCTTCTTCCTCCTCTCTTTCTTCTTCTTCCCCTTCTTCTTCTTCTTCCTCCTCTCTTTCTTCTTCTTCTTCTTCTTCTTCTTCTTCTTCTTCTTCTTCTTCTTCTTCTTCTTCTTCTTCTTCTTCTTTGTCTTCTTCTTCTACTTCTTCAATCACAGCTACTTCACCTCTATCACCGGTGGATGGATTGTCATCTTGGTTGTGAGATGGTTCAAGACGTAGTTCCCTTGGTTCCTCATGAACAACTTGATTTAGATTGGCATTGGTTAATTGGTCTGTAGGAATGCTTGCTTGTTCGACAACCACCTCCTCAGTAACCATAGGTCCAGCTTGATTAAGAGGTGGGGGACTTGAAGCATCGTCATCCTCAGAATAAGAGCCATCAGCCTGAGCGTGTTGTGTAGTGGTTTGAACCAAAGGAGGATTATTTTTTGTTGAAGGAAAAACAAGTTGATTTACCTCACTCAAACCAGAGTCAATATCAGAAGAAGGATGATGAGTTGGCTCACCTTAGCTGTTAAGGAGGATAGTGGCGAAACTGCCTAAAGCTCGAGGAGGAGTAGGGGTAATGGTATTAGCCTGATAACACAAGTGAAGAAGATAAAGCTAAGCAAGTCAGGTGAAAGATGTAAACATAATAAAGGTGGTATGCGTACCTGAGCAAGTGCAGCACCAGGACTTGAGTTGTCACTCCCATGGTCACCAGAAGTTGGCTTCGAAGCCATCATGAAAGGTTGTCTGTCGACACCACTTGTAGTGGGTGTCTTCTCAAGAATTTTGGCCACCTTCGAGGGATGTGGGCCAGTAGATCCAGATTCCTTTGCAGGTTTTCTTCTTTTTTTGTAAGAATCTCCTCAGGAGACTCATCAGCATCTGAGGCAACAACAATGGGAGCGTCCTTCTTGCCTTTCTTGGAAGGTGTTGGAGGTTTTCACTCAGTCTAGGAAAAAGAGGCAGTATAAGTGTGAGAAAATAATCACATAATAAGAAAATAGGCAAAGGATGTGAAATATACTTGTTTGCCTTCTGGTTCCTTGCCACTTTGTGAAGTAGCAGCCCTAGTAGAAGGGGTTTTCTTAGGCACAGTTAGAAGACAAGAGATGATTGCAAGTTAAATATTGAATGATTGGTTATAGGATCATAAGTACAAGGCATCAAACCTTCATATATATCAGATTCGACACGAACATCCTGAATCCCTATATGAAGGTGTCCTTTGAAACTGTCTAAGGTATGCTTAGTCGAAACCACTCGTCAAGCTTTTGGTTGAGACTGATGTCAAAGGAGTTTTAAATACTCGTCACAGACAAACCAATCTGGAAATGGAGGGGCAAGTGCCACTCCAAAATCAGCAGTAGGCAGGCGAGGAAATTTTGGAGGAAAAAGTTCAAAAGCTACCTCATAGAGTTTCTCACGAGGAACGTTGGAAAGTATTTTTTGTTGATCCAGTTTTTGTAGAAATTTTCTTTTTAAAGTGACAGTAGCCTCATGAATGGTTCGACTAAGATCATCTGATCGATAGATAGTTTCCAAGTATTTCTAGAAAGCATGGATTTCTTGGATATGAGTGAGCTTACTTTTCTTTGTCTTGTCCTGCACATCAAGAAAAGCTTGGGTAAGCAATGAAGAAAAGGTGGTCACATCAAGAAAGTGTTCAGTGCAATGCTTCAACCACCAGTGGTGGAATGAGGAAGTGCATAGGAAAGAAGGCTCGAAGAACACAAGAGAAAGGACTCCTCTCTTTTCACTCCAGTCGTTGAAGATGGCGGCGGCCTTTTCTTCTTCGAAGCTGGCAATGTGAAGGATAACTTGGCTCTTCTTTTCATATAAACACTTAGGAAAACTATGGGCCAACCCAAACTATCGAGAGACGAGGTTTGGTTGGTATGCGATCAGTGCTGCTAGACCTCTTCCCAAGTTTAGCCTGTTGACAATGAATCAGGGAATTAAAAAAGCTTCTCAAATAGCAACAGATTCATTGTCAAGCTTTCTATGAGGATTGGGAAATGGCCTTTTGAACCACACAGGGCCATATTTTCTTTCAGCAAAAGGTGCCATGCTTGGAGTAAATTCATGGCACTTGGCGAACATTAGAATATAACTGGTGAAGGCCCCTCTAAGGGTTTCTCCATCATCGCTAGGAGTCAACTTGACCAGACAGGTCCCTTCGGTGCTCCTTCCTATTATCTCAGCAGATGCCTCATCAACTAGCCCTTTTTTGGGGAGGCTAGCCTCAAAGGTTGCATTAAGCCATAGTTGAAGCAGCCAAAGAGGACCACTCAAATGTACAGAACCGTGAGCTTCCATATGCTTCAGTTGAGAAGCTCCTTCACTGATGGACTCATAGAGGTTCGCCAAAATGATTTCACTCAAGCAGACCCCTCTATTATTATGAAGCTGGTTAGCAAGAGGCAAGTACTTCTTAGTTACTTGCAAGGATTTTGTGCAAAAGACGTATCTCGACAGCCATGCGGTGAGAAACACTATATGTTCTTCGTCAGAGACATCTTCATGGGTTTGATTAAAGTGGTGTTTGATGAAGTGGGTGTAACTAAGTTTGGAGCTGGAGATGTTGATGGTATCTTCGGCGTCTACATCAGGGTGATAAGGGATGCCATCTGGGCGAAGCCCTGTAATGGCAGCTATGTCGAAAAGGGTCGGTGTAACCATCCCACATGGCAGATGGAAGGTGTAGTGAGTACTGTCTTAGACGTATAAAGACGCTGCTAGCAAGTTCAAGCAGTAGGGTAGGTTGGTCTTCGACAACATCAAGAGGTCATAGATTCCTACGGATTTCCAATGGTCAGCCTTAACCTTTTCCAGCTTTGTCATCCAAAGATCAAAATCCTTAAGGGGATTGATGGCTCTCATTAGCCTAGTTCCATCAGTAAGATACCTAAGGTTAATCATAGGAAATGGGGGTTCTTCAGCAGCAGTGTTGGTTAGTCTAGAGAAGCTCTTTTGCTCTAACGGCCTGGATCTCCAGTAAGAAGGAAGAAACTCACTTAGTTTGTGATAATGAAAGTATGAGGTCCTATTTTAATAGGGAGGTCAACCTCCCCTATCACAGTCCTTCTTGCTCCATCAAAAGCTTTCACTATCAATGAACTGGGTTTCATCATCAATCCTTCGATGGTCAGCTTGGCCAAAGAATTATTTGGTAAGACATTCAATGATGGTCCTGTATCTACCAACACTCTTGACAAAACAACATCAACATGTTCGATGAAAATGTGCAAAGCGTTATTATGATTCTTCTCCTCAGGGGGAAATTCTCCATCATTGAAGCTTAGAATATGCGCAGAGGCAATATTTTCCACAACTCTTTCGAACTGTACAACAAATATTTCCTTGGGAACATGAACAGTCTTTAAAAACTTTATCAATGACTCCTGATGGGCAGGGGAGCACATTAGTAGCGATAACATGGAAATCTTGGAAGGTGTTTGGTTGAGCTGGTCAACCACCTTGTAATCACTTTTTCAGATGATTCGTAGAAATTCTTCAACGTCTTCACCAGAATTTCCTTTTTGAGTAGAGGTCTGCCCCTGCTCAATCATTGTCTGCTTCTCATTTTGTACTGTTTGGTGGTGGTATGGGTGCAAAAATCCTCCCGCTTCTAGTTATTCCACCTGTTCCAACAATGTTCTCTACAGAGCTGTTAGATTTCACAACATCCTCCCCCACCTCCTGCTCATTAATGTAAACAGTTGGCTCATACTTTCATGGGACAACCTTGGTGCTCTCAAAAGGGAAAGGAGCGGGCGTAAATATCACTACCAGAGCGAGTGAAGGCGGAGACAGTGGGATCTCTACTTGATCGTATGGTATCTACAGTGGTTCACGAGCTTGATTATATGGGGTCTGAACAGGATGCCAATCATAATCACAAGGGATTTCCAAAGGCACATGAGGATGATCACATGGAATTGTTAGTGGTACAACATCATACGGGATTTGCAATGGAATTTGGACAGGATACCAATCTTCATCACATGGAATTGTCAGAGGCACGCGAGGCTGCTCATACAGAATCGTTAGTGGTATACGATTTTGATCATATGGATTATTCAACAGTTCTTCATCATAAGGAAATTCCATCGGATCACAGGGAATATCAATCAGGTCATATGGAATGTCCAGAGTTGCCACTTCTTCAGCATTTGATATCTATTCTACCGTTATGATGCCTTGGTCCAACAACCTTTAGATGCCTATATTCAGTTCATGATAGCTTTGGGGATATTTCAAACAGTATTGACATTATGCAGTGCATCCTGGGAAAACATTCTTCATTAGCAATTGCTCTTTAACAGCCACAAAAGGGGTCTTCATCTTGTGAACTTCTGACACCAACTTCTTCCCTCTTGACTCTTCTATCATGTTTGTAGCATGGTTTGGCATTGGATTATTAGTCACATTGGGAGTGTTTTTGGTGAAATTGATAGCTTTCGAGTCGATAAGATCCTATACCACGTACTTCAAAGCTTTGCAGTTTTCAATATTATGTTCGGGAGCTCTAAAATGAAATTCACAATGGGCATTTGCATCATAGCCAGGAGGTAGGACAATTGGGGGAGCCTTCATTTCTCTCAACTGTACTAAAGATCCTTTAAGTAAAAATAGAAGCAACCTAGCATAAGTTGTTGGAATAGGATCAAACTTTTTCTCAGGTCTCTTTTGCCTTGGCTGACCCTGATAATAACTTTGACGTTAAGGTGCTTGTTGTTGGTAGGGAACTTGAACAGCCGATTGACTTGCAGGTATGGAGAGAGGTTGATTTGGAGTAACAGTGGCCACATAATAATAAGGACCTTGATACGCTCTGGCTTTCCCCTTATCCATCAAGGCAACATTTGTTTCCCCTACTCTTTTCCTCTTGAAACCTTGGTAAGTCTTCTTAGATCCACCAGAAACTCCATCAGCATTCTGAATCTTCCCAATCTTTATCATGTTCTCGATCCTCTCACCATCCATAACTAAATCTAATAATACAGAGGATCTGCGCCCAGTCAGGCATTCTAGGAAAACACCTTGAAGAGCCCCCATGAACATATCTGTCAATTCTCTTTCAAGAAGAGGAGGTTGGACTCTAGCAGCTAAGTCCCTTCATCTTTGTGCATAGTCTTTAAATGCTTCACCAGATTTCTGGGTCAGACCTTGGAGTTGTATGCGATTAGGCGCCATGTCAGAATCGTATTGGTAGTGCTTTAGAAATTCCTTAGCTAACTCTTTCCATGTCTTGATATACGTACCCTCCAATTGCATGTACCATTCAAGGGATGCCCCACTGAGGTTGTCTTGAAAGAAATGCATTAGTAGTTTTTCGTCGTCGGAATAGGCAGCCATCTTCCTACAATTGATCAGATATGGGTCCGGGGACAGCTGATCCCTTTGTATTTTTCAAAGTCGGGGACTTTGAATTTGAGTGGAATCTTAACACCGGGCACTAAACACATACCCACAACATCTAACCCAAAAGTGCTTGGTCCTTGTAGTCCTTTGACTGTCTCTTGCAAGGCAAGTACTTTCTTTTCCAAATCAGTAGTCGGTGCTCCAGAAGTGTTTACAACCAAGTCGTCGTGAAGGTTGTAGAAACCTCCATGATCATCAAAGTGGATTGGAGGGGGAACCACACTACCACCATGAGTAGGGATTGCGCCTGCGCTGGCAGGAGTAGAGATTATGCCACCAGGAGCGGGGATTGCACTTATAGGAGTAGGAATGGCTCCACAAGGAGTAGGGACTGAGCCTGCAGTAGTAGGAATTGAAGTGTTGGTAGCGTCTCATCTCTTCTTGTCCTCTAGCCATAGCCTGAATGACTTCCATTAGCTGGCCCATCTGAGTCTTCATATGGGTCATCTCTTCCCTAGAAGTGGCTTGATTATGTTCAATCTGATCCATTAGTAATCTTCGATTGCCACGGGTGTAGTAGGGATGTCGATAAGTCAGCTTATCTATTGCAAATGAAGGTCAAGTCTTTGTAAGTTTTGGTTTTGTTTTATGAAATAAAGAATGATGTATGAATGCGTATGGAATATGTTATGCGTAAAGCTCTTAGTAACCTTGTTAGTTATTGTTAAGAATATAAACATTTTCTATTACAATTAATCAGAAGAGATATAATAGAACAAAAACTTTCATTTCATTAAGGCCGGAAGCCGAATTCAAATACAAACAAAATATGAGAGATACACTTCTTAAACAAATTACAAGTCAACCCTAAAAGTGATTCCTTGGGCTATGCAAACTACCTCTAAATCAGTAATAAGCTCCTCCACTATTTTCTTGCAAAACTTTACAAAGTCGAACACAGGGACATGAGTGTTTTTAGGAGACATTACTTGATCATCCACCTTCAATTTTTTGGGGATTTGTTGAAGCACAAAATTGGAGAATCCAGCCAGATTCACATACTTGTTCTTCCATTCAGCATAAAGGATTTGGAGATTGTTGATGATGTCATCTCTTTGGAGTACCGCAACTTCTGCTTTACGACAGCTTTCTTCCCAATAATGGCAACTATCCTGCAACTCTAGGTAAAGCTCATCATAGATTACACCCTTCAACACCTTGATTTCCTCCATAGCTCTACTCAATTGGTACTCTGCTTGTATGAAATTTTGTTGCGCATTCTCTTTTTCCAATAGTTCACGAGCTAACTGATCCTTGTAGTCTTTGATAATGTTTTTCAGCTTGTGAATCTGGGCTTCAAAGTTTTCCCTTTCATCTTTCTTCATCTGGGTGACTATTCTTACATCATTTTGAAAGTCTCTGACCTTTCGCCACACATGGTCCAATTTATCATTTTGGTGATCCAAGTCTGCATTGGCACTTTTAAGTGCTCCACCAACCCATTCTTTATTTCCTTTCTCTTCCCTAGCCCTTTTCTTGCTATCTTCAAACTTTTCTTTCAACTCTTTGCTTTTCTCTTCCCAAGCTTCGCTTTTCTGCTTAGTCTCATTGAATTGAATTTGGAGTTGAGTGTTCTCATCCTAAAGTTCTTGGACTTTAGACTTAAGTTTCTCCTTGTCTTCGGGTAAGATCGGTTCAGGTTCAGGATTCGTTAGGAAAGTAGATGCATCAAAGACAAAAGGTAATCTGACTTCTTTCGCTCTCTCTTTCACCCATTGAACATAAGGTTCACGAGCAATGATATTTTTCCTCCCATTGTTTAGATTGCTTCTTACGCTTTTTTTTCCATGCCCTTCTTGCCTTTCTTACAGCCAGATTATTTGGATCGATCGTATTGAAAAGAAACGGCACCAAATCTTCCTCTCTAGGAGGACCATTCATAGAGTGTCCAAACTATCTTTTAAGTAACACTGGGTTGTAATTGATGCAACCTCGTGCTCCTAAGAGAGGCACGTTGGGAAATTCTCCACAAGAAAATATGATGTCTTTAGTTTCTCATTCCCTCTTGTACCATGTGATGGAACTAGTAGTGAGTGAAGCGAATCTTTGAGGCCATGAGAGTTTCTTGGAAGCGAAAAGACCTTCTTGAGGCATTTGGGTCCTTAGCCACTTATGTAGGAGCGGGGCGCAACAGAGGAACGTTCCACCTCCCTTTGTATGCCTAGTATGAAGTGTATGGTAGAAGTTACCTAGGAGGAAAGGCACAGGGTTCCCGGTCAAGAAAATTTCCACAGCCATTTGGTCCATAAAATTTTCCCCATTTGGAAACATCACAATTCCATAGACCAAGAGTGCCAAAACTAAACCACATATTTCCCATTTCTCTTCTTTGGCATACTTCCATGATTGTTATTCTAAGAACTTCCTCGAGAATCCCCTAGCTCCTTTGGGTGCCCAATTACTATCACGTCTCTTGTGGGAATCCCTAAGGCAGAAGCCACTTTCTTCAAAGGGAATTCTTCTTCAAGCTTTAGAAAAGGATTGCGATATTTAATGGAGAGGTTCAAAATCTTCTCGAATTCTTCCAAAGTGGGAGCTATTTGAAAATAAGCAAAGGTGAAACAATGGAGAGAAGTGTCATAGTACTGAGCCAAGGCTGTGAGGGCTTCATATTCTATCTTCTCTGTCAAAAAATATAAGATTCTCCCATAAGAAGCGTGAAATTTGTTGTGCTTGATGGGGGTGATATTGACACTTAGAGCTTTCAGACTGTCAATTGAAGGATCTTTGTATTTGAAAGTGAAAGTACTTTTTTTGTCGGTCTTCTTGTTTAGTTTCATCGTCCCTAGATTTACGTTCATCATGATTGCTTCTGAAAAATGCTTATATCTGTAATAAGAACAAGACACTAAGAGCTTTATTTTTATGAAGTATGTTGTTGCACCCCAAAATTTGCCCTCACAATACAAGACTTTGTGTTCCAAGAAGGTTCACAAGGTTCACAAAATTCACAATTGGTCAGAAGAGTTGACAATTCCCTCAGACAATGCACCTCCTAAGCAGTGCATCCAAAACTAGGGTTTTGACTTTAATCAGGCTAAATGGACTTCCAAGACTTCAGATTTGATTCCAGGGGCGTTTTGGTCATTTCAAGCAAATGTCATAATTTTGGGACAAATGAGACATTATTCCTGAGACATTTATTTGCATGTATTGATTATGTCAAGGATATTTGACAAGTAGCTTAGGCCCTCATAACAAGTTAAGATTGAATTGAAAATGAGAGGAAGGTTGTTAGACATGGTTTGAGAAATCACGTGACCAAAAGGATTTTAGTTTGGATTTGTTACGGGATATCGTTTAGGCAAAGGAGAAGTGAGTTTTAGATATTTTGGAATTTTTTATCCACAAGTACTCATGAGTTACGACTTAAAAGTGAATCTAAATAACTTGTGATTTATTATTCATGGAGATTTCAATCTACAGTTGAGAAAGTAAATATGAGTATTTATTGGAATTTTATTTCATAAATATTAAAACACAATGGAATCGGAAGAACATTTTTATTCATGGATAATCATTCATTTACAAAAGGATTACATGTTACAATGAATATCTATTCTAGGCTCCAAAGTCCTAAAAAGAAAAACTCTAAGTGTTCTTCATTGGCCTTCCTTTGAATCATGTCTCGAAGTTCCCGATCACCTGCAAAAAATAAGAGAAACAAAACAGAACAGAGTAGGAAGAGGTTAGAAAGATGAATTTGACACTCTCAGAACATTGTCATCATCGAGTGCCGGGAGTGGCACAACCGAAGCCGCATCCTACCCCCGTTACCAATCCATGCCATTAGCGTCAGATCGGGTAACATTGTTCTTATCATACGGGACAGCCGAGAGAGAGAGAAATAAATGAAGTTTTTCGAGCCGAAATGATTTGCGCAGATGTGGATTCTGAAGGGACCATCAGCCTATCAAGTAAATATGTGGCTTTTCTCGAAGCGGTTTCACAGCCAAGAGTAATTGGAAATACAAACTAAAGGTGCACAACAGAAACAATCAGAGGCAGCCATCATGTAGGCTCAGTCCAGCAACATCATCACTAATGTAATAACAAGTAGCAATAACCGAAGCATGGTGGGCAATACTTCAACGAACAAGAGCAATGGCTACATTGGCAAAGGACAGCAACCCAACTTACTTACATCTCCGGGAAGGCCATCACAAAAGCAAGTTCTGTTGGTGAAGATGGAGCACAGGTTGAAAGGGAATCAACAACACCACAACCTGGCCCTGTATTAGAGTACCACCCCTCCACTTTGAGACCACTAATACCACAGGACACTTTAAACACTTCGCAGCCCCGCATTTCACAAGCAAGCAGCATCATTATTCGCAAGCAGTATCAGCACATCAGCCACATATCAGCAGGCAAGATTTTACAAGCTACATATCTGCAGGCCAGCATTTGCAAGCAAGTGATGCCGCAGTATCAGCAGCAACATCAACATATCATCAAGCCCTTGAGAAACAGAAAACAATGTTATATATACATACAATCAATCTGACCCGGAACAGGAATAAAGTTTAAAGTAAATGGAAGAACAATAAGCTGACTCTTCTTCACTCACGTGGCCCAAAGCTGCTAACCCCATAAGACAATATAGCCTGCGTTCAAGCTCTCGCTCGCAAAAGAGACAGTCGAAGTCGTTACTCATCATCACCAACATTTTCGTGGAAGCCCTCACCAAAGAGTATCAGAAGTGTTCACCGTTCACCACAAAGCATATTGGTTGAGTTCGTTGCAAAGTGTATCAGATGCAAGTTTATCACTATGGGCTGTTAATTCCTCCTTTGGCCCAAATCCTCACTATCCGCACCTGCCAAAACATTAGATACGAGTTAAGCATTTGTTTGAGGAATATGCCAGGAATACCCAATTCAAATCTTCAGAACATTAAACCTGAACTGGATCAGAACCAAGCCAATTACCATCCAACATAAAAAGGGTATCCGAATCCAAAGTGAATGAAGATCCATATCAGATATCAATCACAAAATCCAATTCGTATCAGTATCAGATTCAGTGGATCAAGCCATATCAGAAAAGAACCAGATGAATCCAAAACAAATCCATTCAAATATCAGACAAATCAAACAAAATCTGTTTCACGCGAGTCCAGAAAAGGAAAAAAATCCAAATCAAGTCTGAAAGATCAAATCAACTCATATCAGAAAAAATTAGACAAAATCAGGATCATGTCAAAGTGAAATATAACGCAAACATCCTGTTATCCAAGGCCCATCAGAGAAAAAGAGAGTGATATAAAATGCGTAAAACCCTAACGCGAGAAGGAAGAGAGTGCCGCTTTCATCAACAAAGCGAAGCCGAAAAATCACGAACACATCCAAAACGGCGCAAACCCTGGCCTCAGCAAGAGAACATCACCGGCCAGAGAACCATACCGAAGAACCTCAACTGCGGCGAATCTTCACGAGCAACCGTAATCATCACCATCACCATTCATTCAGAACGGCGGGCAACGATCAAGTTAAAAGCCTCAGAAACGCGTCATCATCGGCCATTACTCGTTAAACCGTCAGAATCCTCATCCCCTAAACCGTAAGCCACCATACAGATGATTGCCGTTTTTCTTTTCGTTGTGTGTTTTTCTTTCAGGAAAATTAAAGGAGAGGTTGTGGTGAATGTCATCATGAAAGAAGAAGACAAAGATCGCCGTGAAGAAGAAGAAGGGAATACGAGAGATGGAGCGCCGCTGATGTTTACAAACTTAGGGTCCAAACCCTAAAAAATGGATGCCTGCCCTTTTATTCTTTTATGTTTTTTTTTGTTTTTTTCTTTTATAATTAGTCAATTAATTTTATTAAATCTTTTTTAAAACTAATACAAAAAATTGTTTTTTTACAAAATAATAATTAAAAACCCTTTTTTAAAACAAATAACTTGAAATTTTCATATAATAAAATTAAGAATTTTTTTAAAATAATAATTAAAAATATTGTTAAAAAAATAATGACATCAAATTTTTTTTTGTAGATAATTAGATTAAAACCTTTTTTTCGAAATTAAAATAAATCTTTTTATGTTAACATCTCTTAATTTAATCAAATCTCTTTTCTTTTAAAAAACAACAAGAATCTCCATATTGCATTTTTCTCCTGACTCGCCCAATTTCTGTCTAGCTTTGTTTACTAACGGTGTTCATCTTTTGCAGCTCATGGTCACTACTATTGCGTGATGTTTTATTTTTTTTATTATTACTGTAACTGCCTCTCGGTTGTAATCTCGCGAATCCTAACAATCGCGCTTTCATTACTGCTTTTAAATTTCTGCTCGCATAGTTAAATTAGGTCATTATTTTCTGTTTGCATGATTCAATTTCTCCCACATTCATCAATTATCCTGTCACATCACACACATCCGAAGGTTAGGTCTAACTGTTTGGCCGCCGCGCCAATAGTCCGTAAAACTTCACACATTCAATTTCAAATCCTCAAAACTACAAACTACAAACCCTAATTTTCACAAATGCCTCGCCGCAGGCAAAATTACAATTTTACCCTTAGCATTAGGTCAAAGAGCCGCCGCGCTCATTTTAGGGTTTCCCGCCGTGGAATCCCTAATTTAACCCTAATTACAACTTAACATTTCAACGTAGAAATTTGGAGTTCCTACACTCCGCGTAAGCGTGTCCTTAAGGCGCGTTTATTCCCCTTGAGACCTTGACCACAGTCAAGAAGTTTCTAACCTCCCTATTGAGGGGAACTACGATTACTCTGATTCCACTCCCGTAAGGATACGTAGGCACAAGATGCGATGTCTTGCCGAGTAAACTTAGAATTAACCCCCTTTATTATTTATTATTGCTTATTTATATTTTATTTATCTTTGCTATTTAATTATTTTGCTTATTATTTTGTAATTGTTTCTTGGATGTAAAGTTGTTTAATTATTTAATTATTATTATGGTTAGTAATTAGGGAGTGTAACGACATGTATGTAATATTAAAATAAATTTAGATCACTTTTAAATAAAGATAATTAAAATAAACACGTCACACACGTAAGTCGATTTTAATCGCCGTCTCACTTCCTAAGGATATCCCTCAAGTTGCCTACGAATAATGGTTAAGTGGGGTGTATAAAGCAAGTCCCTCAAAAAGAAAATCATCAAAGTCCCTTATGGTTGCCTTTACGAATCGAGTCCCTTTCGAAAAATGATGATAGTCCCTCCAGTTTGCTTATTACACCCCGCAATGACCTTCAAAAATCCAATTGTCCCTCACATGTCCCTTAACATCCAAAGTAAGGACTACCTACTCCATTATAGTAGGGATAGTCTTACTAAAGGAAAGAATAAAGAATAAGAAAGACCTTTGAACATTAGGGTAGGTTACTCCTAGGTACTTGCTCACTTCAAAACTGTTTCGCACTTAAACAAATTTTCAACAAGTTTTCAAACAAGTTCTTAACACATCCTTACATGGATTATTTATTAACTATTCTGAAAATTTTCTATTCACACACTACACTTTCAAAACAATTCAAAAGTGAGCTTAAGTACCTAAGAGCCCATGGATAACCATGGATGAAAAGGGTGCTAACACCTTCCCTTTTCATAACTTACCCCCCGGACCCAAAATATTCTCTAAGGTCTTTCCTGTTCTTTTATAACCGTTCCTTATGGATAAAATAAAAGTCGGTGGCGACTCTTGCTATCCGCAACATTGTTTAAAGTCAGTTCTCCCACCGTGTTACATATGTATGTATGGGCGGATGCATAAATGAAATCCAAGCCCATGGGTTCATAAGTCTGAGGTATGGATATGGCCAATACTGTCTGCTTTATAAATAGGTTCTCACAAGGCGTGATCTATGGTTTAATAGGGATCCCAAAGTCATGGACTCATATGACTGTTCATCATATACGACATGAATATGTCGGATGATAACTCCATCATATGAACCTCTTTTGGGTGAGATCTTCGTATCGAACCTCGCAAGCAAAACTTCTTGGGGACCCATACTACGAGACCATCGACACTGGGTTCTAGATAAGGATTTCAGAGTCACGGACTTTCTCAACTGTTTGTTACATATGTCAGTCATTGCCAGGCAACAACTCCATCAAGAAAGTCTCTTCTGAACAAGGTCTTTGTATAGATCCATACAAGAAGAACTTCTTGGGGACCCACACTACGTGACTATCAATCTTAGTTGGCCAATGATTTAGGGTTCTAAAAAGGTCCTTAGAGTAATGGATTCCCAAGAAAACATTGATCAAACACGCCAAGAGCTTGACGGTTGTCATCATTCTCAAAGGAATCTACTCTAAGCGAGGTTCTTGTATCGACTATCACGAGATGAGCATCTCAGAAGCCCATACTACTCAACCTCTCCTATCTCAATTTTAACACTCTAGACTCGGGTATAGAGTCTTTCCCTCAAGTTTGCCACCAAAGTATCCAATCCATACCATAACAATGAGATTCATATAAGATGAGATACAATTAAATAAATAAAGGAAAGCGATAAAGCAAGCAAAGAATAAAGAGAAAACACCCAAACATGGGAAAGAACCTAGATTAGGCTTAACTCGCTTAGGTTTCCCCGGCAGAGTCGCCAGCTGTTGCTACGCGAAAAATGACACAGAGTCGCCACCGAATTTTATTTATCCCGAGGAGGGAAAGGGAAATAATGATAAAACCTTTAGGAAAAGATCATGGTCATCGCAACCAAGTTTTAGGGTTCGGGAGTCAGTTATGTGAGGGGAAGACATTAACACCCTTCACATATGTCGTATTCGATAGGAACCTTCTAAGTTGTTTAGCTTGAATGAGTGTTTTTAATTTTAAAAGTTTACTTGCTTAAAAGAAAAGAGGGGTTGTTTTTTTTATTAGAGTGTTCGCCAAGGATTGTGGCCCTTGTGCCTACGTATCCTCACTTAAAAGAAGTGAAGAATCAGAGCTCCGTAGTTTGGAGGCTTGTGAAATGGTTGAACGTCGGTTGATTTTATACCTTGAAAAAGGGTTTTCGGATTGATTCCCTAAGGTGAAAATAAGTTTGATGAGTTGATGTTTTTTAGAATTTTTGAGAAGAAATTGTTCTTGATTACGATCACACTAAAGACTTTGGGTAGAGATGAATATCTCAAATATCTAAGTCGAGCACCTTGTATTCAAAATATTCGAAACGAGTGTAGGGGGTTCCATTCTCATTCCTTCTCCACCACTTTAAAACCCATGTGTATAGACCTAATCGTATATTTATTGTGTTTTTGCATTTTTTGAGAGAAGTGTTGCACCCTAATTTTTGACCTTAAGATCCCACCTCCTTGCTATTGAAACCACTATTGTTCAAGTAATACCCCAAATTTGTCCTACCTTTACATGATTTCTAGTGCCACTTTATTTCAATTGAATAAAATAGCACAATTGGCAAGAGAGCATGTGTAAGGAGTTGTGAGTGTGAGAGGTTGAGAGTTCGAATCTCACCTTTGTCACTTTTTGTTTTTTAATTATTTTTTCTCTAATTTTTTCTATTTTTCATTAAAAAATAACAAAAATAGTTTTTTTTTATTATTTAACTATTATTTTCGTATTTTAATTAAATCATTTTTTAAAAAATATTATTTTTTTCACTTTTTTCTGAATTATTCATAAAAATATCCAAAAAGTCATAAAAATAAAATATTAGAAAATATGTTGTTCTTTTTAAATGTTTAGTATAAATAAATAGAACTTTAAGTTTATTTTAATTACTTTAAATTGTTTAAGTTTTATTTTGTTTTAACTAATTATTTAATTTGAGCTTTAAAATGGGCTTTAGAGATATTATTGACAATTGATAGTTAACCCTAATTTGACCCCTATATATATATTATGTTGCATTGTTGAAAAGGAGAAAAAACCTAAGAAGAGTGTCATTTACAATTATTTCTCCTTCTTCATCTATTATTGATATAGTTTGATTTCTTCTTCTTATTTCTCCTTCTTCATCTATTATTGATATAGTTTGATTTCTTCTTCTTATTTCTCCTTCTTCATCTATTATTGATATAGTTTGATTTCTTCTTCTTCGTCTATTACCGAAATATATATATATATATATATATATATATATATATATATATATATATATATATATATAAGATTATTCTTTGATCGAATTATGTCGATACGATGTTTGCACATTTGTGTGCATGACGCGTGATATTTGTGTTAGTTCGATCCGGTTGCGATTATCGCATTTTTGCGTGAGCAATACTGTATTTTGCTTAAAATTTCTTTTTCTTTCCAATAAATTTTGTTTCGTCCAATTTAGATCTGGTTGCGATGAGCGCATTTCTGCGTTAGCAACATTGTTGAGTTATTTGGCACATTTTAAATTCCTTTTACTTTATTATTATTATTATTATTATTATTATTATTATTATTATTATTATTAGTATTATTATTATTATTTATTATTATTATTATCATTATTATTATTATTATTATTAGTATTATTATTATTATTATTATTATTGTTATTATTAATTATTATTATTTCGATAAATTTAGATCCGTACGACTTGGATCCGGTTGCGATATGATCGCATTTTTTGCGTTAGCAACATTATTGTTTTAAAATATTTTAAATTTTTTTTCGCTTTACGTTTTTTTATAAATTTGGATCTAGCACAATTTTTGGTCCCTCTTGCGATGATCACGTTAAGTGCAGCAAGATAGTGATGTTTTTTATTGGTTTATATGCGGATCTATTGTTGTGTTTCAATCTTATACGCGTCTGATGGTTTAGCAAAGGAATAATCCATTTTTTTTGCGCTTACCTATTCGCGTTTTGATTCACAAATTATGATTTTATCTAATTTTATTATCTCGGTTTCTTGATCTGACTTGCGATGACCGCTAACGCGGTAGCAATTTGCTATTTTAATTCGTATTATTTTTTAATAATTCAAAATCGCTATCGTTATTATTGGATCTAATTTCTTGTGATAGTCTTTGCACGTTTTCGCATACGCGACTTGGAATCACGTATTTGCCTCTTGATTTTAATCCGTGCACTTTTCGTTTCAATTTATTTTGAGTTATTTGATGTATGATGTTAATATTGTGTATATATTTTATTCTCGTTCAAACTTAAATTGTTTTAAAACTAATTCTTGATTTAATCAAGCCATTTTCATACCTTGTAAGTCGATCATTCATGATCGCCATCGACCGTAATTGTTAAGGTATTTCATTGCACGATAATATTAGCATAATCTCCCGCTTGATCTTAATCTTTAGGATCATAGAATTAGGTTAGTCTTTCTCTTAAAACTAGAATTTCTTTTCTTAAAAAATCCATAAAAAATATACTTAGTTTAATTTAATTTATTTTAGTTTTAGAACTTAAGTTATTGGTTTTTTTTTTAACTAATTGCTTGCCTTAATAAATAAATAAACTCTTTTTAATTTTTGATTAATTTAATTCATCTTTGCAATTTAATTTAATCTCTAAACGTATTTTAAACGTAATTATGAAATACTCTCAAAAATCACAAAAATAATTAAACTCTTAATTTTCAAATTAATAATTTCACCATTGGTAATCTCTAAATCCACTTAACCATAATTCACTATCTAACTTCATTTCTCAGTTTTATCCCTTTACATTTAATCTCTAATCACTTTTCGTCGTACACATTACCTACATTTCATTACCTCGTGCTTATCAATCACATCATCGCTTTCATCCATTCGTTATTCTCCATTACCGATATTCCCCTCCAAAGGAAAGGTTCACATGCTTGACCCCCGTGTCAATGCATTTACCCTCACCCTAGCCTTAGGATTTGAGTCCCCGTACTCACCTTTTTAGGCGTCCCATCATGGACATACCTTCATCCTTTTCAATTTAACTTTTAATGTAGATAGGAGTCTTCGCACTCCAAGTATGTGTTTCCATATGAACGCTTATTTCCCTTTGGAACTTTGACTCACAGTCAATAATTCCTCAAACCCTTTAGGGGAACTACATATACTCTGATTCCATTCCCGTCAGGATATGTAGGCACAGGATGCGACGTCTTGGCGAGTATACTTAGGACTAACCCCTTTAGGTCCTTCTCTTTACCTTTAACCCTTAGCATTACCCTTAAGCAGATAAACCATAGCAATAAACAAACACAAAACCAGAGGTTCCATTAGAGTACTACAGAAACTTAGGATGCTAGCACCTTCCCTAAGTTTAACCAACCCCCGAACCTTAGATCTCTCCCCGTGTTGTGTTTACAATGCAAAATAGGTTTTCCTTCCTTTAACCTTTCCTTTGGATAAATCAAAGACGGTTGCAAATGAATTAAAGATTCAAGCTAATTAATAGTTTGGTATCTAAATTTCACCGCGACAAGAAGTACCATTTGATGTTGGGTCAAGGGTTTTATTGCTTGCTAAAAAAAAGTTTGAGGTGATGCAAATAAGGTTGATGACGATGCACAAGGAAATCGACTTACAAGGTCATAAATGGCTCGATAAGAATCGAGAGTTGTTTTGAAAAAGGATTTTGGCAACACAAGTCGGAATGACATTATTAATATAAACATATAATGAAATATAAGACAAGGTCAAGTTAGTTGAAGGCTGAAGGAAGATACCACTGCGCAGCGCAAGCGGGGGGAGAATGCCGAGGAGAAGCTAAAGGCTGTGGAGGTGGAGGTCCAGGCATTGAAGGCCCACATGGGGGAGCTGGAAGGCTCTCTCCGTCCTGCCGACGACGAGACGGATGAGGACAAGCTTATGGTCACCCGTGCGGATCTGCTGAGGAGGATTCGGGAGTTGGAGGGCGATTTCTTGGAGGCGTTTGGGGTTGGTTTTTCCAGTGTTGTGGACCAACTCAAGGTGGTTAACCCCGTGGTCATCCTGGTCGTGGATGGGATCGGGCCCTTCCACTAGATCGTCGACGGACGGGTGGTTGATCCTGACGCTGAAGTTATTGATGATTATGCCTATGTAGACGAGCATGAGGTAGACGGTACAAAAGATATGTAGATTTGTCTGTGCCTGGGTGCTCGTGGTTTCTGGGCCTGCGCGCCAATACTTTGCTATTTTTTGCTTAAGTGTTTTTGTTGGGCCTGCGTTCCCTTTTTAGGTTTTTAATTGACTACTGGGCTAGTGTCCGCTTTGATAATATAATATTTTGTTTTGTTTAAGTGTGCACTCGTTTGTGTTTGTATGCTGATATGCCTATTTTATTTCTGCATGTTTCTATGCTCGAAATGTATGTTTACCACGTTGTCTAGTAGTTTTGGGGGGAGTAGCTCAACGATAATTGCGCCCGGTAGTGTAGGGGACTGGCCGGGGTGACCAGGGTGGTTACCTGGTCAGTTAAGGGGATGGACCACGGTAGTGGACCAGCCCCGCGGTGTGAACGTCCCATCGCGAGCTGGGTGTTCTGCCGAGCATGGTACAGCGACGAGGAGTCTCGGTAGAGGGGTTCTCCGTCGAGTAGAACCTTCTACCTACGCACACAAAGGGAGGGGTTTTCTATTTCGTTGGCTTTGATGAGGTGCGATGGTACCATGTCGCGCTCCTGTGGTTGTGACGTGTGTCGTCGCGGGCAGCGTTTTAACTGTAGTATTTTTTCAGCTTCTCAGTGTTCCATGGTTGAGCTAGTTGGTCTCCGTGGAGGTTTTCAGGACTTTGCTGTTGTAGCGTAGGGCTATTTTTTGTTTTAACCTGCCTTCGCGGAGAGCCGCACCTGATCGGATCTCCTTGACTAGATCGAGATCCTCTTGGAGAGCTTCGTCGTTGGCTTCCTCTTCGAGGGGTGCCTCAGTCCTTCTAGACGACTCCCTAATCTCGACTAGGATCACAACCTCGGTTCCGTACGTGAGGTGGAACGGGGTTTCTCCAGTGATCGAGTGAGGCGTTGTTCGGTATTCCCAGAGCACGCTGTGGAGCTCCTCGACCCATCCTCTCTTGGCGCCGCCGAGTCTTCGTTTTAATCCTTGGAGGATTACCCTGTTCGCGGCCTCGACTTGGCCGTTTGTCTGTGGATGTTCGACCGAGGTGAAGTGGTGTGTGGTCCCGAGTTTGGTGACGAAGTGCCAGAAGTTTCTATCGGTGAACTGTGTCCTGTTATCGGTGACTATGGCGAGTGGGACACCGAACCTGGCGAGGACGTTTCTTTTATAGAACCAGAGTATGTTGTGTGTCGTGGTATTGGCGAGGGCTTCGGCTTCGACCCACTTGGTGAAGTAGTCGACGCCCACTATCAGGTACTTGTTCTGATATGAGCCTAAGGTGAATGGGCCGAGGATATCCATCCCCCACCAGGCGAACGACCAAGGCAAAGAGAAGGATTTGAGCTCGCTCGGAGGGGCGAGGTGCATGTCCCCGTGCCGCTGGCACCTGTCCCACTTCTTGACGTGCTTTTTTGCGTCTTCCTGCATCGTCAGCCAGTAATACCCAGCTCGTAGAGCTTTCCTGTCCAAGGATCGTCCTCTGAGGTTTTGCGCGTTGATGCCCTCGTGGACCTCTTGTAAGATGGCCAAGGATTAGGTTTGGTCGATGCACTTGAGGAATGGGATCGAGAAGCCTCTATGGTAGAGCTTGTTGTCGTGCAGAATGTACGAGCAGGATCATCGTTTAACGGTGTTGGCTTCCTTCGTATCAGTGGGGAGGCTCCCCCTGTCGAGGTAGGTGTGTATGGGAGTCATCCAACAATTGGCGTCCCCGATGGCGTTGATGTCGAGCAGCGCTTTTGCTCTCTCCGTGCTTGGCTGCGCGAGGATCTCTTGAATGACGGATTTGTGCCCGCCCTTCTTCTTGGTGCTCGCCAATTTCGACAAGATGTCAGCTCACGTGTTCTGCTCGCGTGGTACGTGCTGGACCTCTACAGAAACGAAACTCTTCATCCGCTCTCTTATGAGGGCTAAGTATTCGGCCAGGTTGTCGTTTTTCGCTTGGTATTCTCCCCGTACTTGCGAGGCGACCAGCTGGGAGTCCGTGAAGATTTTTATCTCCTTGGCTCCGAGATCTGCTGCTAGGCGGAGTCCGGCCAGGAAGGCCTCGTACTCTGCCTGGTTGTTTGTTGTTGGGAAGGCCAGTGTCAAAGAGACTTCTACGACAGTGCCTTCCTCACTTTCGAGGATGATGCCCGCACCACTTCCTGAGGAGCTCGAGGTGCCATCGACGAAGATGGTCCATTTCTGAGTGTCGGGGGTTGGTTATGGTGTAGGGGTCATCTCAGCGACGAAGTCGGCCAGGACTTGGGCCTTCAGGACTTTTTTGCCTTCTTAGGTGATGTCAACCTCGGAAAGCTCTAGCGACCATTTCAGCATGCGCCCTGCAATGTCGGGTCGGCCGAGCAACTGTTTAATAGGTTGCTCGGTTCTGACTATGATAGTGTGGGCCAGGAAATAGTGTCGGAGTCATCTGGACGCGTTGATGAGGGCTAAGGCGACTTTTTCGATCTGTTGGTACCTTACTTCCGGGCCGTGGAGGGCTTTGCTCGTGAAGTAGATCGATTTCTGCCCCTCGGGGGTTTCTCGGATCAGCACAGCGATGACGACTTCGTTTGCCACGGCCAGGTACAGGTACAAGATTTCCCCGGCCTCTGGCCGCGTCAACACGGGTGGTTCTGACAGGATGCGTTTGAGGTGGAGGAGGGCTTACTCGCATTCCTCTATCCACTCAAAAGCGCCTTCCTTTCTCAATAGTTTGAAAAAGGGGAGGGCGTGCTGTGCGGACTTGGCGACGAAGCGGGAAAGTGATGCGAGCATCCCGTTGAGGGATTGTATCGATTTCTTTGATCTCGGTGTTGTGATCTCGGAAAATGCCCGACACTTGTCTGGGTTCGCTTCAATCCCACGTTCGGTAAGGTAGAACCCGAGGAACTTCCTCGCGCGCACCCCGAAGGTACACTTTTCTGGGTTGAAACGCATCCGGCATTTCCTCGCTGTCTCGAAAACCTTCTCGAGATGTGCCGTGTGATCGACTTTCGTGCAGGAATTGACGATCATGTCGTCCATCTAGACCTCGAGCATGTCGCCGATCTCTCCTCGGAAGACCTTGTTCATCATGGTATGTGGCGCCAATGTTTTTTAGGCCGAAGGGCATTACATTGTAGTAGTAATTGCCTGATTCAGTCATGAAAGTCGTGCTCTGTTTATCGGCCTCGTCCATGGGTATCTGGTTGTACCCCGAGTACGCGTCCGTGAAGGACAGGAGTTTGAAGCCCGCTGAGTTGTCGACGAGCTTGTCGATGTTGGGGAGGGGGTAGGCGTCCTTGGGACATGCCCGTTTAAGATCCGTGTAGTCAACACATATCCTCCATTTTCCATTATTTTTCTTGACGAGTACAACGTTGGACAACCAGATTGAATACCGGGCTTCCGAAATAAAATTTTCCTTTAGGAGGTCTTTTACAGCTTTTTCAGCCGCCGCCGACTTTTCGGGGGACTGCCTACGCCTACGTTGAACCACGGCCCTAGCGGCTGGGTTGACGGAGAGCTGGTGGTAGACGACCTCGGGGTCGAGTCTGGGCATCTCTGCGGCGCTCCAGGCGAAGAGATCAACATTCTTACAGAGGCAGGCCTCTAGTTGTTTCCTCGCGAGTTCGGGCAGCCCCGCCCCAATCCTCACGGTCTTCGTTGTGTCTGCCCCTAGGGTTACGAGCTCGAAGTTCCCGTTGGGAATGAGGCGTGTTGGGCGGAAACTCTGCTCGTTGGTTTCGCCGGATTCGTCCTCGTGGTTAGGCTGTTCGGTGGAGCGGCAGTCAAGGTCCATAGCGTCGACGTGATCTTTCGGTTTGACCTCCCAGGCGGGAGGCGGCTTGGTCGCTTTGGTCGGGGGGCTGATTATGCTGAGACCCTTCATCGTTGCGTCGAAGCATCGTCGGGCGGCTTCAATATCCCCGTTGAGGGTGACAACGACTCCAAGTCTGGTGTAGTATTTCATCTTTAGATGGACGGTCGATGACACCGCGGTGAGTTTGGCCATCATCATTCTATGTAGGATGCAGTTATATAGAGATGGGCACTCAACGACCAGAAAACAGACGTTGATTTCTCTGGCTGTTTCCTTCTCCCCAAAGGTGACCTTGAGTTCGACATACCCTTATGGTCTTGTCGTTGTCCCGTTGAAGCCTTGGAGATCGGATCCTAGATAGGGGACAAGTTGGATTCATCGAGTTGAAGCGTCGCGAAGAGGTGGGTGTACATGATGTCCACCGAGCTTCCTCCGTCGAACAGGATGTGCCTAACGTCGAAGTTTTCCATCTGCGCCCGTATCAGTAGGGGGATGTTAGAGTTGGGTGCCCCTCCGGGGAGTTCCTCAAGGTAGAAGGTGATCGGGTTGGACCGACCTCGAAATTTGTTGAGCGTGTTCATCTTGCTACAACTATTGCTGATAAGCTCATCAAACTTCCATTTAACTGGCCCCACCGATAGCTTGCTTGGAGTCCCGCTGGATATGACCATTGCCCTCGGGAAATACTCCCACCGGCTGGTGGGGCGCACAGGCTCCTCGGGTAGATCAAGTTCGGCGGGAAGGCTGAACTCCCTGAGGGCGAACCCGTCCTCAGGTCGGCTAATGCTGAGGCAACCTGTAGGCCGGACTCGTTGTCCGTAGGAGGGAGGTCCTCGACTCTTTTAGCCTCGGGAGCCTCATGTCGCGAGGGCTCTCCTCCTCGGGTGTATCTTTTGAGATGCCCGTCCTTGATCAGAATCTCGATTGTGTCCTTTAGGTGGATGCAATCCTCTGTTACGTGACCGTGGCTTCGGTGGAAGCGACAATATTTCAACTTGTCCACGTTGACTTTGGTGGGTTTCGTTTTTGGGAAACAGACACCTCCCTGGACAAACTCCATTTTGGCGCACTCGGCCAGTATGCGCTCGCGGGAAGCAATCAGTGCGGTGTATTCCGCGAACCAACCAGCTGAGCCATGTTGTTCACGAGGCTCTCGAGGAGGGTCCTCTCGCCGTCGGTCTCCCCCGCACCAGTGGCTTGAGGCTCCGTCGTCTCGGGACCCGTGGGGGGTGTCTCTGTCCTTGGTGTCACAAGCGGGGTTAACAGCTCGTGTTTCTTCGAACCAAATATAATGGCGAGCCCGGTCGAGGAAATATTGGAGGGAGTCTAGTCGATGGATGGCCGCGGCCTCATAGAGTTTGGAGTCCCGACGCAAGCCTTACACTATTAGGTAATGCTTCATCTCGTCTAAAGTCGTTACTTGCACCGCTTTCCTTGTGAACCTTTCGATGTAGTTCCTGAGGGGCTCGTCGGGGGCCTGGATGATCGCGTCCAGCGCGGCTTCTATCTTTGGGTGGCGCTTGGACGCCGTGAAGTGTCGTGAAAAGAGGTCCTTTAGGACCCTCCACAACATTACAGACTCCGGCTCCAAGCTCTTGTACCATGTCATAGCGCCTTTCCGCAGGGTCGTCGGGAAGAGCCTGCATTTGATGGCTCCCCGGACGTTGCGGTAGTCGAGCATAGCCTCGATATCTTCCAGGTGATCGTTCGGGTCCGAGGTGTTTTCGTACGTCGAGAGCACCGACGGTTTTTCCATCCTGTGGGGGATGGGAGCTGCCATGATCTTCCGAGACAAGGGGGTCCTATAGTTGTCCTCGTTGTTGAGAATCGGGGACGGAGGAGGTGAATGCCCATGTCGAGGAGGGGGTTGATTTCGTACCCTCGGTTGCCTGACCAGGGGTTCTGCCCCCGTCGCCCTTGGCTTCTGGGCTCACTTCTCTTTCGTGGTCGGCAACCTTGCCCGCTTCTTGGAAACAACGGGTTAGGGCCTCTCCAACTGTGGTCGGCGACTTCGTGGACGAGGTGATGGACTCCTCGAGTTCCCGTACTGCTATTCCCGCAGAGGGGAGTGGGACAGGGCCTCGTGTTCGAGCGCGCCGATGTGCTGATTCTGTTGGAACAACATCTGATTTGTCTGGTTGATGGCCGCGAAAAGGGCGACCTTCATCTGGTTCGCGTCAGTTGGAGTGGGGATAGGCTGGAACACTGTCAGGCTTCTTTCCCGAGGAACTTCGTGGTGCAGTGTGCCTTCGGGGGAAGGGGAGGCAGTCTGACCGTCCCTGACGTCGGTCTCACGGAGTTGAGATGTCCTTATGTGACCGTTGTCGTTGGCTGCGGGGACGATGGAGGAGTTGTGAACAACGTCATCATGGCGTGGGCTAGTCATGATTCTGAAGTGTTGAGAGTTGAAACTTTGGTTCTCTGCTCGGAGGAACGGGGAAGTTTATGTCCCCACAGTCGGTGCCACTGATCTGACCTGATTAGGAGGGAATTGCTGGACCGCCACGCGTCTTTGATCTTCTGTCTGTTCACTGGTGGTAAGAAGGAGGAGGGGGTGTACCTGCAAGGCACTCCGATGCCAAGATTAGTAATTGACCAGAGTGAGAGCAAATACAGAAGAGAGATAGAGAATTGAATACCTGACCCTCTAGTGAAAGAGGGTATTTATAGTGAGTCCCCAGCGCAGGGCCAACAGTCATTTGCGTTGGGCTAGATGGTCATGCCCAACCCAAGTGACTGCTAGGGATTACGTGGCGTAGTGAAGACCAGGATGTGGTCTTCGCCCTAGATCAACTGTCCCGTGATCCCCGGAAGGTGGGTTGACCTGCTCTTTCGGAGGTGGGTAGTTGTCTGATGACGTGTCCCTGCAGAGGGGAGCACGTGGAGAACGTGTGAGGCACACATCTTTCTACCCGATAGGGGAAACATTCTGCCCGGTAGGGCAATGTCTGGTCGATAGGGGCCTTGTGCTCGACACATATGAGGAAGGCTCCTTTAGGCCTTATCCAAGTATAGGTGGGTTGGGCCTTCTCGGTCAGGCCGGGGCCCAGGCCAGAACAAATGGATTTTAGAATGCTCGAAAAACATTGATTAGTGTAACTTGTTCTTCTAATATAACTCAATTTTTCATATTATATATTTTTAAATCATATGGAAAGGTTATATGTTTAGTAAGTAGTTGGTGAAATAAGCATTTCAAATAAGTTATAATAAACTTAAGTAAGCATATCACCACTGTTATAATCTAGGAACATGGTGATATGTTGTGTGATAAGTATTTCACCATGGTTAGAATCTAGGACATGTCATACCCTAAATTTGTCCTATCTGTATAAATATTGCCTTCATTTGTGTTTCCATCTATTATCCATTATTCAAAAATCTAAAAAAAAATATATGTTGCTTCATTTTTCTTGTTGTTGCCTAAATCCAAGTTGTTGCAAGGTTGAATCAAGGTTCACAAAACTGTCAGGTCAATCACGTGTACAATGCTAGTTAGAAATCAGTGAATTTTGACCTAGTCTTGGTCCGACAAAAAAGAATTGCTTCAGTTATAAATCATCTGTGTATGGATTAATTTATTAGCCTGTGTTGAGTTCAGATATTTCATGGTGGAAATTCATATGGAATTTATTCCTTTCAATTAAGATTTTTTGAGCAATTGTAATGCAGTTCATATCAAGTCGTTATCTTCTGATTTCAAGGCATATTGCTGACTGAGCATTTGTGTTCATGATAAAATATTTGGTTTATCAGTGCAAGTGGCAAAGTTTAAGATTGATTTGTGATTGATTCATGTTTGACTCGTTTCTCAAGAATTAAGGAGAAACTTCAAGAACAGTTTCAAATGTGAATATGGAGTTAATATGAAAATTCAAATCAAGAATCGAAGAATTCAAAAAAAAATTTAATTCAAAATCAAAGTTGAAGGCATTTGTTTTGATCAAGTTCAAAAGTGCAACCTAGTTTCAAAGTCCATTAAAAAAATCATACATCCATCACAAAAATGCTGCAAAAATAGCTCTTGCTAAAAATCATCACAACAAAAAAGCTTGCTTATTAAATTCATAAAAAGTATGTGAAGGCCCATTAGCATATTTTTTACAAGCCCGTTGTACAAATGACAAAAAAAAATTAGGAGGTTACACAAAATTCTTAGGCCCATCTTCAAATTGGAAGCCCGTGTACAATAATGTTCTACAAAATTGCAAGAAAAATAGCATTCCACCAAGCCTAGCCAATGTCAATGCAATATGAGCCATCACTTGCCAAGCCTTCACGTGCCAGTCTTCGCTAAATCCAAACTAGAACAATTCACACACACAAGACATTCAACAACCATGCCAACCAAGCCATGATATTCTACAAGTTTTTCAATTCATTCTCATCCAAAATTCAATGCACAGATCACGGTCCACACAAGTCGTTACGAGCCACTTTGCACTAGCCTTCATCATGCTTTCAAGCCAACAATCTCTAGCCAACAATCTTACGCAAAGTTCACACACGACAAGAGGAACACGTCATAAAATGAAAACAAGTCGAAACGCATCCAACAATTCATAAACGAAAAATCCAAATTCCTCAAGTTCTTCTAAGCTTTGATATCCAAATTTATGTTTCACTTTAAGTTAATTCACATTTAATAAAACCCTCATCTTCATCACCTTACTCGATCATCACATTTGTTCCATCTTCAAATCCAACCTGCAACCACAAACCTTCATTGCAACAACAACATAGTTCACAAACTATTAATCACCACTTCAAACCCACCTTAAAGCTTTCTTCAATATAACAACAAACCAAATTCAAACATCAACAATAACACCTCATAATCACAAACCAAACACAAATCCGAAACTGTAAATGAATTGAGACGAATAGAGAAATTGAGAAACACGAACACAAATCTGAACAAGCTGCGAGAGAGATCAAAACGGTTTAAGATTAAATGTGAGGAAAGGTTGGAAACGTCGCCGTTTTTCTTGATTCGTCGGATATTCTTCACATCTTATTTGTTTTAAAATAATAACGTTGAGTTGATGATGCTTAATCCTTGTCCATGGTTTCTGTGTTCTTATTTTGCTCTCATAACTTTGGTTTGTTTTAAAAATCTGGTGCGTTGATTTTGCTTCATGGTCATTTGGCTTTAGATCCGATGGTTTGCTTAATTGGGTTTTTTATGATGGGCTCTCATAAGGCCCATTTATTTTTCTACTCATGTATCTATGCTTCCCTTTCTTTTTAATTAACTATTTTTTTTCTTCTTTTTTTTACATTTGTTCTTTAAGTTTTTTTTCCCTATCTTTATTTTTAGAATATTTTGTATGTATTCTTGACCTTTTGATTTAGTAATTTTTTTTGGATTTACGATTTTCTTCTTTTTCTTGATTTTCTATTTATATTTCATTAGCTTTTTCTTTTGGTCAATGAAGTCTTTGGATCATGAATTATTAGTTTTTTCAAAGTTGTTCAACCTTTATTATTTCAAACATATGATGGAGTGATCATTAAAATCATTTTTCATACTTTGGGATTGTGATAGGTTGTCTTTTATTAATCGACAGAAGTTCTTGATTAAGACGAGGCTGCTCTCTTTTTCTTTTGTCGTGACACGATTTTTGGAGAATGATCTACATATCATTTCTCTATCGTGTTTTAACACAAATATTGTTATTCACCGACCTCCCATAACATGATCTTCCTCATAGATTGTGCTACGATTGCTTAACTCTAAATTGGTCCCGATTAGAAAAGTGAGCACCCGATCAATGACAATTAACAACTAACATCTAACTTTAATTTCCGCTCTTTATTCTCTTGATATTTATTTTCCGTCATTTACTTTTCCGCAATTTATATCATTGTCCATATATTCTTGTTCATTTATATCTTATTGTTCATATATCATATTGTCATCATATTCATCTTGTTCAAGCTTTGATAGTCTAAAAAATTATGCTTTGCCATTCTCACTTCATTACTGTTAACAAGGACTTAAGAGCAGCTGTTTTAGACTGGCCAGAAGCCAAATAAGACCAACGTAATACATCGACCCAATTTAGCCAAAACTCTCCACAAACTGACGTACATGTGGACACCCGATATAGAGCATCACACAAGAGCATGTCATTTGTGGTCATCTTCACCGTAGACGTGTATCTAACGGTCCTCTATATCTTGTTGGTGCAAAGATAAAATAAATGATGAAATAAGAAATATTACTAATAAGAGAATGACGGCTACAATGATTTTGGTTACAATGATTGTCACCCTATTTATAAGCTAAAACTAGGGTTACTAGAATAAGATAAATACTAAAATACCCTCTAACAAACTTAGGGGCCAAGAAAATAGTACAACTAAATAAATATGAATTATTAATAATATTCTAATACCATCCCTTAATTCATATTCCATCAAAACTTGTGACACCAATTCCATCCCTTAATCTGAGAAATTGATCAGTCTTGATAGCTTTCGTCAGAACATCTGCCAACTGCTTCTGAGTGCTGCAGTGTACAACTTCTAACACTCCACTCTGAACTTGATGTCTCAGAAAATGATACTTGGTCTCAATATGCTTGCTTCTCCCATGCAACACTGGGTTTCTAGCAAGGTTGATTGCAGACTTGTTGTCAATCATCAACTTCAGAGGTTTGTCTACCTTAATCTTCAGATCCTGCAACAGATTCAGAATCCACACAGCTTGGCATGCAGTAACAGCACCTGCAATGTATTCAGCTTCACAGGTTGACAATGCCACAACAGGTTGCTTCTTGGAACACCAAGAAATGGGACCTCCCAGAAATTTGAACAAGTACCCAGATGTACTTCTTCTGTCAACTCTGTCTCCACACCAATCAGAGTCTGAATAACTCAGAAGTTCTGACTCATTATTTCCTCCAGAGGGAAATAACACTCCATACTTCAGAGTTCCTTTGATATACCTCAGAATCCTGACAGCAGCTTGGTAATGGGACCACTTAGGTTTACTCATGAACCTACTAACCATCCCAACTGAATAGCAAATATCAGGTCTGGTATTGCACAGATACCTCAGAGAACCAACCAACTGTTTGAAGGTTGTAGCATCCACATCCTTTCCTTCAGAGTCTGAATCCAGTTTCTGATTTGTATCAGAAGGTGTGACAGCCATCTTACAATTCTTCAGATCAAATCTCTTCAGAAGTTCTAATTCATACTTGAGCTGATGCAAAATGATACCTTTCTCAGAATATCTGAACTCCATCCCTAAAAAGTATGTCATTTTGCCTAGATCAGTCATTTCAAATTCATTCATTAGAACCTTCTTGAACTTGGCTATCTCCTGTTCAGAACTTCCAGTCAATAGTATATCATCAACATATAAACATACCAGAGTCATGTTGCCTTCAGAAGTATGCTGAACATAGACACCGTACTCCATCTCACATTTCTGAAAGCCTTGCTTCTTGAAAAATGAGTCAATCTTCTGATTCCAAGCTCTGGGCGCTTGTTTCAGTCCATATAGAGCTTTGTATAATCTGTACACCATCCCTTCCTGATTCTTTTTCATAAATCCAGGAGGTTGTGACACGTAAACTTCTTCTTCTAATGGACCATTCAGAAATGCAGATTTTACATCTAAATGCATCAGAGGCCAATTCCTGTTAGCAGCTATTGCAATCACCATTCTGATTGTTTCATGTCTTGCTACAGGTGCAAACACTTCAGAATAATCCAGCCCAGGTTTCTGTAGAAATCCTCTGGCTACCAACCTTGCTTTATGTTTGCCAATTGAGCCATCTGGCTTTAACTTCTGCTTGAAAACCCATCTGACGCTGATGGCTTTCTTGTCTTTTGGAAGTTCTGTCAGCTTCCAAGTCTTGTTTCTCTCTATAGCATCAAGTTCTTCTTTCATGGCCTTCAGCCAGAGCTTCTGCTTAAGAGCCTCCTCTGTACTTATAGGTTCAGAGTCTACTAACATGGCACACTGAATAACTTCTCCTTCAGAGTCTACTTCAGTGTCTTGCAGCATGTCAAATTCTGCAAATCTTCTGGGAATGCTTCTGATTCTTTGTGGTCTCTGAACTTGTTCAGAGTCTTGAGCTTCAGAGTTTCCAGCTTCAGATGGTTGACTTCCAGAGCTTTGACCATCTTCAGAGTCTGGCATATTTCCAGAGTCTTGAACTTCAGAATTTCTAGCTTCAGAGGCTTGACTTCCTCTAGAGCCTTGGCCATCTTCAGAGTCTGAATTTCCACCAGAATCTGGATTACCATCAGAGTCTGGATCATCAGAGTCACCTTCATCTTCTGAGTCTTCTCCAGAGTCAGAATCACTATCAGAGTCAGAATCAACGTCAGAGTTTACTTCAACTTCAGAAATTCTTAACTCTGACCTTTCTTCAGAGGTTCTAACATCAGAATCAGATTGAGACTTATCCCAATTCCAAACTTCTGATTCCTTCACAATCACATCTCTGCTGAATTCAATTTTATTGGTTTCTGGACAATAGAGCTTGTATGCACCTGTACTGTGGTACCCTATCAGAATCATCACTTTGCTTCTATCATCCAGCTTTTGTCTTCTGGCTTCTGGAACATGTTTATAGCAAACAGAACCAAATACCTTCAGATGACTAACACTTTGCTTGTCTCCAGTCCACTTCTGCATAGGAACTATTTCCTTCAACTTCTTCGTAGGACATCTGTTGAGTACATACGTTGCAGTGGCAACAGCTTCTCCCCAGAGCTTCTGAGGAAGCTTCTTCTCCTTTAGCATGCTTCTCACCATATCAAGCAAAGTACGGTTTCTTCTTTCAGCAAGACCATTGTGTTGAGGGGTATAAGGAGCAGTAACCTCATGCTCAATTCCATTCTCCTCACAGAACTTCTGGAACTCTTTGGAGTTATACTCACCTCCACCATCAGTTCTAAGAATCTTCAACTTCTGACCACTCTGATTCTCAGCCTTCATTCTGAACTTCTTGAATTCATCAAACACCTCGTGTTTGAACTTAATAAGGGATACCCATGTCATTCTTGTGAATTCATCAACAAACAACACAAAGTATTTATTCCCTCCAATTGATGCTACTGGAAATGGACCACACACATCAGAATGTACAACTCCCAAGGTATGTTTTGCTCTTGGAGCAACTTCTGATGCAAATGGCAATCTTGGTTGTTTTCCTTCCATGCAAACTCTGCATGACTTTTCAGGCTTCTTAATTGCAGGAATTCCATGTACCAATTTCTTTGAATTCAGATGTTGTAAGCTTCTGAAATTCAAATGACCAAATCTTCTGTGCCACAGCTCACTCTCCTTCTCAGTACTTGTTGCACTAAGACACTCTGAGTCTGCAGTTCTGACATTCACCTTGAATGTTCTATTCCTTCCCTGTTCTGACTCCACAATCAACTTCTGATTACAGTCATACAGCTTCAGAAGATTGTCCTTCATGGTAACTGAGAAACCTTTCTCAATTAATTGCCCCACACTCATCAGATTGCTTCTGATGCCAGGTACATACCACACATTCTGAATCAATGCTATTTTCCCATTGTTCAGAGTCACTCTGACATTTCCCATACCTTCTGCATTAAGATATTTGTCATCAGCACATCTGATCTTTGTTCTCTTTTCAGAGTCAAAGTCAACCAGCCATTTCTTGTTTCCAGTAAGATGATTTGAACAACCAGTGTCCATATACCACCAGTCTGTCAGATCCACATTATCAGATTCAGAGGCCATCAACAGCACAGATTCGTCATCAGAGCCTCTGGCTATATTTGCTTCTTCTGATTTCTTCTCCTTGTTTGACCAACAATCTCTAGCAAAATGGCCAAACTTCTTACAACAGTAACATTGTATTTTTCTTTTGTCATACTTCTCTTTTCCCCTCTGAGCATTCTTTTGTCTATCAGAGGTTGAGCTTTCTGACCTCTGACCACCATCAGATCTTCTCCTGACTTCTGACTGCTTCTGATACCTCCTATCAGAAGTTGTTTTCAGAGCCTGCTGTTCTACTTCCTTTTCAGAGTTTCTCTCAGTCAGACGCAACTCTTGCGCTTCTAGACTGCTCTGCAGCTCTTCAATTCTCATTGTGCTCAGATCTTTGGAATGTTCTATTGCTACCACAATGTAATCAAATTGAGGAGTAAGGGATCTCAACACTTTCTCCATGATTGTTTCTTCAGAAAGAGTTTCTCCACATGCCTTCATCTCATTAGTGATCAGAATCACTCTGGAGATGTATTCAGAAACTTTCTCATTATTCTTCATGTTGAGATTCTCATATTGCTTTCTCAAGGACTGAAGCTTCACCTTCTTCACTGATGCGTCACCACCATAACATCTCACCAGAGTGTCCCATGCAGCCTTTGCTGTTGTAGAGTCTGCAATCTTCTCAAACACGTTTACATCCACACATTGATGAATGAAGAACAATGCTTTCTGATCCTTCTTCCTTACTTCCTTCTGCGCGTTTTTCTGTTCATCAGTTGCATCTGCTGCTACTGGAACATAACCATCAGTGACAAGATCCAGAACATCTTGAGCACCAAACAGCACACGCATCTGGATCATCCAACGATTCCAGTTTTTACCATCAAATACTGGAAGTTTGGTGTTCATGTTGCCGTTTCCGTTCATCTTCTACTTTGCACAGTACACTCAGAGTTTTCTCACACAGTGTTTCCCAACCCACAGAATTAAAAAATTCTGATCAGATTTTGTTCAAGATTCAACAAGAATCTGAGAAACAAAATCAAACACACAAGACCTCACGTTCACTCGTGTTTCCCGTGTTTCCCAATGAATCTGAACCGGAGCTCTAGATACCAATTGTTGGTGCAAAGATAAAATAAATGATGAAATAAGAAATATTACTAATAAGAGAATGACGGCTACAATGATTTTGGTTACAATGATTGTCACCCTATTTATAAGCTAAAACTAGGGTTACTAGAATAAGATAAATACTAAAATACCCTCTAACAAACTTAGGGGCCAAGAAAATAGTACAACTAAATAAATATGAATTATTAATAATATTCTAATATATCTCATGTCAAATAAATCGAGAATAATTAAAACCTTCTCCCATATATAATTGTCTAAGTTATGCCCTAGTATTCTTCACATTTGCACTTGCATAATTTCAAGTCTCAAACACTCTCTTAACCATTTGAGTGTTAACTTTTTTTTATCACTGAAAATCTTAACCACCATATCAGAAAATACGTTTTCATAATAATCATCTTCTACCTCTCATACATTTTCTATTATTATACGAAATGAAAAATAAAACTCTATCACCTAAACTTAAAAATGTAATCTCTCTCAAATGTGAGTTTTTGCTACTTGTATTAACACTTCCACTATAATATTTTTTAGAGATTCAACTTATTTAATTAAATTTATTTAAACTTAACAAATACTACCAAAATGTGTTAAATATGTTGTAATTAATGACCATGAGTGTGTTCTAAAATGACAAGAAAATATGCAAGTGAAGCTTTTTTTTTTTTTTTTTAATTCAGAAGTATGCAACGCTTGTGAAGTGCTGCAATAGACAATTTATTTTTTAAATTCAAAAATAAGAAACACTTGTGAAGTGTTGCAGTAGACAATTTATTTTTTAAATTCAAAAATAAACAACGTTTCGTGAAGTATTGCAGAATGCAGTAAAAAATAGAAAATAGTTGAGTGTTGTAGTAGGCAAAAAGTTGCAACGCTCACAAAAAGTGTTGTTGTGAGGGCGTGATTCATCAAAGATCGCAAAACAGTTTAGCCTATAAATTCATAATTCTTAATTCAGAAAAATACATAACAAAAATACAGACGGTTTACTATGAATTTCAAATTGCATCTTCTTTATATTCAAGTTTTCATTGATTTTTTTCGGTTAAAATATATATAGTAATTAAAATTTTATATTGTGATGTTGTAATAATTAAATTTTGCCTCAACATAATTTTATACGTATGTAGTGCACTGTTGTTGCTTGATGTTATATACGTTTTGGTTTTAGTTTATATACATTTTGGTTTACGTAATTGAATTATACTGTATAAGATTTGTGTTTTACATATATGTTATAATAGTCTCTCATAATGATTTGAAAGAATTTGATTCATAAAAAAACTCATTCCTTTATTTTGAGGCTAAAGCCCAACATCCATATGTCAATATATTTATTGGCCGAGACCTTACTTAGGGCTCTCCGACTTCTATGTGTCTAGTAGAACCGACAAAATTTGGGCTTTCGCTCATGCCCCATTTGATCAATTTCTAACTTGGAGCAAACAAGCCAACATTTAGAGATTCAGGCCCATACCAGTGATGGATTAACCATGTTCCACCAACTTAACGTCCTCACTTGAGTTACAAAATATGGTACTTGTTGCGGTACATTATATATGAATATGAAATTGATATATTTCGTATGTGGTACAATTGATACTTTTATTTTAAGTTTTAAACATATATGAACATACATACAATAGTTGAAACATTGTTTCGAACAATGCATACATTTTTTTACCAATAGTGTGCATTGATTTTACACTATCAATCAATGATCATGTATCCCGTTAAATTGGAGTAAAAATTTAAATTATTTATATAACATGACAGAGTGATATATTTCTATTGGATCTATGTAAAACTTTTTTACACTGTGAATGCATATCCATTAAACTCATATTATATTATATTAATTGTTTTGGAAATATTATATTAGAAATTTGTTAAAAGCTATCACATTCATTAAAATTTTACAATTCTAAATTCCGCAAATAACTTTTAATTCGATGCTATATGAATAATATATTTATGTTACACACACACGCACATATATATATATATATATATATATATATATATATATATATATATATATATATATATATATATATATATATATATATATATATATATATATAATCCAAAAATGAATGGTGACTTATAATTAATGAAATTAAAGTATTTATTAACACACTTATTGATTGTATATCCAAAGATTGAGATGTGTTCTGAACATGATCAATTTTATTAAAGCGTTTTCATTTGGCATCATTTTATTCAATTATGCTTTTGTAGGTCATACACACAAAGCATATAGACTTCTGAATTTAGAGGTTAATGTAATTACTGAATCTCGAAATTTGAAATTATTTGAGAATCTTATCACGAAGAATAAAGAAATTGTGATTCCCACAAATGAAGAACCTCGTGAGAAAGGTTCTCCATTGATTGTTGAAACATAACACAAAAATTATTCACAGATTGTTGAAACATACCTGAATTTAGAATAAACAAGAAAGCCCGAAAAGCAAAAGATCTAGGACAAAAAAATCAACTATCAACTTATTTACTTTTGTTGGGGAGTCTAGGAGAGTTGGGAGCACCGATGAGACTAATGCTTTCGGACCACAAGATATAGAGACACCACATCTCAACCCAAAACTTTAAGGTGTTAGATAATTGAGCCGCCTCTCTTATAAATTTAGCATTTCACTCGTTCATAGGAAATGTGAGACTTTAACCATTCACACTTCTACCCAACATTCTCCCCTACAAGTGTGAGTCCCTCACATCCTATAATAGGATCCAACATTGGTTCTAGCTCCCGCTCCCCCACAAAGCCAAACCACGACTTTGATACCATTATTGGAGAGTCGAAGAGAGTCAGGAGCACCAATGAGACTAATGCTCCAGGACCAAAAGAGAGGGATACACCAAATCTCAACCCAAAAATTTAAGGTGTTAGTTAAATGGGTCATCTCTCTTATAAATCCAACATTCTACCCATTCATAGGCAATGTGAGACTTTAACCATTCACACTTGCACCGAACAACTTTATCTAGTAGAAGGAAATAATGAGAATTTTGTTTGTAAGATTCTTATTATTCTTCAAGTGGAATATGATCCTAAGACTTATAAGGAAGTAGTAACTTCAAGGGACTCCTCCTTTTGGAAGGATGATATCCAAGACGAAATGGATTTCATAATGTCAAACCATACTTGAGAACTTGTCGATCTACCTAAAGGATAAAAAACTATTGGATGGAAGTGGGTGTTTAGAAGGAGGTATCATAATGATGGTACACTAGTAACCTACAAGTATAGATTATTAGACAAGGGTTTCATATAAAGAGAAGGTGTTGATTATTTCGACACATATGCACTAATAGCAAGCACAACAAAAATTAAAGTATCACTTGCATTAGCTTCTTGGCATGACCTTACAGTTTATCAAATGGATGTCCAAAAAATATTCCTAAATAGAGATCTTGATGAGGAGATTTACATGGAGAAACTAGAATGTTATGTGCTTCCTGGTAATGAACAAAAGATGTTCAAGTTTGTCAAATCCTTGTATGGATTAAAAGAAGCACCGAAACAATGAAATCAAAAGTTTGACTATGTCATTGTAAGATTCACAAATTAAGGGGGAGACACATAACTTATGAGAACACTTTTCAATTATTATCAAAATACAAATTCAAAGAGTTTGTCATCATTAAAAAGGGGAGATTATGAAAAATACATCTTATATCTAGTTCAGTTTTGGTGAAGTCAAAAATTATTAAAGAAGAAAAGGATCAAAAGTGTGATGCACATAAATGATGAAGTTGATCAAGAAGTTTGAACAAAGAATTCAAGTGAAGATTTGAGACAAGTGAACATAACTAAGGTGCTCATTACAATTCATACTATACTACTTTAAAATTACTCAGAATTTCATCTATCACTTCATCTAAATTTTGTTGGCATCATCATGCATGATCATCTACAAACCTTATTCATCTAATTCTTGTGACAAATGTTTGTACATAAAATTGTGTGAAAATATTGTGATATTCCTTTGTCTCTATGTTTGATTACACATTGATCATTAGCAACGAGACAAATTGAATTTTAAAAACAAATAGGTTTCTAACTTCCACATTCAAGATGAAAGATCTTGAACTAGTTGACACTCTTTTGGAGATAAAAGTAAATCAAAACAGTGGGGATTATGAACTTATTCAAACACATTATGTTCAGAAATTACTTGATAAGTTTAAACATTTATGCTTCAAAGAAATGAGTACTCCATTTTATCCTAGTGTCAATCTTTAAAATAATTATGGAAAAGGTGTGGCTCAATTAGAATATGGAAGTGCAACTGGTTGTCTAATGTATTTGACGGAATGTGTCAAACCTGACATTGCATTTGCAGTTAGTAAAATGACTAGATTTACTAGCAATTCAAATGGATAACATCAGAAGGTCCTTACAAAGAATTTCGATTATCTTTTGAAAAACAAGAATTTTGGCCTCCATTATGGTAGGTTTTCTGCCATATTAGAAGGATATACCAATACGAGTTAGATATCAAGTGTCGAAGATCATAAATCTATGATTGGATGAATATTTACACTAGCAGAGGTGCTTTTTCTTAGAAGAGTAAGAAACAAACGTGTATCACTTTTTCAACCATGAAGTTATAGTTTCTTGCTCTTGCTTCCACTGGTCAAGAAGCTGAATGGTTGAGGGACCTTCTGTTGGAAGTTCTATTGACTAAAGATAATGTTTCAAAGATGTTGATACATTGCGGTAGTCAAGCCACTTTAACTAGAGTATACAACAAAGTGTATAACGAAAAGTCTAGGCACATAGATCTTAGACATTATTTTGTGAGAAAATTGATTAAGGATGAAATCATTTCACTCACATATATACGATGTGCTAAAATTTGGCTGATCCATTTACTAAACCACTGGGTAGAGGCTTAGTAAAGACCACCTCGAAAGGTATGAGATTGAAACTCCTTAAATAAGAGTTCCAACAACGGTGGTAACCCAATCTAACGTTAATAGAATATTAATATTAAGATTTTCAATGGGTAACAACAAACTGTTGATTTGGATGTTTGTGCGACATTGTATATTAATGTTAACTATTTTATATTAGGGTTGAGTTTTTCAAACTCTTAATGAAGTTCAATGTCGAGAATATGTATCTCAAGAAAATAGATGCAATATGAACTTCACTTATGTGAATTTTGAGATGGGGATGTCTCAAAGTGAGAACTAGAGTTTCTCTCATGAAAAATTGACGAAACAGGAAAAACACATGACCATAGATAGTGCTAGGCGAGAGATGTAGACGAAGAACCATTAAAGAGTGTGTGTAAGATAACATTGGTCTAATCACACGGAATAACAAGTTCAAAGCATTGCCACCTAAACTTTCGACTAGACTATGTGTTATCCTTACTAAGGTTAAGTTCAAATCAAAAGATACTTAACTGTATTACCATTCTTTATTTCTACTCTTTCTGAAATTGATATTGTCATTATTAGAAGAAGTGAGAGATTTTTGTCATTCATAACAATAATTAATGATCATGGATGTGTTACAACATGACAAGAAAATATGCAAGCGAAGTTTTTTTTGAATTCAAAAATATGCAACACTTACGAAGTGTTGGAATAGACAGTTTGTTTTTTGAATTCAGAAATAAGCAATGCTTGTGAAGTGTTGCAGTAGATAGTTTGTTTTTAAAATTCGAAAATAAGCAATGTTTCGTGAAATATTGCAGAATGTAGTATGAAATAGACAACAAATTTGAAGTGTTGTAGTTAGTAAAATATTGTAACACTAAACAATAAGTCTTGCTGAAAGAGTGTGTTTCATCAATAATCACAATCTTGTAAAACAATACTACTTGATCTATAAATTCATAATTTTGAATTTAGAAAAATAAATAACAAAAATACATACTCTTTACTATAAATTCCAAATTTTATCGATTTTGTACAAATTTAAATATAATTTAAACTATCCTTAATATTTTTATATATAAACTCTAAGACATTCTAAGAGTGTTTGAAATATTATTTAAAACGTGATTTTCAACTCATTTTAATCTATAAAAAAATTCTAACAGAAGAATAAACTAATAACGGTTTAATCTATAAAAAATTGCTAACAAAAGAATAAACTAATAACGGTTTCTCTAGCATTCGATTTGCATTGCATTCGAGTGATATTAGTTGCAACGTTTAGAAATAGACAACGTTTCGTTCTGATTTGGCCTTCTAAATGTACGGCAATAGGCATTGTCTTGTCGTAGAGACTCGAGAGCACGGGGTTGTTTCCCTCCGACAAAGGCAGTAGCAAGCAAGAATAATATACGGACAAGAAACCGGAATATTAATATAGGTGGAGCATGGCCTCATCATTCCCTATAGTACAACTCGCATCATTAACCCTTTATTTCCTTCTATGTTTCATTATTAAATTACTTCATATTATATATATTTAGAAAATAGATTTAATGATTTAATTAAAGGATAATAGAGCAAACAAAATATAATATAAAGTACCAGTAAAAAAACTTCTAAAACCAATTTAAAAAATTATAAAAATTATTTCAAGCAGTGCAACAAAAAATCAGCCTAAAAATAATGGCAATTATGTTTTTGTGGTATGTGTTTTATTTAAAACGGTTTAAATAAGTAAAGAGACTAAAAATAGGGAAAAGTGAATTGAGGAACAGTAGGTGGTAATTTGAAATGTGATAGTAGGGTCCTACAAGCAGTGACAAAATGAAATGATGTGTGTTTGCCACCTCCATGCACTTTCTTCAGTTTAATTAGGGCTCGAACCTAAAAAGAAAAAGCATATATTATTTGATAATCCATGAGATCTTGTTGTGAATGATATATACAAAATACCATTCTTATTGTATGTGTCCACTCTTACATCATCACCACGTTAGCCTAACGCCACCAAAAATCTTCTCACAATTTTCTTACTATTAGTAGCCTTTACACATAAAAAAAATTAAAGTCTTTGACATTATTCAAATTTTCAAAGTATTTTGCACAGGTTTTTTTTTTTATTAAAATTTTTTAAAATAGGGTTACCAATATATAAAAGAAAAAATGGGAATGAGATGCAAAATAGAGAGACATTAGGAAAAAAAAAATCTAAAAAAAGAACATAGTATAATATTAACAAAAGATTTAAGTTAGTAAGAGAGTGTATAGTTTATGGGTATAAGTTAGTGTTGTAATAAATTCTGTCGAAGTCGAAGATGTGTATGTCGTAGTTGAAATCTGCTCTTACATGTAGAATTATGCTAGCTTTAGGGCCGGTCCTAGGGGTAGGCCACCAAGGCTACCGTCTAGGGCCTCACTTTTTATTTTTTAAATATGATTTTAATTAATTAATTTTTTAAAAATAAAATTTTAAATTATGTTATATAACATATATTTATAATTTATAATATTATAATATGTATTATTTGATTTGTTAATTTCAAAATTATATGTTTAGATGATCAGTTTTGACTTCTTTAATATAATAGAAATTTGATATCTGAAATTTTATTTTATTTTAATAATTTGGCATTGTTTTTTAATTATAATATTTTTTAAAATAATGAGAAGAGTGTTTAAATGAGTTAATTTTATTATCAATTGAAATAAAATACTAAATAAAATTGATTATAATAATTTAATGATTTTACGTCATAAAATAATTAAAATATAATAATTAAAAAAAACATTTTTGTTATACTAAAAATGTTTAGTTTTAAATTTCGCCTCAGGCCTCGAGACGTGTTGGGCCGACCCTGGTTAGCTTGTTGTCTAAGTTAACATGTTGAATTATGTCAGTCTGTTGGGCCAATTGTTTATTATGTTAGTTGAAAGGTAGAGTTTAATTTTCTTATAAATACAATTTAGTTCTCACTTTTCCATCAATCCATGTGTTCGCCGTGAAATTTGGAGAACATAACAAATCTTAAAGACTCGTTTTAACTTGCAGGATCGACCACACTAAATCCTAGGACATAGCTAATCTGAGTTTAAAATCAAATGAAATCTAAAAGAGAAGGATAGATACTTCGACAGTATTAAAAACAATAAAAAAGATTTTGGCAATAAAGCAAGTAGAAAATGAAAGCAGTTTGGGGCGAAGAAGATAACAATTTGAAGTAAAGGGTAAAAACTAGAAATTCGAAGCAGTTTGGACATATAGTTTGGCCTTCGCAAGTTAAGATTTATTCCATTTCGTGCCATAATCCTTTCGACCATGGCAGCCAAGTTGTTATCTGCGGCTGCATTATTACGTCGGACTTGTTGTACGACATTATCCGCATTTAGGTTTCTGTTAACCATCACTACCCTTGGAGGTTCCTCTCTGGGAACTTGGAACTGATTTCTAGGAGGTTCGACTATCCCATGATTGACATTATTTTTCTGGGGAACGTTCCCTGGGTGTTGTTGAGCTTGGTTAATAGTGAGGTCCTCTTCAAAGGCTAATCCCTGGTTTTCTCTCACATGTTCCTTTTGTGGGTGTCGAGGAGGATTTGGTATCCCAAAAAGATCAACTAAGCGCGTCATTTGCGCTGTCAGTTGTTGGTTAGTTTGGGTAGTGTTTTGGATAAGGGGATGAAATATTCCTCCCATTGTTTGGGACATCATTTGTACCATCTGGTGGTTTCTTTCATCCATTTGTTGCCTCAAATAAGAGGCAAAAATAATTGTTAGGTTATGTGTTGGGACACAGTATCCTACGTTTTGGTTGTTTCGACCCACATTCATTCTAGATGTTGACCCTTGTAATGGCGAAGTTATCACCTATTTTACGTGTACAGGAGGAACGTTATGGAGGCTTGCCATTACTGATGTTGGCATACAATATGGTGGGTCTCGCGGCAAAGGCATCGAAAACCCTGGTGGGGAAATATTCCTATATGTAGAAGTTCCTACTGGAGGTGGGGTATATGGAGAACCCCTTGGCCTAGTGTAGGTCAAAATTGGTTGCGTATGAGTAATCGAATTTGTAGGCATCAAAGTCCCCATAGTCGGAACCGCTTCAGAAACAGAAAAAGAACTCGCTTTCCCTTTTTTCGAAGGTGGCACGGGAAACTCCGTGTTATCGTTACATTGTGTGGATCCTGAGAAGTGTCTGACTAATTTGTATTCGACGCCATTCTCCTAGTATACCCTTTCTTAGTTCGAGTTTCGTTGTTAGTGGTTATCTTAGCAATTCTTAACTGCATACAATGAAAATTTTACGTAGGGATCTCTAAAAAAAATAATTTTTTTTAACAAGAAACTCTAATTAGCACTGTCCCACTGGGGGTGCCAATTTGTCCACCATGAAATTTGGAGAATAATCGATGGTCTAATAAATCTTAAAAACTCGTTTTAACTTGCAGGATCGACCATACTAAATCCTAGGACATAACTAATCTGAGTTTAAAATCAAATGAAATCTAAAAGAGAAGGATATATACTTCGACAGTATTGAAAACAATAAAAAAGGTTTTGGCAATAAAGCAAGTAGAAAATGGAAGCAGTTTGGGGCGAAGAAGATAGCAATTTGAAGCAAAGGGTAAAGACTAGAAAATATAACTCGCATAAAAGCAATAAAGTAAAGGAAGATTCTTATAAAAGAAAAGAAAAACTTTAATGCATTAAAATAAAAGATGGTGTTTCGACACATACATTATCAGTTATAACTCTTTTCTCTCTTTGACTTGGATACTTTGAGCAATTATCTGAGTGACATGTACAAAATGAGCACACACACAAAATCCTAAATTTAGCCACTATTTATAACCAGTCGAAATAACTGCTCCTAATGACTCAATGGACTAGATTAAAACAAATGTCACTCTGCATGCTTTGATTACTTGAAACAGTGCCACGTGCCTCCTTCTAATGGCGGAAAATAACTGCATTTCCCTCCAGAATTCGAATTCAAACTTCAAAGGTTCTTGTCTGTCGAATCGTCTGTTTTCTGGTCGAAATCCTCGCAACATAACCATAGTCAAAAATGCTGCCTTAACTCAAAAACCTAACATTTCCACCCGGGCGTCAAAATTCAAGGCTAACACCATGATAATCCTAATCAGATGGAAAAAATGGCGTGGTTGAGATTTGATTGTAAACATTGTACTCTAATGTGCAATAGAATCAATAATCCAATATTTACCCACTTTGAATTATCTTTCTCTTCTCTTCTATCTTTTCCTTTACTTTGTAGTTTCTTGTTGATCAAGAAACCAATTATACTTTTGAAGGCTCTAAGATTTGACCAAATTTTGGTAAAATATGATGTTAAATAAGATGTTCTAACATGAAGAAATATGTAAAGAAATACATGTCAGACAAGATGTCCTATCTTGAGGACTCGACATATTGGTCTGATACAGCAGGTTTGTTGCAGATCTATTCCAAGATTTAAGGTGCAATCAAAACATGGATCAAGGAATGATTGAACAAAGATTTCGAAGCCCATGGACTGCTGAAGATTATAAAGGAAGACTAAATATTGTGTTGAAAATAGACATAATTTTTCATATTCATAAATCTGCAGGTAATGAATTATATATTGTTCTTGAATGAAGCTTCTAAGAAAATTCAAATATTATTGTTAGTCAAGAGTCTTGACTGAATATTATGTTGAAAATGGTGTCTTTCAAGTGATCAGTTTGATACAGTCACTGGAGGTTGTGACTGTTAGATATCACTGGAGGTTGTGACTGTTAGATATCACTAAGGTGATTTAGGAGTTAAGATGAGTTTCTCTTATCTAGATGGTAATTTCTAGGTAGAAGTTGCATTGGGTATGGATTAAGTAATGGGTTGTAAACAAGAGAGTTTAGCTCTGAATTAATACTACTGATAATGAATTCATTCTTGGCTTGGTAGCCCCCAGATGTTGGTGTTGTTGTACACCGAAATGGGTCATCATATCTTAGAGTTATTTTTCATTCTGTTATGAATGCTTCATTCTTTCTCTTGCTCTAAAATACATGTCATAACAGATGTTGAAACATCTATCATTACACTGTTATGACTTTGAGATATCATATTGTTCTGTTATGTCCTTGTTTAGTTATCTAGAGATCAATGTCTCAACATCTCTCGGGACATCTGAGATATGTATACCAAAATTTCAATTGGTATCAGAGCAGGTATCCTATTCTGTTTCTGAATGAGTTACCGGGAAGATACTTTCTAGTCTTTTGAACAAGGAAGGAGATTGTGTGATCAGACCATCCATTATTGTTATGTTCGAAGAGGATTGGAAGTAGCTTTCTGAATCCAGACTAAAAATTATTGATGGTTGACTGATACTTCTACGTAGATTCTTCCACTGCTGCTGATAATGATGCTATTGTTATGCGTGGTGCCTTATAAAATGTTCTAACATCTGTCTTAGCTTGTTGAAGATGGGGTCAGCCTCTCTAGATGTTCATGCCATTACTAGCTGAGAGTCATGCAAAGGAGCAAGTGTAACACCCCTTTTCTATACCCCAAAATAATCACATATCAAAACATATAGTCACGAAATACAAGTATTTTTATTTTCATCAGAGTGTATTTACATTAAGGTATAAAAGAAGTGCGTCACAATGCTCACGAAACGACCACATGAATATTAATGTTTAAAAAGACTTAACTCAAAAGGGGTAAATCTCAACTAAAAATAAACGCATGATTCTTCGAAATTACATATTCATGTTTTCTCTTAAAGCGGAAGACTAAAACATATATATATTCACTTAAGACATGACAAAACATAATTACATGTCATCTGGTTGTTCACAACTTCATTCACATACAAACAAAACAACATTAAGACATTCTACAAGCCTATCTACCCAAAGTTACATATCAGAGCGACCGACACGAGGGAAAAGAGCTATACTCCAAAGGAAACCTCCAGGGAATCCTAATCTGCAATGCCTCGTAGGGCATTATAAAACAACAGAAGGGTGAGAAAAATTATCATAATAATCAAGGCATAAGATATATATATATATATATATATATATATATATATATATATATATATATATATATATATATATATATATATATATATATATATATATATATATATATATATATATATATATATATAAATATATAAATGTACAAGTACCGAATGCCTATATATATATATATATATATATATATATATATATATATATATATATATATATATATATATATATATATATATATATATATATATATATATATATATATATATATATATAAATATATAAATGTACAAGTACCGAATGCCTATACCTCATACTTATTCACTACAATGCATAACAATAGATTTTCACCGCATTAAATACACATAGACATAATCGCTCACACTTAATCGTCTATTCATCAGTCAATATCTTTCACATTTATTTATTCGCTAACGCATCTCATCAATTCCTGCACATATGCATATTTACATATGACAATCACAATCATACCATGCGATTCATATAAGACTCATTCACTACCCTCAATCCTTTTTCCGGACTATGGGTACGTCGCTTATGCTCTACCGGGAACAACGTCTCGGTCATTCTACCCCGGTAACTACCTCACTAGGAACGACGCATCGCCGTTCTACCCTGGTGAGTAGAATCTCTCTACATATACATCAACCTCATTCTCATATTTACTAGACGCAATAAATATATATATATATATATATATATATATATATATATATATATATATATATATATATATATATATATATATATATATATATATATATATATATATATATATATATATATATATATATATATATATATATATATATATATATATATATATATATATATATATATATATATATATATATATATATATATATATATATATATATATACATACACTAATACATTTCTAAGCATTATTTTCAATTCATCATATGAAGATGACAATGCACTCATAGAGACCGACACCTCGACCCTATGCAGCTACAACCACGGTACCGACTCATTCGTCAGTCAGATTCTCTTAGAATTCACTCCTCTCACACTTATACGGTTACACTATAACTCATCAGATTCTCCTAGGAATCACTATATAACCGTCGCATCAAGCGAGGTTCTGCAAATCCTCCAAGGGATCAAATATAACCATCGCATCAAGCGAGGTTCTGCAAATCCTCCAAGGGATCAAATATAACCATCGCATCAAGCGAGGTTCTGCAAATCCTCCAAGGGATCAAATATAACCATCACATCAAGCGAGGTTCTGCAAATCCTCCAAGGGATCAAATATATACTAACATCATACACCGCAATGTATACTACTCGACACGTTCATCATTCATGTCCAAACGTTATGCATTTTTAATCGAATTAAACAATGCACGAAATTGCCTAAACGGCTACAATTCCTAACCTAGGATTCACGCCTATCGGCTACCCACAGTACGTCACGAACCATTACGCCAGCTTCTAAATCAAGTAAGGGTCGATCGCACTCGGAACCCCAAGCTACAACAGCACCCAACAGCAGAGAAGACTCATTCTGCTACGTTCGCTACACGCTCGCCTAGCGAGCTGCTAGCGAACGTTCGCCACCTTCTCGCCTAGCAAATTGCTAGCGAGCAAGAACAGAAGCTACAGACTTCATTCGCTACCTTGTTCGCCACAGCGAACCCCTAGCGAGTCATTCGCTACTCCATTCGCTGCCAGCGAAGGAGACCAAAACACCACTGTCCCAAGTCTGGGACCGTTCGCTACGCACTCGCCTAGCGAGATGCTAGCGAACACTCGCGACCTGCTCGCCTAGCGAGCTGCTAGCGAGCGCCTGCGGACTGAACTTTCTCCCACTGTTCAGAATCCAAACACCCGATGAAATCTCCCGATAAATCCCAACTCGTTTCCAGTAGCCTTAGTCTAACATTCCTCGACTAAATTCTACCACTTATTCTCATTTTTGATCATTAAAACTCGGTCTCTACCGATCGAATCAATTTCGACCTAAAATGGAAGTTTATAGAAAACTCTCCAAAACTCTACCCGATCAACCATACACATACATAACCATACATATTGATTAAGGTAGTAAGATTTCACACCCTTACCTTGGATTAATCGAAGCTTTGAGTTGCTCCTGATGATTCCACTCTTTTCCTCTTCTTCTTCTCTTTTGTCTTCCTTTTTCCTTCTTCTCCCTTTCTTTCTATCCTTTTCTTTTTCTTTCCTCTCTTACTCTTATATCTTTTCTTTCTATTTCTATTCTTTATATTTCTTTCCATTCTATTTCCTCCAATATACCTATTATTCCAATCAATTTCCATAAATCATCCACTTAACCATTAATTGAGACTGTCCGAAAACTTTCCAAAACTCTACAAATGATAGAATAGCATAATATGTAGACTTAACATATTATCACACTATCCCATAATTAAAATAATTCCAATAACTAAATTAATTAGTTAAACCGAAATTGGGCTGTTACAGCAAGCATTGTGATATGTTTTCCACTGAAGGATCTTCCTATGTTGCTTGGGTGACGAGTCAAACAAGTACCATGAAGGATAATAGGAGGAAAAAGGTTGAGTTGATGGCTTGTTTATCAAATTCATGATCTATGGATTGCTAAACACTTTATGTCATGTTTAATGTAACCCAAGATACTTGAGTTCTCTCTCAAGTCCACTCATATAGGCACTACTGAATGTGTTCAGAAGAGAAGATGGTCTTCTATGGAAGATTCATGCCTTGAAAATTTCTTTATGGAGTAAGGAAATGTGTCTTATGACATTTTGTGACTGAAGAATACAAAATTGAGATTTAAAATCAGTTTTTATTTGTGGCCATAACAAGTATTTAATTGATTATCCTTTTGATTGGTGGTGTCAAAATGTCACACCTGAAGGTGCAACTTCAAACAGTTACAAGAACTCAAGAACCTCTTCTATGTATGTGATCTGTCTTAAAGATTGGATACAATCAATATCATTTATGGAGTTTTCAATATGTCCTTATCTTGTCTTTAAATGTAATCAAGGTATATATCTCTGGTAATGACTTCAGAACCAATTTCAATGAACTTCATGGGAAAAGGAACTGATGTTCAACTAGATGTTGAAACATCACTACAGAAGAGTGTGTGCAGAATCGTGTTGATCCAATGAGTGAACTTCTTGGACAATGGAGGAATGTAGCATATGTTCTAGATGGTAAACAAATGTGTGTTTATCAATAGTGTTGGGAATTCTTTTCAGATTGGTCTTGGAGTTCATTTGGTTTGTAGTCTAGGAAGCCTCTATCCAAGAAACTTGTTATGGATACGTGTGCTGGTGGAAGTCCAGATTGACTCATGGTCATCTTGATGAAAATTCGTTGGGTCAGTTCATTTATGATCTAAGCGCATAGGGGTACATAATCTATGTTCTTGTATCTCCTATAGGAGTATGTGTTCAAACTCCTAGTGGAGGACTGTAAAGACATCTCTACCAGATTCTATGCATATGGAAGTCAAAGGAAAATGTCTAGGATATTCACCATGACATCTTGGAGACTTCTCTGGTCTTTCTATGCATAAGGTGAGGTGTGAACTCTGATCGGGTGTTGATTATTCTCTTGGAGAATTGTGCTTGAAGCAGACTATCATCATGTCTATGAACTCTTGTTCTATTGAGGTGGTGATGTTATTCATTGTGAGAAGGTGTCTGGAAGCCTAAAGGGATAGATCATCTGTTGTATCAGCTAAGATGGAATGTAGTATGGTTCATCAATTGGCTAGCCAAGTCATTGATGTCACTCAAGTATCCTGACATTGTGCTTAACATCAGAATGCTCATGCTAAAGGCAAAAGTGCTAAATTCTATCTCAACCTGTGTGAATCATGCAATGAAAAAAGCTTAAGGGAGTTGCTGATTGATTGGTGTATTCATATCTTCTTCTTGGTGTCTCGTTTAAGTTATTTGGTATGAGTGATCCAGACTTCTATAAGGAGTAAGAAGGTCTTAGCACTGACAGTTCCAATCCTATTGTGGTTGTCTCTTGATCAAGGACCCTATGAATAGGTTTCTTATTGGTCTTTTTGGAGGAAGATGTGTCAAATAACCATAGGTGGTGTTTTGAAGGATAGAGGATTGAATAGCAGAAGAGAAGCAGACCTTGTTGAGAAGTCTGCTTATGGTATGATGCTTAGTCTATACCTTAGTGCTTATTGTCAGTCATACTAATATCTGTTAGAGAGAATCTTCTCTTTGGATGCTTAAGGATAGGTGTTGACTCTATAATGTTAGTTATTATGTCTGAACATTGTGCTTCTTAGTTGAAGCTTCATGAGGCTTGTGAGAGTTTATTTATCTCTGTGGTATTTTGTCTTCTATGAGCTGCTGTAGTTGTGATCTATTGGGATCCTCATGTGTTCCTTGCAAAGGGGAAGGTATGAATTACCACTCAAACAATTATTCATATGGAAATTGACTCCACAGCCAAAGTAGATAGTGCATATGATTGAGGTTGATGTCTTAACTTATGGCTAAAACATCAACTCAGTTGATTATCTTTCCAAAAAGTAAAGTTGCTTATCCATGGGAGATATTATAAAATTTGTGGTGTGGAGTTTGTTACTCACCAGTTGAATCAGAAGTATATTATCTATTCATTGTGGAGTATGGTCAAGACTATGTAAATTATGATTATTTGTAGGTTCTGCTGGAAGTATCTATAGAAATGATTGTATTAGGCTGAATCTTGAAAAGGAAGCAGGCTGAGGATGTATCTCTCTTCATTTGGTGAAGGGGTTTGATGTAGTCAAAGTATGGATGATATCTTGGCAAGGAGTTAAGAGAACTTGTATGTCTCTTTCGGGGATGTGAGCATTCCGGGTTTGATTGAACTTTTCTTCTCAAAGAACAAGGTTTTCTATGGTTATAAGGTTCAAGATGGATTTGTACAGTATGTGGATGTGTTCAGGGGGAGAGTGATCAATGGTGTTATTTGATCTTAATCCAAGAGCCTATTGATTCTAGTACAAGAATTGTGATCTTGAGTTTTTTGGTTGCTTATGAGCATGAAGGTGTTAATGTGATTCATGTGAGATTGTGATATCAGACGAAATGTCTTAACATCTTGGTGTGTTGATACTTTAGCTTAGTAAGTTCTGATTATGAGCTTGACTTGTTAAGGCTATTGAATCATTTCAACTATGTTTATGATTCTCGGAAGAGACCTGGGAAACAGAATTGGATATTGTCTGGGAGAATTTATTTTTCTTTGTAGATTGGGATAAGGTCCATGGAGGCTCTTGTTGATAAATGAGAGATGTCACACATACTGTCTTGACATTATGGTTGAAAGGTGTATGCTTGGAGTTCATTGGAAGGCATTGTAACTATGCTTCAAAGGTTACTAGAGAAAGTAGACAAAGACTGACTAGGTGCCAGGACATTGTTTAAGACTCATGGCTCTATATGGATGGTGTTACTTGGATGGTGAAAACGTGCCTTAAAGAAGGCGTGCACAAATGTTTCATTGGTACATGCATAGTCTTTAAATGGTTCTCATTAAGGAAGAAACAGTCAAAACTGAGTTGGTCGATGCACACTCATTTATGCTGAAGTTATTTTACCCAATTTACTCCTTCATTGAATTGTCCTTCAGTTATTCCAATGGCTCGTTAATTCCTAAGGAAATTTCTCGGGTATTTACAGGGAGTCTTTGCTTCCTCTGTCTCAGGATGTGTTTCTTTGTTGTGTTGAGTCTTTATGGCTTTTGTCCGGGTTTGAGTGAGTACTATTTGAGTATGGAACTATGTTGGTGTTAGCTCTCGGATTCGACTCCTGGTTTTTTAATTAAGGGAATGATTAAGAGAATTATGTGAAATGATGAGAGGATTTTGACAGGTTTATGAGACTTGCTTATTTGGTTGGAAACTGCATTTTTGTGTGAGGAGGATATGTTGAATGAGATGTGAAGAAAAAATATTTTGAAGATGGCTCGACAGGGATGTTATTTTAACGCGTGATTTGAATTCAAATAAAGGAGGGAATGTACGTTCTTATCCAGATTTGTTAAGAAGGACATACAGAGTTTTTCTAAGGAAAGGAGACATGTCGAGCGCCACTTGTCATTTGTGTGTAGTATAACCGTTACGGTCGATTATTTATTATTATTATAAATAGAAGGGTTTAGTAACCCAATGTCTTTTAATTGGAAAGACCAGCGGTTGTTTATTATTTTTCCAAGTAAACAGTTGGGTACCTTTGTTAATTTTTGGCTAAAAAGGGGGAGATAGGTTGTGAGTCTATCTCAGTGGTGCGTTGTTCCTTGCAACACATGATTGATCTTAATTTGAGGTCTGAATATGTTCTTGTTGTTAGTTTGCAAGGATGTTGGATAGGATGCTCTAACATCCTGTCAGTGTTTCAAGTCCTTTTGTCCTGAGTCTTCTTTTTGTGTCTTGTCATCTGAGTTATGAGCACAGTTATGTCTTGTGTTCTGAGTTATCCAGAATTGGGGTCTGCTTCTCTAAGCCCTGATTTGGATATTGGAAGGTGGTCAATTTGGACTGGTTTTGAGGGGGAGTGTCGTGTATCTTCTTCCTCATGTAAACCAGGGTTCAAGTTACACGTCGTATAATAAGCGTTGTATGTTGTACAGGAAGAATGAAAGTTTTCAGGAGTCACATTATTTTTTACTAGACTTGTCATAGGCTGGCTGAAATGACTTCAGGACTTTCTACTTCTTCTAAACTTTATTTCCCAGGTTTATTGTGAAAAAGGAGTTTTAGACAAAATTTGTCAAAAGGGGGAGATTGAAGGCTTTAAGATTTGACCAAATTTTGTTAAAACATGATGTTAAACAAGATGTTCTAACATGAAGAAATCTGTAAAAAAAAACATGTCAAACAAGATATCCTATCTTGAGGATTCGACATCTTGGTCTGATACATCAGGTTTGTTGCAGATCTGTTCCAAAATTTAAGATGCAATCAAAACATGGATCAAGGTATGATTGAACAAAGATTTTAAAGCCCATGGACTGATGAAGATTATAAAAGGAAGACCAAGACCTAGAGCAAAGTGTGATTCCTTGTTAAGAATTTTTAAAGTAAAAATAAGGGTTTAAGGTTTTGAGAGTCGTGTGGCCTTCTTGTATTGTAAGTCACTCTTTGTATTAGGTTTGATACATTGTGATAGACATAGTTTTTCATATTCAGAAACCTGTAGGTAATGAATTGTATATTGTTCTTGAATGAAGCTTTTAAGAAAATTTAAATATTATTGTTAGTCAAGAGTCTTTACTGAATATTGTGTTGAAAGAGATGTCTTTTAATTGAACAATTTGATACAATCACCAGAGGTTGTGACTGCTAGATATCACTGAGGTGATTTAGGAATTGAGATGAGTTTCTCTTATCTAGATGGTGATTTCTAGGTAGAAGTTGCACTAAGTAGGGATTAAGTGATGAGTTGTAAACATCGGAGTTTAACTTTGAATTAATACTACTGATAGTGAATTCATTCTTTGCTTGGTAGCCCTCAGATGTAGGTGTTGTTGTACACCGGACTAGGTCATCGTATCTTGGAGTTATTTTTCATTATGTTATGAATATTTCAGTCTTTCTCTTGCTATAAAATACATGTCATGGTAGATGTTGAAACATCTGTCATTACATAGTTATGACTTTGAGATATCAAATTGTTCTATTATGTTATGTCCTTGTTTAGTCATGCAGGGGTCAATGTCTCGACATCTCTTAGGACATCTGAGATATGTATACCAAAATTTCAACTTTGTTTTCCTGAGCATCGCTTTCACAACAAATTGGTGATGTAAGTGTGTAGGAGAAGATTTCGTCAACTAAGTATGAGATTGAGAAATTCACCGGTGTGAATGATTTTGGTTTGTGGCGCTTGAATATGCAAGCTCTACTATTTCAACAGGGTTTGTTAGAAGTGATGAAAAGATCGGATAAAATGGATGCTACCTGATCCGCTGTTGCGCACAGATCAAAAACGAGTATTTTTTTTGAAAATATAGTAACGGTAACGACAACTCGAGTATCGTTCTCACAAGGATTATTGTAATGTTATTAACCAACAAAGTAACGGTTTATGGGGGTTGAATTTCTATTAAGAGAAAAAATAATGAAAATAAGTGATTATCAAAATAAGCTGAAACGATTAATCTGCTGTTTTAGTTTCCCAACTTATCATCGATTCAAATAATTCCCAAATCCTAAGCAGGTTCTATCCTCTTTTTGATTATAATAACAACTAAACAAGCACAATTGGTATTATATGATATATGTTCCTAGTTTCCAAGTTAAGCAAACAAATGAGATATAACAACCGTGAATTAAGCAAACACGAGAAACATACGCGAATTAAGCAAACACGATTAAATTATAAGAACATGCATTCATCGAAATAAATAAATCAACCATAAGATAAATCTAATTAAGCAAACAAGATATCACAAAGAAGGATTGAAAGGAAAAATATTTTATTAGAAATTAAAAGAACCTCAAAGTGTCAGCGAAAACCGATTACAGCAGATTAATCCTTGGAATTAGTTCTCCATTCAATCTACAAAAGCAAAAATTCAAAATTATGAATAATGAAAACAATGTAATAAACAGTAGAGCGGCTACTACTAGGTATAGGGAAGCACAACAAAATCCGGTTCTAACCCAACTGGTCAAAAAACAAAAAAAAAGGCCCAAAACTAAGTATTCCTAAAGGCAGAATCTGGGTCCTGAATTCAACGAATTATTCGAGCCTGTGATACTCTTAATAAGCTTTTTCTTAAAACATGAAAGTTATAGCTCTTTGTCTCATCTTTCCAACGTCTGGTAGAACACGTAAATTCGATTCTCGTAGCTCCAGTTATGATCCAAATAGTGGACAAGTATCAAATAACCGCTAAAGCTGAAAATAAGCTGCAAAAATAGATTAACGATAAATAAAGACTTAATTATAAAAACATGATAAAATAGTAAAATAAACAAAACAAACTAAGGAAATGCCTAATTACAATGGACTGTTCAAATTCCCCCACACTTGAACTTTTGCACTCCGAGCAAAATAGTATTAAGACTCATAAAAAATAATAGCATTCGGAAACTCATTCTAGGCTACAAACTCTTTTTCGGTCAAGATTGTATCGATAGGTAATAATTTTGCATATAAGGATATTGTACGAACACAAGTCCACAATTGTGCGGTCATAAACCTCCCTTATATATAAACCAATCTAAATCATGTTATTATGCTTAAGTACAAATACAAGAGAATGTGCATTAAAATGCACTATTCAAATTCCCCCACACTTGAACTTTTGCACTCCGAGCAAAATAGTATTAAGGCTCATAAAAAATAATAGCGTTAAAAAAATCATTCTATGCTACAAACTCTTCTTCGGTCAAGATTGTATTGATATGTACTAATTTTGCATATTAAGGATATCGTAAGAACACAAATCCACAATTGTGAGGTCATAAACCTCCCTTATATATAAATCAATACAAATCATGTTATTATGCTTAAGCCTAACTTACTCATCCTTCTTTTTACTCTGTTTCATTCTAATGCAATCACATTAAGCCCGTTATCTATTCACACACATGGTAAATAAGCTTTAATGACTATGATCCATATCTTTTCAACAATTTAAAGCTAACCACATTTTTTTTTCTTTTTTTGAAGGTTTCACAACAGTTAGCCTAAGTGACCAGGTGAGGGTCACCTAACTTAAAAGGCATATTCCTATTTAGATTTCTTATTAAGCACGGGATCATTCACTTATTTACACCAGCTTAATTACTTAATGTGTGATTTTTAGATGGTGTTGACTGCTATATAAACTACTTAAAAATCTATTAAAGGATGAGATCTCAAGGCTATGTCATAACAAGTATTTAAATCGATTCCCATATTCGGGAGACTTAAGGTGTTAAAACGGTACCGATCTTATGAATTTTTCCCAAGTCTTCACAATCTAACCTCAAATTAATCTATAGTCTAAAAATTTCAAAAGAGGCATTGCGTTTCTAAGTATAAGATTTTTTTCACTTAAAAAAACACACAAACAAAGAAAACTAAAAGAAAACAAAACAAAGAAATGGTTCCCTCCCCCACACTTAAAACATGCATTTCCAATGAAAGGACATAACTATTCAATAAGAGTGAGAGAAAGGAAAGAACACACCCGAGCAGTCATGAAGGGTAGGTGATGGAATAAACAACCTCTGCTAGTGAAGACTCTTCTACAGTCTCTCCTTTTAAATTGGAGTTCTCATGGATTAGCTTTGGATAATGCTTATCATCCTTAAAAATTGGTATAATTCCTTCAACCTTTATTCCAGGATCAAAGAACGATCTCGGATGAGTAAAAGTGTCAAAATGGAGGGGCTGCCCAATGGGTGGTGTTGGTGCAACATAGATGTCGAGAGCTTTAGCTGCATAAACATCTTCTTTATTGATAATTTCACCTGTTAGAAAAATGTCAACATCAACCTGCTGAGCAACCTTAATCTCAGCAAAAACAGAGGAAGAATCACATGAGTAAGTATCAACAAAAGCAGGCAATGATGGGAAATCAGTTGAAAACAAATCAAAATAAGTATCCCCAACCGACTCATAAAGCACTCCGATGTGAAAAACAGAATGTTCTTCCACCAGATGTTTCATAGCATCAAAATGGTTAAACTTAGCAATGGTATCACCAAATTCCATGGACATTGTTCCATCATCACCGTCGATTTTTATTTTTGCCATTTTCATGAACGGTCTGCCTAAAATGATTGGTGATCTTCTTGAATTTGTTTCTCCGGCCATGTCCAGAATATAAAAATCTGCAGGAAAAAGGAAATCATTAACTTGGACAAGCACATCTTCCACTACTCCAATAGGGTGAGTATTACTCTTGTTCGACAATTGGATGATTAAACTTGTATGTTGCAAAGGTCCAAGATTAAGAAAACAGAAGTAGGCCTAACATTAATTCTTGCTCCTAAATCAAGCATGCAATTTTCAAATTTACTATCCCCAATGATACATGGAATAGAAAACGTTCTTGGATCCTTGCATTTCTGAGGCAACATGGCATGATTAAGGGATGAAACATTAGCCTTTTCAGGTGCATGTTTAGGTTGAATAAGGGCTGAAACATTTCTTCCCATGTTCACTCTCTCATTTCCCTTCATCCTCCTCTTGTGTGTGCACAAATTGTTCAGAAGTTTTGCATACTTTGGAACATGCTTAATCACATCAAGAAGTGGAATGTTCACTGCCACTTTCCTGAATACATACAAAATCTCTCTCTCTCTCTCTCTCTCTCTCTCTCTCTCTCTCTCTCTCTCTCTCTGTCTCCCTCTTCCATCTTTTTAGTTTTGGCTACTCTGTGTGGGAAAGGTATCTTAGGTACATACTTTCTTTCTTTTGCCTCAACAACAACAGAATGTTCAGGTTCATGTTCAGGTGTAACCTCAACAACTTTATCATTTTTTTCTGGGGAAAAATATGCAACTTTTTCAGATCACAAGGACATTACGCTCACATTAGGACCTTTAGGATTCACCACTGTTTGGGAGGGTAGTTGGTTGAATCCTTGTGCTTGTTGAATGCCATTAATTGAATGAGAAAGCTGCCATATCTGTGTCTGCAGGGTTTGGATACTGAAATCTGTCCGCTGCTGGAATTGGAGAGTATTGACAGTTATTTGCTTAACAATATCTTCTAATGAAGGTCCAAAAGCTGGGGCATAAATGGTTGCAGCTTGTGAAGTTTTTTGTGGTGGGTTGGGCTGCTGATTTCCATATCAAAGGTTTGGATGGTCGAGAGAAGTACAAATACCATATAACCTTGCTATTTAGGCTGCTGCTTGAGCCTTACCTACCACTGTTTCACTAATTCGGTTAGCTCATTCATTCTATTTTCGAAGGCCTTGCTGGAAAAAGAAACATGAGAAGAAACATGAACCTCATTCACACCTTTTATTTGGACATAATTGTTTCTCGTTATGAACTATTGGGAGTTAAGCGACATGTTCCCAATCAAGGCTTTGGCAGCAGCTGGAGTCTTATCAACAAGTGCTCCACCACTAGTAGCATCTAAAATATTCCTATCTGTTGGTTTTAATCCTTCATAGAAATACTGAATCGGCAATTGCTCGGTGATTGTGTTGTGGGCAACTTGAAACTAATTGTTTGAATCTCCCTCAATATTTAGCCAATGATTCATTATCTAGTTGTCTAATACCGCAAATATCTTTTCGTATCGAGGTAGCTCTGGAGGCAGGAAATTATCTCTCTAGGAATGCCTTTTTCAAATCATTCCAAGTTGCAACAGAATTTGGCTCAAGATAATATAACTAATCTTTGGTCACACCTTGTAGTGAAAACGGAAAGGTTCTCAGCTTGATGTGATCTTATGTGATTTCTTGAGACCTCAGTAGAGTAGAACAAACGATCTGGAATTCTTTAAGATGCTTGTGTGGATCCTCACCTGCAAGACCAATAGATCTCGACAACAAGTGTATAAATCCATATTTTTATTCAAAAGGAACAGCAGGGTCAACATATTCAATACACAAGCCGTTATAATTAGCAATAGGAGCAACAAGCTCTCTTAATGTTCTTTGGTCAGCCAAGTTATTGTCGAAAGCAAATTCAGAATCAAACAAGTAATGTGAGAATCAAGAATCAGAATCACAATTGTTAAGGATCATAATAAAAAAGGTTAGAACAAAAAGACCTAGTAGTCAGGACTAATGCAGCAACAAATGCGATAATGTCAACAATGTCACTAAATAGGCAGAGACAAAATCAAAGAAGAGAAATGATTAAAATAAATTCATAAAAATCTAAAAACACAAAATTTAATCTAATTAAGCAAAATAAGAATTTTGTTTTGGATTTCTCTGAAACTATAAAAACAGTAAAAAAAATCATAAAAATAATAGAAAAATGATGAATTTCAGGTTTTTAGTTCGGCTCCGAACTAAATAGAGGCTTTTGATCCCTGATTTTTTCTAAAGAGTCGTTCAAGAATCGGATAAATTTGAGACGATGTTTCTAAAAGTTGATTTTTTTTACTAGGTCGGACACGAGATGGGGCGTCCGAATGCGAAAATGGAAAAACAACAAAATGAAAGTTCAAAACACACTAATTGACACCTATGACTCAACTAACGTTTAAAAACAACAAGAATTCCCAGCAACGACGCCAATTTGATCTGCTGTCGTGCACAGATACAAAATGAGTATTTTTGAAAAAGTAGTAAGGGGAAGCGACACTCGGATGTCATATCACAAGGATTCTTGTATTATTTCAACCAACTAAAGAAAATGTTTATGGGGGTTGAATTTCGATTAAGAGAAAAAATAATGAAAATAAGTGATTGTCAAAATAAGCTGAAACGACTAATCGGCTGTTTTAGTTTCCCAACTTATCATCAATCCAAATAATTCCCAATTCCTAAGTGGATTCTATCCCTTTTTCGATTATAATAACAACTAAACAAGCACATTTGATATTATATGATACATGTTCATAATTTCCGAATTAAATAAACGAATGAGATATAGCAACCGTGAATTAAGCAAACACGAGAAACATACGCGAATTAAGAACGCGCGATTAAACTATAAGAATATGCAATAATCGAAATAAATAAATCAACCCTAAGATAAATCGAATTAAGAAAACAAGATATCACAGAGAAGGATTGAAAGGAAAAAGATTTTATTGGAAATTAAAAGAACCTCAAAGTGTTAGCGGAAACCGATTACAACAGATTAATCCTTGAAATTAGTTCTCCATTCAATCTACAAAAGCAAAAATTCAAAATTATAAATAGTGAAAATGACGTAATAAACAGTAGAATGGTTGCTACTAGGTATAGGGAAGCATAACAAAATCTGATTCTAACCTAACTGGGTCAATAAACATAAAAAATCTGGCTCAAAACTAAGTATTCCTAAAGGCAGAATTCAGGTCCTGACTTCAACAAATTATTCGAACCTGCTACACTCCAAATAAGTTTCTTCTTAAAACATAAAAGTTATAGCTCTTTGTCTAAGATTTCTAACATCTGGTAGAACTCGTAAATTCAATTCTCGTAGCTCCAGTTATGACCCGAACAGTAGGCAGGTATCAAATAACCGCTAAAGCTGAAAATAAGCTGCGAAAATAGATTAACAACAAATAAAGACTTAATTATAAAAACATAATAAAATAGTAAAATAAACAAAAAAAACTAAGGAAATGTCTAAGTACAAATATAAGATAATATGCATTAAAATGCATTGATCACTACCCTAACAGAGAAAGAGAAGCCGATGATGATCGAGAAAGCCCACAATGCCATCATATTGAACCTTGATGATAAGGTTCTCCGACAATTCTTGAAGAAGAAGACTGCAGCGGGTATGTGGAGCAAACTCAAGGGTTTGTATATGATCAAATATTTGGTCAATCGCCTCTACTTGAAGTAAGCTTTATATTCATTCAAGATGAGTGAAGACAAAGTCATGGCTGATTCTCGATATTGAAAATATCGAGTTCAACATTGATGATGAAGATCAAATGTTGTTGTTGTTGTATGTTTTACCAAGATCTCATGCTCACTTTAAAAAAACTCTCTTGTATGGAAGAGATTCATTGACCTTTGAAGAAGTTCAATTAACCTTGTAATATAAGAGTTTGAACAAACGAAAGGAGCACAAGCCATCTTTTTTTGGTGAAGGTTTGTCCATTAAGGGGAAATTCTTGAAGAAAGATGATAGGTTTGAGAAAAAGAAGGGTAAAGTTCTACAAAATTCTTATGGTGGTAATAATCCTGCAATCAGGTGTTATCATTGTAAGAAAGAGGGTCATACAAGAAAGGTGTGCCCTGATTGACTGAATAATCATGGTGGAAAGGATAATGGTAATGCAACCATTGTGCAAGATGATTATGAATCATCTGATGTCATGGTGGTTTCAAGCAGCGACTCTATCAAGGAGTGGATTATGGACTCTGGGTGTACTTGGCACATGAATCCAAACAAGGACATGTTCGAGGAATTATGTGACTAAGATGGTGGATCAATGCTGCTGGGAAATAACAAAGCATGCAAGATTACAAGAATTGGATCTGTAAAATTCAAGCTCTATGATGAGTCAATAAGGCTATTGAATGATGTCAGACATGTACTTGATCTTAAGAGAAATTTGATTTCTCTTATTGAATTCAACAAGAAATGACATGTCTTCAAAGGAGAGCAAAGTATCTTCAGGGTAATGAAGGGGTCGAAAGAAGTCTTGAGAGGCGTGAAGAAACAAGGCTTGTATACCCTTGAGGATAAGGTTGTAAGTGGATCAGCAGATGTGGAATCCATAAAACCTATGTTGAAGACTGAGTTACAGCACAAGCAACTTTGCCATGTCAGTGAAATAGGTCTGATCAAATTGTCGAAACAAAATTTTCTATGTGGTGACAAGGTAAAAAAACTGGAGTTTTGTGAACCTTGTGTATTTGGTAAATCTTGTAGAGTGAAGTTTAATAAAGGCAAACAAAGAACATATTAATCCCTTGATTACATTCATGTTAATCTTTTAGGGCCTGCAAGGAATCCTTCACACTTAGGTGCAAAGTATTTCCTATCTATAGTTGATGATTATTCCAGAAAGTTATGGGTATTCATACAGAAGACTAAGGATGAAACTTTTTAAAATTTTAAAAGTTGGAAGACTCTGGCCGTAAACCAAACTGGCAAGAAGGTCAAGAGGTTGAGGATCGATAATGGTCTTGAATTTTGAAATGAGGCTTTCGACAACCATTGTGTTGCATCTTATATTTCAAGGCTTAAAACTACTACAAGTACTCCTCAACAAGTTGGTTTGGATGAAAGATTTAATCGAACCATTCTAAAAAGAGTGAGGTGCATGTTGGTTAGTGCAAGATTAAAGAAGGTGTTTTGGGCAGAAGTTGTTGTGACTGCAACATACCTGATAAATAGGTGTCCATCGACTGCCTTGGGAATGAAGATACCTAAAGAACTCTGGTCGAGAAATCCACCTAATATCGACAGACTTAGAGTATTTGGTTGTGTAGTATATGCTCACATTAGGCAAGATAAGGTCAAATCTAGAGCTCTGAGATGTGTGTTCCTTGGCTACCCTAAAGGAATCAAAGCTTATATGATGTGGCGCCTATAGTCAGGCCACATGAGGTGCATCATAAGTCAAGATTTAGTTTTTAATGAAGCAGGAATAGATTTCAAGAAAACTGATGAAGTTGGTCGAAGTATGAAGATCTCTTTAGAGGAGCTAGAACAGGAAGAGATTCCTGTTAAGCTGGAGCATAATGATGATGAATTGCATATCCCATATGAAGTCGAAGATGAAGCAAAAGTTGCTGATGAAGATAAGGAGACTGATAATGACTATCGCCTAGAAAGAGACAGGCCAAGAAGTCATCAAGCCACCTTAGAGACTTGGTTATACATATCTCATAACATTCACCTTAATCTCTACAAGTGAGGTTCTTAGTGAAGAACCTACAGATTACAAGGAAGCCGCGAGGAGTCAAAATAAGACTAAATGGTTGAAATCCATGGATGATGAGATGAAATCTCTTTATTATAATAACACTTGGGAGTTGATCGAGAAACCTACTGGAGCCAGGTTAATTAGCTATAAGTGGATTTTCAAGGTTAAGGAAGGTTACGAAGGAGTGATGTCGAAGCAATTCAAGGCAAGGTTGGTTGCTAGGGGGTTCACTCAGAAAGAAGGTGTTGACTTTAATGATGTGTTTTCACCTGTTTTAAAGCACACATGCATTAGAATGTTGTTAGCCATGGTGGCAATGTTTGACCTAGAACTTGAACAAATGGATGTGAAGATAACCTTCATGTATAGTGATCTAGATGAAACAATCTTGATGAGGCAAATTTAAGGGTATGCAAGAAAGAGAAAGGAGGATTATGTGTTCAAGATGAATATGTCTTTGTATGGCCTGAAATAATCTTCTTGACAATGGAATAAGAGATTCAACAAGTTCATGACACACATAGGTTTCACAAGGAGACAGTTCGACTACTATGTTTACTTGAGATTTTGACCTGGAAATTCAATTGTTATTTAGTTGCTTTATGTGGATGACATCCACATAGAAAGCAACAGTGTCAAAGATTTTAGTATGGTGAAGGCTGAACTCGATAAGGAGTTCGACATGAAGGATCTGGGAGCTGTATTTAGGATTCTTGGGATTGACATCTAGAGAAATAAAAAGCAGTTGAAATTATGCTTATCTCAATAGACATACCTAGATATGATTCTCAACAAGTTTGGTATGTCAAATTCAAAGCCTTTTCTAACACCGACTAATCCTCAACACAAGCTAAGTACGGCTCAAAGTCCTAGTATTGAAGTCGAAAGAGCCTATGAATAACATTCCATATGCTAGTATAATAGGTTCTTTGATGTATTCTTTGTTGTATGAGACATGCATTACCTATATCATATGAATATTATACATGTTTACCGCTAGACCTAATATGGAGCATTGACATACTATTGAAATGTTATGAGGTACCTTAAAAGGACCATGAACCTTGGGTTACATTATCAAAAGCTTCCTACTGTACTTGAAGGGGCACAATGATTATGATTGGAAAACCTTATCAGATGATTCCAAAGAAACTAGCAGTTACTTCTTTTGCATAGTTGGATGAGCATTCTCTTAGAAGTCTAAAAAAGACAATTCTCACTTAATCCACTATGCAATAATAAATGATTTCTCTTTCAACCTCTAGTGAATAAGCAAGTTGGTTGAGAGGCTTGCTAGTAGGGATACCATTGTTTTAAAAACTGTTGTATGTTATCTTGACCTAGTGTGATAGTATTGCAATTATTGCAAAACTTAAGAATTGTTAATATAATGATAAGAGACTTAAAGTTCTCCGAATGCATAAGATTGTTAGAGAATTCAACTCTAAGGGAGAATTTATAATGAATCATGAACCCAAGAATGAAAAATTAGTTGAACCTTTGACGAAAGAATTAGCTAGGGATAAAGTGAAAAAATACATTAAAAAGGATAGTACTATTGTACTATGGTTCCTGAAGCAATTAGAGGCTCAGGTTATAGAAAATCTTACTAAAATTTATACTATATATGGAGTGAAGTGTCTAGTTACAGTATTATTCTTGATAGACTCATATTTGTGAATGTGGAAGTGGGGTCACTTACCATGAAATCTCATGCATATATTTATAGAGCATTCACTAAATTGGGTTAGAAATTCATGGCTATAATAACATATGATTTTTTTGAGAATACTGTAACACCCCAGTTGATATAAATTAATTTATTTTAATTATTTGAGTCAATATGTGATTATGTGAGTAATTTTGTGAAATGTATGCTTTTGTGGGATGTTTGGTGGATGGGTGGAATTAGCACTTTATTAATATTTTTATTTAATTTAAATGAGGATAAATTGAACTAAAATAATAAGAAAATAATGGATTCGTGGGATTTGGGTGAAAATTAAGATTATTGGAAAAATAAGAGAATGAGGTGAAAATAAGAATAAGTTGGGGGGAAAGTGAAATAATTTAAATCTGAAAAGTAGGTTAAGGTTGAAAATGAGGTTTAATGGAGCCTTTGTTTTTATCACTAGGTGAATTAGATAGATTAGGAGAAAGAGGCAAAAAGCAAAAGCAAGGATTTCTGAAGAAGAGGAAGCCATAACTAGAGCTTGGAGATTGCTGAAAATTAAGGTAATGTGGGGATTACTTGAATATAGGTGTCAATTGTATGAAGGTTTGAGAGGGATCCTCGCCCTCCTCTAGGTTTTTCATCCCTTTTTTACCATTGATGATGTTTATGATTTTTTGATTAAAAAAAAGTACAAATGTTATATGATAAATTGGTGCAATGTTAATATGAATGTTGTTATTCCCATTGGGGTATTTTTGATCCCATGAACATAACCTTAGATTCATGATTAATTTATGAATTTGAATGTTAATCAGTGCATATGTGATGTTTTAATTATGGTACAATATGTATCTGTTGTTTTCTGGTCGATTTGGGCGATTGGGGGTCAAAATCGGAGCTTTGATAGGGCTCCAATAGTTGGATTCACATTTCTGGTTTTGGCTATTCTAGGTGTCTACGCTTAGCCCACAAAAGCTGCACTTAGCAAGCATGACAACACATAGTTGTTGTTTTCAACTCAATTCTCTGTCTATCTCTAATTCTAGTGACTGTTTGTTGTAGTTTTGTCTTGGTTGGTGAGGTGGTAAATAAAATTGATATTCCTTAAGTATTATGTGAATATTTTATTCTATGTATAAGCATATGTTGTTGAAATGTGTGTATAATTATATGATGAGTTATAATTAATGTTGTTGTCACGTGCAACTGATATTTGATGTGTTTGACGAGTTTAATTATTGTGATAAAATATTATGACGAATTGATTAACATTTGGAATATGGATATAATTATATGATCATGTATTGTTGAATATATTTGCATATCATACTTGTTATGATGAGATGATGAACTTATTAGCAATGTATATGGTTAGAAGTGGGGTTGGTTGTGAATGATCATATTTGCATGTTGTTGTTGACTTCATGTATCATGGTGTATGGACTTCGGTTCGATGGTGAGCTCTGGTTCAGAATAGGGGACCAAGAGTGAGTAATTGATTTCGGTAATGGGATCAGTGATGTATTGCTGACTCAGTAGTGCCCCATACCTCTCGGTTTATTTAAAAACAAAAGCGTTAGATAGTTTGTTTTTTATAAATAAAAATAATTATATTATTTACACATAATAGGGTTAAATACACAATACCCTCTGTAATTTTAGCAAGTTTCTCTTTAACCCCCTATAAAATATTTTTTTAAAACCCCCCTCATAATACTCATATTCTGTCAGACAGACCCCCGAATGCCAGATTGCAGCATAGATTCTCTCATTTTGCCAGCGTGACAGTCCACATGGCATTTTTTATTTTTTAATTATTTTTTTAAATCGACATGGATTTATTTTATTATTTATTATTACTTTTATTGGCTTTATAACTACTGTTTTTATCCTAAATAAATTAATATTATGTTTAGTTTGGTCTATTTACAATTTAATAGAAGTATGTCAATCAAAATAGATATTTCCGACTAAGTTCTTAGAGTCCGAAATGTGAGGGTCGTCTTTTTGAAGGGACTAGATAAAATATAAAAAAAACACTAAATTTTTATGTTGAATTTGTTTTCTGGTTTTCAATTTTTTTTTATAAGTTAAGATTTTTGCGTGAAAGTGAAAAATATGCAGATATCGATTTCAAAGCGAAAGTGTGAAAACGGTACTCGATCGTTAAAATTCGGATTTTTAATTTTTAAAAACAACGACAACACTTTATTAATTAATTAGGACTTATTGGTTTTTAAAATGTGTTTTGAAATTGTAACTAGTACATGCGACTGCAGGCAACTACGGTTCCGAAATTCAACACGGACTGCGCGAAAGTGAGTAGTGTTTTTAAACTAATAACTTTTCCAAAAATTATTTTTAGAACAAAGTAAAGTGATGAATTTTATATGAGTCCCGAAGATACCTGAACATTACATTCCGGTCTCTGTTTAAATCAATTCTAAACCCAATTAATTTTAATTTGTTTCAAGGAAAACCTTTATCGGTAGTCTTAGGTTTACAAAGCGGCAAAAGATAATAGTAGGTTGACATTGGTATTTGTGGGTTCGACATTTTTATACTATAACTGGAATTTTCGTGCACTTGCAGATACACATCAAGTTTTTGGCACCGTTGCCGGGGACCAACTGTCAATATTTTGATTCCATTGTAGCACCATATAGACAAAGGCAATTTTATTTTTTCTTTCTCACTGTTGTATGCCAAGCACTCGCTCAGCCGGAGACGAGTTAGAACAACCGATCAACAAAGTAGAGAATTTTTTCACTTAAGATGCAAGATTGAACAACTTTGAGCCATATTTCATCCCATGGATGCAAATGATAATCGTCATCTTAAAGACTACATCGTTCCATCCAAGGATGAACCATACTCAAGCATTGTTCCACCTGATTTCATATAACTAAGTTTAGACAAGCCGAAGGAGAGTCACTCTTTGAAGCGTGGAAGCAATAAAAGGACATGATGAGACTATGTCCTTATCAAAGACTAGAGAAATGGCTTATCATCCATAGCTTTTATAATGGTCTATTCTACAACACAAAAATGACCATAAATGCTGCAGTTGGAGGAACCTTAATAGACAAACCCTTCAATGAAGCTTACCAGCTTATCGAAAACATGGAACATAACCATTATCGATGGGGAACTGAACAAGTTCAAGTTAAGAAGGAACAATCAAAATGAGTCATGTTTGAAGTCAATGGCATTGATCATGTAACTGCTAAGTTCGATGCACTTAATCAAAAGATCAACAACTTATCTATTACCCCTCTAGATACCTTAGCTATTGTGACTCCAAACTACAAAATATGTGGAGTCCAAGGGAATATCACTATTTATTGTCAGCTATTGACAGGGACTGCACCTGACCAAGTTAACTATGCACAAGGAAATCCCTACTCGAACACCTATAACCCCAGACGGAGGAACCATCCAAAATTTTTCCTACAAGAGCAACAATGCACTATTTGTTCCACCTCCTCCACCTTCAAACCCTCCAGGTTTTCCAAAAGGATCACATGCTTCTCCTCCCGCTCCTTGAAAGTCAAACTTATAATTAATGATGGAGAAATTCATCGCAACTCAGACCTAACAAAATAAAGATTTCATGAATTAAAATGTTCACACTAACGAGTTGGTGAAACAATTGGCAAACAAGGTTGAAGCCATGTCTACACACAACAAGATGCTTGAGACCTAAATAACTCAAATATCCCAGTAATAAGCAGCTACTGCTGCTCTCGCTTGCAAATTTCCAGGCCAACCCCAATCAAATCCTTAGGGCCATGCCAGTGTCATCACACTACAAAGTGGGGCGGAATTGGATGGACCCGTTGATCTTAGAGCTATAAATCATGTGATGTATAAGAGTGTTAAGAAGGAACCAGAGAAAGTGATTAATGAGAGCCAAGTAGGAGAACCAATAGACGATATTAACGAAACAACCACTATCAAAGAAGCAGTTAAAAAAGAGAATCCATGTGTACCTCCACCAATTGATAAGCCACCTATACCATACCCCTAAATACTTGCCAAAACTAAGAACGAGGGCCAGTTTAAGAAAATCATCGAGCTCCTAAAATAACTTCATGTTACTATCCCTTTCACGGAGGTCATTAATCAAATTCTCTCATATGCTAAGTTCCTTAAAGAGACCCTATAAAATAATAAAAAGCATGAAGATGACGAGACAATGGCACTCACTGCAGAGTGTGGCACCATTGTCCAAAAAAGTACGCCATCAAAATTGAAAGAACCATGTAGTTTTTCCATTCCATGTGTAATAGAAAAGTTTATCATCGAAAAGGAACTTTGTGATATAGGAGCTAACGTTAGCTTAATGCCTCTCTCTATCTGTAAAAAGATAAAATTAGGAGACTTGAGACCTACAAGGATGTCCCTCTAGTTAGCAAATCGTTTTGTTAAGCATCATATAGGAATGTTGGGAAACATTCCAGTGTGCATTGACCAATTTTATATTCCTATAGATTTCATAGTAATGAACATAAATGAAGACTCGAACATCCCTATCATATTAGGAATACCTTTCTTAGTCACTGCCGGCGCGATCATAGATGTTATCAAGGGAAACTAACATTTAAAGTTGGTGAGGAGAAAATTGAGTTTATTCTTCACCAATTCCTGAAAGCTCCTGCTACAGATGATACCTGTTGTTTCATAGGCATCATTGATGAATGCATAAAAGAATTAACATTTGAACCACCACGAACTAAAGAACAAGTAGAACTCCCAGCTGAAGCAATCCTAAAATAAGACGGGGTCAAATACTATTGCCGATTTGCTGATGATAGCCTAAGGGAATGTCTAGCACTTACACCCGATCTTATGCGAAGCCCTAAGCAACCCTCGGTACAACTTAAGGTACTTCCCAAAAATCTAAGATTTGAGTTTCTAGATGAAAAACTTGATCGTCCTATTATCGTTAATTCTAATCTTGGTAAAGACAAGACTGAGAAACTTTTGGTTGTATTAAGAAAGTATCCTAGTGATTTAGGCTACAACATCTATGATCTGAAAGGGATAAGCCTCTTTGTATGCATGTACAAAATTATGCTAGATGAAGACTTAAAAGCCTCTAGAGAACAACAGAGGAGGATCAATCTTATCATGAGTGAGGTAGTTAGGAAGGAAGTGCTGAAACAATCTTGAAGTTGGAATAATTTTTCCGATCTCAGATAGTCAATGGGTAGGTCTAGTACATGTAGTACCAAAGAAAGGAGGTGTAACTGTAGTTAAAAATGAAAAAGGTGAATATGTGTCTAAGCGCACAGAGACAAGATGGCAAATGTGTATTGATTATTGAAAGCTAAACAAAGCAACCCGAAAAGACCATTTCCCTATCTTTTTCATTGATCAGATGCTTGAACGTTTGGGTAGGCACTCGAATTTTTGTTATTGAGACGAATCCTCAGGATATTTCCAAATACCAATCCATCTCAACGACAAGGAGAAGACTATATTCACATACCCCTATGGCACATTTGCTTACCTTATAATGCCATTCGGACTATGTAATGCACCCGCAACCTTTCAGAGATGTATGATGGAGATATTCTCATACTTCCTAGATGATATCGTGGAAGTGTTTATGGATGATTTTTCTGTATGTGGATCTAGTTTCGAAGGATTCCTTATTAATTTGGAGAAAGTACTAGAAAGTTGCATAAAAGTCAACCTAGTACTAAATTTGGAAAAATGTCACTTCATGATAAAGGAGGGCATAATCCTAGGAGACAGTGTCTGAAAAGGGAATTGTAGATGGAAAATCTAAAATCGAAGTTATTAAGAACCTCCAACCACCCAAGACTGTCATGGAAGTCCGTAATTTTCTAGGACATGCCGATTTTTATTGACGTTTTATTAAGGATTTTTCTAAAATCACCAAACCCTTAACTGGTCTCTTGATAAAAGATGTTGAGTTTACCTTAGACTAAAAAAATGCCTTAAATAATTTAAACTCCTTAAACGCACCTTGTTTTGTACTCCTATTATACAACCCCTTAGTTGGAGTCAACCATTCGAGATCGTGTGCAATGCAAGTGATTATGATGTATGCGATGTCTTAGGACAACAAAAAGATTAAAAAAAATACATGTAATTTATTATTCAAGCATAACCCTAGATGGATCCCAAATGAATTATGGCACTACGTAAAAGGAACTCCTAGATATAGTATTTGCAATTGATAAATTTCACTCTTACTTAGTGGGAGCCAAAATTATTATCTACACAGACCATGCAGCTATAAGATATTTATTGAGAAAGAAAGATGTGAAACCAAGGTTACTTAGTTGGGTCCTATTGTTACATGAATTCGACTTAGAAATACGAGATAAAAAGGGAAGCGAAAGCTTAGTAGCTGACCATTTGTCAAGACTAGATAACATTAAGCTTGAACACGTACCCATTAATGCTGATTTTACCTATGATGGACTAGTTATGTCAGCTGAAACCAAAGAACTTAGCTATGCCCACTACACTGACTATCTTAAGGGAAATAGCTCTAACATTGAAAATGAAACAGATAAGGAAGTTGCGTTGGCACAAACTAATGTTCCATAGTACGCCGACTTCGTAAACTACCTAGCAGCCGAAGCACTGCCTCCAAATATGACTTATCAACAGAAGAAGAAATTCTTCCATGATCTTAAATAATTATATTGGGATGAACCCGTCTAATTCAAAAGAGGAGCTAACGGTATTTTCTGCCGCCGCGTTCCTGAGGAGGAGATTGAGAGCATCATGACCCACTGCCACGCCTCTCACTTTGGAGGGCATACAAGAAAATGTAAGGCATGTGCAAAAATCCTTAAATCTGGCCTTTATTGGTACAACATATGGTGTGATGTCCATGCTATAGTTGTTAAATACGATCGGTGCCAACACATCAGAAGCATTTCCCGACAGGATGAGATGTCTTTTCAAAGCATTTTAGAAGCGAAAGTCTTTGATGTTTAGAGGATTGACTTTATGGGTTCTTTTCCATCATCTAAGGGAAACAAGTACATACTTGTTGTAGTAGACTACATATATAAATGGATAGAGGCCACCGTCTCTCCCACCAATGATGCACAAGTGGTGATTAAAATGTTTAAAAATAATATCTTTCCCAGATTCGGCATTACTAGACTAGTCATAAGTGACAGAGGATCTCACTTCATATATAAAATATTTGAAAAAGTTTTACTAAATTATGGAGTGCGAAACCAAATAGTTACCCCTTACCATCCACAAACTAGTGGTCAAGTAGAAATCACCAATAGAGAGACTAAACAAATATTAGAGAAAACAGTTGCTACCTCTAGAAAAGAATGGTCTACTAAGCTTCCAGAAGTAATACCCTGAATATGGATTATGTGGTTGTTGACGAAAAAGGAATCTTAGACCTACACGAGTTAGAAGAGCTAAGGCTATATGCTTATGAGAATGCCCAAATTTATAAAGAACAAACCAAGAAATGGCATGACAAGCGAAACACTATGAGAGAATTTGAAATAGGGGAGCTAGTGCTTCTTTGTAACTCCAAGTTGAGACTATTCCCAAGAAAGCTCTATTCCCAATGGTCGGGACCGCTTGAAGTAACAAAACTAATTCAATCTAGCGCACTTGAAATATGGAGTAAATCAACTAGTTCATTCATAGTGAACGGGCAGAGGCTCCAGCATTACCACAATGGCGAGGAGATAAATCACTATGCTAGTTGGAAACTAAATGAGCCACCAGCTAGTCCACCCAAAGAATGAATTTAAAACGCGTCGAGCTAACGACGTAAAACAAAGTGTTGTGTGAGAGGTAACCCACAAGTTTTCTTTTAAATCTTCTTTCCTCAATAAAATAAGCGGCAAAGTTAAACCTTGTTGAAGAACACTAACATTGTTTATGTTTTCATTTTCAGGCCATCTTCATTATCCATAACATTTTCCTACTAACAACTATTTGAGAATACAACACATTGACTATCAGAGGATCATTTTCAAGGATGACGATTAGAGGAGGAGCTATGAAGACTTGTCTTTAAAACCATTTCTCTGACCAAGTATCCTGATTTCCAATGCCTAGTAACATTAGGCCTAAGAGGAATCCTCAGGTATATGTTCAATCAAATCAGCTGCGACTAGTTCTCAGTTGCACGACACCCCGCCTACCAGAATCTCAAACTAGAGTTACTTAGTTCTTCCAATTACTATCCTCATAGAAGAGTAGGTGGGGATAGAGGTAGAACTGTCTTTAGGATGTTTAGGCATGATTATCACTTTAATCACAATGAAATAAGTGAGATGTTAGGATTCTAGACTGGCTGAGATGCCTTCACTGAGGTACCTAGTGACAACTTCATGCAATACGATCTTTACAATTTATAGGGCAACATCACCGTGGTGTCTCCACCTGAACCTAAGAGGATGAATGCTACCCTTATCCATAACCCATCTATTAGGTACTTCCAGGTGGTTTTAGCAAATACCTTCTTAAAAAAGAGTGGTAAGACTGAAATCGTCAGTAAAGAAAAACTATTTATCATGTTTAGTTCCAATTCTGTCCAGTCCATTATGAAACATTCTTGCTTGCCAATCTGGACATTTTTATAGGCGAGATTGTCACCACCATAGCCTTAGTTTTAGGAATTTTTAACCAAGTAGCACACCTATTCCCACTAGGAGGTAACACCTCGTTAGACATTGAACACTACTTAAATAAACAATTAGTGAGAGTTAAGGGGACTAATAAATTCGAGCTACTGATTAATAATGAAGTTTTCCATTACTTTTTCCTTCCGAACCATGAGCAAACAATTTTCCGAAACTGTGATAATTTTTTGTACCAATTAGAAGGCCAATGAGAGGGCGCCTACACCACCTCAGACCCCTCCCTCACATGAGTACCACCCAACTCCTCCGTTAGAGGTCTCTTCTTCTTCTTTTTCTTCTTTTGCAGACCCTCCTAGTCCACGTAGGCATAATGTTGACTATGAGCTCAACACTCTCAGACATGAAGTCACCACTCTTCTCCAAGCATTACAAGATCAAACAGATATAATGGCAGAGCAGATGGATCTCCTGTACCAAGAAATTTATTCCTTACGCAGAGCACTGGATCCAACAGCCAGACAACATGGCATGTGATTTCTCAATAGGTTTGTTCTTTCCATCTTTCCACTTTCACCGAAACATTGAGCCCAATGTTAAGTTTAAGTGTGGGGGAGGACATATTTTTCCACTTTTCAATTATTATGATTTTACATTTTTTTTCTCCAATTATGTTTCAAATTTCATTCGCCAAGCTATCAAAGTTAAACAAAGTGCTGCGTGGGAGGCAACCTGCGAATTTTTATCACGTCCCTTTTTTATTTTAATATCCATCTTTCTTTATTTTTAATTTTAATTTAGTCTAGTGATCTTTTCTTTAAGTGTTCTCTATTTCTCTATTAAATTTTTTTTCAAATTCATACTTCATATTCCCTCCGTTCCATATGGTATATATATAAACCAACTATATTAATTATTCAATATATATAAAAAGTAAAATTTTCTTATAATATGGAACAGAGGGAGTGATGCCTTAAGTGGGTCCAAAACATAAAACATCCCCCAAAATCCACATGAAACACACCTTTTCAACATCCACACACTCAAATTTACATTTTAACTTCCACTCACTCAAATTCACTTTTTAACTTCAACCCACTCACATTTACTCTTCCCCTTTTCCAAAACTTTTCAAAACCTTCTAACTTCTAACTTTCCCTCTTCCAAATTCCATTATCCATCTTTATATAAACCCAAAGTCCTTACCAAACCTACACACCTCTCATTATTGCATCCTTACTCACAAAAAGAAATTTCCCTCAACACCACTTCCCACTCAACAATGGCTTAAAGAGGAAATGTTGACTACATGAGCGTTGAGTATTGGGATGGAAAGCAGAAAAAGCGTTACGAAACTTTGTTTAACAGAACGGTTGTTCCCACCAGGTATGCCAATGACAGTTGTCTACGTAGTTTAGGATTGTATAATAATGTTAATTCAATGTTGGATAGGGTAGGTTTAACTCAATTTTATGCACAAAAAGACCCCACTTATATGAGGCTCACTTTAGAATTCTTGAGCTCTCTTTCATACACTACTCACTTGGTGAATGCTAGCATTATAGGGCCGGTCAGCTTTAGAATGTTTCACCAAGAGAATATATATGACCAAAATGCTATAGCTGACCTGTTAGACTTTCCATATGGGGAGGTTGTTGTTTATGGGATACCCTTAGATACAGAGTGGGCACATGAGTTCGGTCGTTTTTGGGAACAATTAACGGGTAACCTTGCTGATAATTTTGAGGGGAACAATGCTACTCACTTTCACAACCCGAATACTTTTGCCAAATATTGGCACGAAGCATTTTTGGTCGGGAACACAATAATAAAATAAATGCTAAAGAGTTGTTTTATATTCATAGTGTCTTTGAACCCACTAGAGTTAATTCTGCCTTGTTTATGATGGCACATATGCAAGTTGTTATCACTACTAAAGAGGGGCCTATCTCTGTTGGAGGAGTGATTGCCTCCATATCTCGCGCAATAAGCTTAAAAGTAGAGCTTGTAACAATTGATCCTCTACTCATACCCTTCCTCGATATTGTTGTCTGTTGCCATATGCGATTGATTAAAAATAGGAGAGATAGGAAATATTCTCTAATGATTAGTAACAAATAGGTTCTTAATGTTATTTTACCCTGTCCAAACTGCACAAATGTGGAAAATAGGGCAAATTGGATTTATAACTTGAATGGCAGTGTTGAGGCCAGAGTGGTGCCTATGGACATTCTTGAAAATGTGAATGTAGGAGGGAACACCGATAATGAATATGATCAGAGAGAGCAAGGTTCTCCTATTCATGAACCACCCATACACCATTCCCTCATATTCATGATTCACCTGCACACACCACACAACATTTTTCTGACCATTTTGCAGGTACTTCCACCGGGATCGCACATACTACACTTAGTGTTGTGCTTCGCGAGATGTAGGCCTAAAATTCCATTGATGCTAAGCGTGATAGCATGTTCTCTGCCATGCGTCGTTAAAAAATAGATATGATGCAACATATGCATCAGATGCGGGCACAACAAACATATATGATAGAACAGATGAGTAAGATGCAAGCATCACACACATACCTGATAAATAACGTGCATCAGATACAGACTACACAAGCTTCATTGATGGGGAATGTGTGTCACATGAGAGCTTCATAGAATACCATGGTGGATTACATACAACAAATTCAGACATCAAAAACCTCCATGGCAGAGTAGATCCAATATTTGCAGACTACTCAGGATTCAATGGCGCAAAACCACCAGATTATGCTTGAACACATGCACTTTGTATAATCAAATGAGAATCGTCACCAATCTTAGTATGATGTGATAATGGAGTATTTGTCTAGACTGCGTGTATAATTTCAGATGAGGCTTGGTGAAATTCTGGTATGCAAATCTCAGATGTCCTAAGAGATGTTGAGAACATTGATCTCTACTAAAAACAGAACAAGGACAGAACACGAGCATTTTTATTTACTTTAAGAAATAACAGGGCCATGACAGGTGTTGTAACATCTGCAGACTGACAGAACAATTTGTCCAACCATTTAAATTGTGCATAATTTTAAATGCAGAAATATAAATAACACAATGAATTGTTAACCCAGTTCGATGAATACATCACCTACATCTGGGGGCTACCAAGCCATGAAGGGAATCCACTATCAATAGTATCAATTCAGAGCTAAACTCCCCCATTTACAACCCCTCACTTAATCCCTACCAATGCAACTTCTACCTAGGACACTCCTAGATATAAGACACCTCTCACTCCCCCTCAATCACAATAGTGATAACAACACATGAATAAGCTTTAGAAGACACTCTTCAAAGACAATACTTGATCTTGCTTAACAACTTCAATTAAGAGCAATATGCAACCTAAATATGTCTACCATGATGCACCAAAAGATACAAAGGGTGACTTACAAAGTCACACAAGAGATTCTCAAAACCCTAAACCCTTATTTTGCACTCAAGATCTTCTTGTTGTGAATGCTTGTTGTCTTTAGGTCTAACAAGTCCTTATTTATAGACTCTTCTAGTATGGGCTTGGACTTTAGCAAAAACGACCTCATATTTGATAAAATCAAATCAAATAATTCTTCAAATCTTTTCATAATTACCACCAATTCAAATTTGATCAAATCAAATCAAATCAAACTCCAAATCTTCTTAATATTTTCTGCATGAAAATAGAACAAAAGATTCCACAATAACTCCACAAAATAGGAACAAATATTTTATAGTTTCCTAAAAAGTCTCAAAGATCCTTTTTATGAAATCCAATTAAATCTGCACTTTGTTCCTAATAAATCTCTTTGACCTGCGCATAATGATGAGGTATATCCAAGAGGATCTCATCAAACCAAAACACATCTGTCAAGAGATATAAAATAGCAGCGCCTGCTATACCAGACCAAGATGTCATGACATCTGTCTAAAACACATGACAGTAGTACTGTCATAACAGTTGATGAAAATGTTATAACATCTTGCTTAACATCAGTGTAGAATCATGTTTTACCAAAATTTAGCCAATCATAGAACCATGGAACTAACACTTGGGCATGGTGGTCATGGTGGACATGCGTGTAGAATTTCAGACGAGGCTTTGGCATGGCAGACACGGTGCACATGGAAGACGCGGTGGACGTGTTGGTTTGAACCAAGTCCAAGGCCAAGGACGAGGCTGAGGCATATTTTGAGCTTACTCAGGTTCTTATTTTCTTTTTCCCACTTTTATTAAAACATTTAGGACAATGTTCGGTTTAAGTGTGAGAAAGAACTTTACTGCTTTCTTTTTATTGCTTTCTAATTAGATTTTTTATTTTCTAGATTATTTATTTTAATTAGGGTTTTATCATTTTTTTTAGTTTAATCGTTATGTTATTTAAATCAATGCATGTGTTGACGAGTCTTTATGCGTGATTTCTTGTTGTTAATTGAATTTCCAAGTTTCTTGAGCCATAACAAAGAAAATTTCCTTGATAAGACTTGAAATTAATAGCATGATCAGAAAGTATATATGCTACAAATGAAAGAGAGACTAGCTTGAGGAGACTTGGACAAATTGTTGCAAAATCGATATCATCCCAATTATGGAGATCAATTTGAATACCTATTATGCCATAACATTGAGTAGTTGTTTTTCTAATAATCCTTAAGTAGTTTATCTGAGCAGTCTACACCATCCTAAAACACACAATAAGTAGGGAAGTATGTGCAAATAAGTGAATGATAACGAGCTTTAAAAACAAATGAATAAAGCTAAAGTGCACAAATTGATAAAACCTGTTCATAGTCACTAACAGATTTCCCTACCATGTGTGTGAAAGGATAACGAGCTTAATGTGATTGCACTAGAATAAAAAAGGATGAAAAAAGAATGAGTGAGTTAGGTTTAGGCATAATTGCATGATTCAAATTGGTTTACATAGGATGGAGACTTTTGACCGCAAAATGCGGAATTGTGTTCTTATGATATCCTTGTTGTACAATTAGTACCTATCGAGTCAATTTTGTCCAAAACGAATTTTGTAGCCACGTATGAGTATTTAAGTTTTATAGTTGCTTTGAGTCTTTAAACTAAAATGTTGGATTTTCATATATGTTAGCAGTTTTCTTGAGGACAAGCAAATGTTCAAGTATGGGGGAGTTTAATAACAATGAATCACATCACATTTATGACTCGACGCACATGACATTTTAGCTTATTTTTCCTCCTTTTTATGGTGTTATGATGTTATATTGTTTCTATTTTAGGTATTTACCAAAGAGGAGCATCCGTGCGAGAAATAGGGATAAAAAATACAAAAATGGAGAAACAAGCAACTTTCTGCACTCATGGCGTTCACCGTGGCGTTTTCCATAGCATTTGCCATGACGTTGTAGTCATGGGAGCCACATGGAATCAAAGAAAATTCAAAAGACCAAGTTTTTGAGCTCATGGTCTTCGCCATGGACCTTGGAGACCACATCCTGCCCATTTTGTACTCATGGCATTCGCCATGAGGCCATGGCGTCCTCATGGGCTTTGAAGCCTGAAAAATAGTAACAGAAAGACCCATTTCTCTCTTTACTTCAGCTGATAATTTTGCTGCTCCTCCAACGCAATTTTCAGATGTTTTTATTATTTTTCATCTCTATAAATAGGTTGAGGTCTTAGTTTTTCAGTATCCAAGTTTTAGAGAATTAATTGTAAGCAGAAAATCCACCATTATAAAGCAACTATTTCTCACACTAAGGAATTGATGCACTTTAGCATCAGAATTTAGGAAGTTTCTGTACGCACTTAGATCGATCGTGAATTAATCTTGCCGAAATAGTTTTTTCGAGCTTCAATTTCAGAATTTTATTGCTTTTAGTTTTAAATTGTGGGTTCAATTTATTTATTAGTTTTTAATTACTATCTTCATTTTGCATTATTATTATTGCCGCTATTACTATTTTTTATTCTTATTCTTCTTACTATATATATATATATATATATATATATATATATATATATATATATATATATATATATATATATATATATATATATATATATATATATATATATATATATATATATATATATATATATATATATATATATATATATATATATATATATTGAAATTCTAGTAACAGACAGTCGATGTTATGATATCCGCTACTGAACAGAATATTAAACCAAGTAATGAAAGCAGTAAATAAAACAGGGAATTGTTTATCCAGTTCGGTGCAAATCACACCTACTCTGGGGGCTACCAAGCCAGGGAGGAAATCCACTATAAGCAGTGTTAATTCAGAGCCAAACTACCAGTTTGCACTCTCATTTAAGACCTACCCAATGCAATTTTAATCTAACACTAGACCTGAGTTCCTACTCACTCCCCCTCAATCACAGCAGTGATATCAACCAATTAGGTTACAGATTTAAAAAGAAGTCACACTTCAAACAAATCTTGATCTTGCTTCACAATTTCAATCAAGAGACACAGCACTCGTGCTTAAAAGCTTAGAGTGACACAACCAACATACAACTCAAAGTCACACTAGTCCAATACAATCATCTAAGGGATGATTGCTTGGCTCCCAAGTAATCCTAAGACACAAAACCACACGTGAAAATTAAATTACACAACCAGAATTCTTCACTTAAAATCTCTGCTCTTCTATAAGAGATGCCACTCTTATTTATATGCAGCGCGTGAGCCTTGTACCTAAGTTGCACAAATTAGGTTTACCCACGTTAAACCATTTTCCATAATTCAGGGTGCTATCAATTAGGTCAAAGGCATTTCATGTTATGCTCAACCCTGCCTAGAGTCTCGCCTGAGATAACTAAGGAACCCTAGTAGGTTTCCTGAAATCTAGCCTAAGATAACTCAGGAACCATAACAGAAAAACAAACACACGCCCTTGCTGGCAGCTACCTGATGTCATAACATCCAGCATGACATCCAATACACTCTGCTTTAGCTAACTAAACTTACCCAGCAGTACACTACATAAGTATGTCATGACATCAGTCAAGACATCTGCACACACTCACGAATGTTTTACCATAAAATGCAGCCAATCAAGAACATTTACAAACTCCCCCTTTGGCAAAATTTTGGCTAAAACAATCTGTCACCATATCAGAGTTCACATGCAGTAGAAAAACTAACACACATCCAATCATGCAGAGTAGTTAATATCCTACCAATCAACTAGACCTGTTGTACTGCCATCACACACACTCATACACAATGTTCTGGATTATGAATGTCAAGACATCTAGGTTGACATCCTGAAAAGCACATGTTCCACATCACAAAACACCACTTGTTAATTTTGACTAAAAATGTCACAACATGTAGTGGAACATTGTAACACCCCACTTCCCAAATTAAATAAAATATAAACATTAAAAATAAACATCAGAGTTTTCACCAAAATAGTGGGATATCACATCACCAAACTTTTATAAAAATACTTTATTAATTATTCTCAAAAATAATACAGCGGAAAACATTATTCCAACATTCTCGGCCATCCGCCAAATTTCATAAAATCTTTATTATTATAATTCACAAAAAAGTGATACGTCACAGGATTACAACAAGTTTGACATAAAACAATTAAAACACCCATATCCCGTGTTACGTATCAGAGCATCCTAGACTCGACTGACACACCACCATCCAAGCTATCTAAGTACCTGGATTATCTGTACTTCCGGAGAAGCACAGACACAACAACAACCAAGGGGTGAGAAAACATGATCAAAAATATATTGGTAATGTAATACATGTAAACAAGGTAGTAAAACACACCAACACACCAATATTCACCCCAACAACTCCATATAACGAACCTACTGTTCAAATTACAATATAACATATTATAATGCAAATATGCAACTCAACACCATGCATGCGGTACCGACTCATTGGTTCATTCAATCGAACCTGGATAGATCACTTACGCTCCTCCTGAGACATGATCTATCCCCCACCATTCTCCACAAAGGAGTACGGATGAATCACTTACGCTCCTCCTGAGACATGATTCATCCCACCAAAACACCATGATATGCACACACCAATGCATAACTATCATAATTAGGCACACTAAGTGCACACGATCCTCCTGATCATATCATCATACATCAATGCATATATGTGTAGATATATTACACCAACACCATATAAATCAATCAGATAGTAAACAAATTCATACTATAACACCATATATAACCACATCCCAATACCCGGGAACACACGATCCTACTGATCACTACATACATATACGTTAACTAATTGACCACCAACAATATTAAGGGAAATTAGTACTATCACCCAGTACACAGGTTAGATCCCACACTCATCATCCTTACAATGCATCAAGGCCAGAAAGATCACCCCAGACCAATGCTCAAGGCCAAACATCACCAAAGTCACATTCTGGTTCTGCTACGCTCGCTGGCATTCGCTAGGCGAAGCTTCGCCAACACTCGCCAGGCGAAGCCCAGCGAATGCTGCGATTCACCAACTTCCCCACAGTTCTGCAGTACTATTCTAGGCCAAATCAAACTTATCATCTCAACTCAAATTCTCAGCCTACTCTAGTACCAACCTTGTACATTACCGTAACTAAATCGGTTCCTAAATCTTATTCCCAAAGTCATCGCTTAAACATTCTACCGATGCCTTAAAAGGTCACACAGAATCTCCCTAAAAACCTTAAACCCAGCCTATACGCCAAATTAACCAAAAACAACAATTCATCAACATTGACCTATACTCCATCGCTATCAATTACTAGTTATCATCAAACACAAACACACCATTATACTTACCAATTATCATATACTTCCTACTCTAGAACCAACATTACGGTACATTACCTACACTTCAGAGTTACTCTGAATCTCACCAAGGTCCTAACCAGAGTCACTAACAACATCACAGGGAACAACACATAATTTTCCCAAATTTATAATCATGGTCATTACCAATGCTACAATAACAACACAAAATTTCACCAAAACTCTATTCATAGTTACTATCAACACTGCAGTAACAACATATAATCTCACTAATATCACCATAATATATATATACAAAATTCACCAATACCAATCAACAATTCATCAATATCAAGCATCAATTTATCATTAGCAACAACGATAACAAGCATGCCAATATAAAACTTCATAGATCGACATTTTCCTACGGGGTTAAGGAATCCCCTCTACCCTATACATGTATATATACCATCCCAATCAAGTTTCTCCCTCCTTACCTGGATAATTATTCTGATCGGTGATAAATTCCTCCAAGATTCTTCATCCCTAGCCTTTTCCATTTCTCTTTGTTCTTCGCTCTTCTCTATTCTCCCAATTTCCCTTCTCACGGTTTCTAGCGTGTCTTTTCATATTTCCATTCTAACTTCCCCATAACCCTTCCACTTCTTATTTTACTTATTCCAACCACTAATATTCTCAATAATAATTCTAATAATAATAATTATAATAATAATAATAATAATAATAATAATAATAATAATAATAATAATAATAATATAATACTATTGTAATATTATAGTAATATTCAACATAATAATAATAATAGTAATACACCCAACAATAATTATAATTATAATAATAATAATACTAATGATAATAATAACAATTATATTAATACTAATAATAAAATAATATTAATAATAATAATCTTAATATTAATAATACTAATATAATATTACTAATATTAATAATACTAATCATAATAATACTAATAATAATAATAATAATAATAATAATAATAATAATAATAATAATAATAATAATAATATTATTATTATTATTATCTCACCAAAATAATAATAATAATAATAATAATAATAATAATAATAGTAATAATATTATTATCTCACCAAAATAATAATAATATTAATAATACTAATAAATATAATAATATATAATAATAATAATAATACCCCCACCAATATTACTATTATTCATTATATTATCATATTCACACCAAAAATCATAATAATATAATAACTATATTAATAATAATATTATATTCTCCATATTAATAATATTACTACAAATATTAATAATAATCATAAATATAATAATAATAATAATAATAATAATAATAATAATAATAATAATAATAATAGTACCACCACCAATATTACTATTATTTCTTATATTATTATAAACTCACCAAATTACCACGAATGATCCTCCCATCTCATGGACACCCACCAAACATCATCAAATACACCCTACCAAAGGGCACATCAACATATAATATTTAAAATAATAATAAAATGACTAAATAATTAAAATGGGTGTTACAACTCTCCCCCACTTTAATTATTTTCGTCCTCGAAAATTACCTGATGGAAATAATTCCGAATACGCTCCCCGCATCCTTTATTCCAATTCTCAGGTCACACTGCCTTCTGCAGCACCTCCCCATACTACTTTCACCAAAGATATCTCCTCCCTTCGGAGCTGTTCCTCGCTCGCCAAAACGAACTAGCAATGCCTCAACAATCGGAATATTTTTCACTTGTACATCATCCACCTGGTTCAATGTACTTTCTCGACTAAGACACATGAAACATATCATGCCAATTCACAACGACAATGGAAAAACAGTCTAACATGTTACTCCTCTCATGCCTCCGCTGCGTCACTCTGATACAACTACAGAACACGGTGCGAACTTCTGAGATTTCGAAGCTCGACCAACACCAGTCACCGACGTGACTCTCAAAACACATATTGCCTCGGATCCTCTCGATCTTCTCAGCCATCTCAAGCATAATTTTCAAGTCTGAGTACAACATTCTCACTCGATTTATTTCAACACAGGAGAGTCCTACACTCCCTATCTCACCAAGCCACATATAGTGTCATTCCGACACTAGGATGGTAACCGTTATTATAGGTAACTCAATCAACGATAATTAATCATCCCACGCTCCACCTTGATCCGACACCCAAGCTCTCACCAATTCTCTACAGACTTAATAGTCCTCTCTGACTGACCATCAGTTTGCGGATGGTAGGTCGAACTCAGCTTCAACTTAGTACCCGAAGCTTCCTGTAAGCCCCTCCAAAATCTCAATATAAACCTCAAATTTCCATCTGACACAATATTCGTCAGTATCTCATCCAACTTCACCACTTTCTCAATATGCATCTCGTGTATCCTCAACACGGAATAGTTAATCCACTCCTAACAATTAAAATTAAAATTATGTCTTTACAAATTCTTTGGAAATCTCAACACCAATTTCGTGAAAATACTACCTGATTTCCACTCTGGAATATTTAACGACTGCATCAGACTCAACAGTCTCTGATGTTCACTCTTCGAATTCCTACAATTCTAACCAGCATATTCCACCTCAACTACTCCTCCCCTTATCCATGGTCTCCAAAACAATCTACTCAAATTCGGTTACTTCTTCATAGCACCGGGATGGATACTCCATCTACCTCAATGTATTTCTTCACGAGTACTCCTACTCCCCTCAACAACATCTGGTACACATACCCTATCATAACACATCATGGTACTATTTCTACAAACCCGACAATCCACTCTTCGACTCTAATTTATCAATTTCAACTAATTCACTACTCAACCCAGGTTTCTGACTTTCTCGATTCTGCTCAAGGATATCACTAGTCAGATCTTAATAATAAAAGCTTAACTCCATAAGAAGTCTCCTTACTCACAAAACTCATATTATGAAATTTCTCAATTAGTTTTTAACTCTTTTCACCATCATCTTCGGTATATGCAAATATTTCTAACTCACTGCATCATCTACCATGTCCGCTTTACCCGAATGGTAATTCAACTCAAAGTCGTACTCTTTTCGAAGTCCCAATTATTTCCTATGCCTCATATTTGTCTTATTCAAATTAAACAAACACCTTAAACTCTTAAGATCACCAAACATCTCCGATCCCAGTCTGAACTTTTGAAGACTCCGACTCCGGTACAATCACAATAGTAACCAACTCTAAATCACTGGTCGAATGATTTCTCTTATACACTTCAAGTTGCCTTTTGCATAATTTAAACTCGCTGAAGTTGTCTTTAGCAAATCCCCTAATTATATCAACAAGCATCACAAACACCACAATTAGTTCTATCGGATTCGGCAGAACTTTCCTTACGATATGTGTTCCCGCTTGCAAGACGCGTCTATCCCATCCAACACAATCTCGTCCAGTATTAACAAGAGATTAAGGGTGATCAGTTCCTCAATTTGTTAATAGACAGCCGAAATCATGATGGGGTACAAACCATCTTTACCAACTATTATATCATTCCTCAACACCATAAGCCACCAAATTGTAGCTTTCCGGAGAAATACAACTTCTCCCCCACTGGAATCATTCCACTTCTACCGACAAACTTAACCAACAACATGTATCGACAGTGTTTTTACGCACATGTCGCATACCAGGGAACAACAACACTAGACAACATTGGCCGGACGGACCGACCTGCTATGATACCAATTGTAACACCCCACTTCCCAAATTAAATAAATTTAAACATTAAAAATAAACATCAGAGTTTTCACCAAAATAGTGGGATATCACATCACCAAACTTTTATAAAAATACTTTATTAATTATTCTCAAAAATAATACAGCGGAAAACATTATTCCAACATTCTCGGCCATCCGCCAAATTTCATAAAATCTTTATTATTATAATTCACAAAAAAAGTGATACGTCACAGGATTACAATAAGTTTGACATAAAACAATTAAAACACCCATATCCCGTGTTACGTATCAGAGCATCCTAGACTCGACTGGCACACCACCATCCAAGCTATCTAAGTACCTGGATTATCTGTACTTCCGGAGAAGCACAGACACAACAACAACCAAGGGGTGAGAAAACATGATCAAAAATATATTGGTAATGTAATACATGTAAACAAGGTAGTAAAACACACCAACACACCAATATTCACCCCAACAACTCCATATAACGAACCTACTGTTCAAATTACAATATAACATATTATAATGCAAATATGCAACTCAACACCATGCATGCGGTACCGACTCATTGGTTCATTCAATCGAACCTGGATAGATCACTTACGCTCCTCCTGAGACATGATCTATCCCCCACCATTCTCCACAAAGGAGTACGGATGAATCACTTACGCTCCTCCTGAGACATGATTCATCCCACCAAAACACCATGATATGCACACACCAATGCATAACTATCATAATTAGGCACACTAAGTGCACACGATCCTCCTGATCATATCATCATACATCAATGCATATATGTGTAGATATATTACACCAACACCATATAAATCAATCAGATAGTAAACAAATTCATACTATAACACCATATATAACCACATCCCAACACCCGGGAACACACGATCCTACTGATCACTACATACATATACGTTAACTAATTGACCACCAACAATATTAAGGGAAATTAGTACTATCACCCAGTACACAGGTTAGATCCCACACTCATCATCCTTACAATGCATCAAGGCCAGAAAGATCACCCCAGACCAATGCTCAAGGCCAAACATCACCAAAGTCACATTCTGGTTCTGCTACGCTCGCTGGCATTCGCTAGGCGAAGCTTCGCCAACACTCGCCAGGCGAAGCCCAGCGAATGCTGCGATTCACCAACTTCCCCACAGTTCTGCAGTACTATTCTAGGCCAAATCAAACTTATCATCTCAACTCAAATTCTCAGCCTACTCTAGTACCAACCTTGTACATTACCGTAACTAAATCGGTTCCTAAATCTTATTCCCAAAGTCATCGCTTAAACATTCTACCGATGCCTTAAAAGGTCACACAGAATCTCCCTAAAAACCTTAAACCCAGCCTATACGCCAAATTAACCAAAAACAACAATTCATCAACATTGACCTATACTCCATCGCTATCAATTACTAGTTATCATCAAACACAAACACACCATTATACTTACCAATTATCATATACTTCCTACTCTAGAACCAACATTACGGTACATTACCTACACTTCAGAGTTACTCTGAATCTCACCAAGGTCCTAACCAGAGTCACTAACAACATCACAGGGAACAACACATAATTTTCCCAAATTTATAATCATGGTCATTACCAACGCTACAATAACAACACAAAATTTCACCAAAACTCTATTCATAGTTACTATCAACACTGCAGTAACAACATATAATCTCACTAATATCACCATAATATATATATACAAAATTCACCAATACCAATCAACAATTCATCAATATCAAGCATCAATTTATCATTAGCAACAACGATAACAAGCATGCCAATATAAAACTTCATATATCGACATTTTCCTACGGGGTTAAGGAATCCCCTCTACCCTATACATGTATATATACCATCCCAATCAAGTTTCTCCCTCCTTACCTGGATAATTATTCTGATCGGTGATAAATTCCTCCAAGATTCTTCATCCCTAGCCTTTTCCATTTCTCTTTGTTCTTCGCTCTTCTCTATTCTCCCAATTTCCCTTCTCACGGTTTCTATCGTGCCTTTTCATATTTCCATTCTAACTTCCCCATAACCCTTCCACTTCTTATTTTACTTATTCCAAACACTAATATTCCCAATAATAATTCTAATAATAATAATTATAATAATAATTATAATAATAATAATAATAATAATAATAATAATAATAATAATAATAATAATAATATAACACTATTGTAATATTATAGTAATATTCAACATAATAATAATAATAGTAATACACCCAACAATAATTATAATAATAATAATAATAATACTAATGATAATAATAACAATTATATTAATACTAATAATAAAATAATATTAATAATAATAATCTTAATATTAATAATACTAATATAATATTACTAATATTAATAATACTAATCATACTACTACTACTACTACTAATAATAATAATAATAATATTATTATTATTATTATCTCACCAAAATAATAATAATAATAATAATAGTAATAATATTATTATCTCACCAAAATAATAATAATATTAATAATACTAATAAATATAATAATATATAATAATAATAATAATACCCCCACCAATATTACTATTATTCATTATATTATCATATTCACACCAAAAATCATAATAATATAATAACTATATTAATAATAATATTATATTCTCCATATTAATAATATTACTACAAATATTAATAATAATCATAAATATAATAATAATAATAATAATAATAATAATAATAATAATAATAATAATAATAATAATAATAATAATAATAATAATAATAATAATACCACCACCAATATTACTATTATTTCTTATATTATTATAAACTCACCAAATTACCACCAATGATCCTCCCATCTCAGGGACACCCACCAAACATCATCAAATACACCCTACCAAAGGGCACATCAACATATAATATTTAAAATAATAATAAAATGACTAAATAATTAAAATGGGTGTTACAAACATCCTGTGAAAACTCCCCCTTAACTGATGCACAACACACCATGGCACATCAGCCAAACACAACCTACCAGCAACCTGCAGAAACACAACCTGCAGAAGCACAACCTACAGAACCACAACCTGCAGAAATACAACCTGTAGAACCACACACATCCACACAACAACTTGAATACTCCTAAGTTCCAACCATGAACACACACACACACTCAACATTAACAACAAATACTTGCTCACAACAAAAGACCATAACAACACACACAGGAGCAACACTTGCTCACAATCAGGAGATCAACTCCAGCACATCTATACACCTGCACATCAACTCAGAGCAACATAATAACAATCTTCCACTTGTGTGTGACTAAACCTGCTGTTCAACTACTACTTCTCCCCCTTTTTAGCCACAAAATTATGATCCTAAGCGTTGATAAAACATAGTTAGAAACACAGATGTTAAGGGTATGGAACCCCAATAATACAACCCAAACAGAGAGAAAAGAAACAGACTAATCTTCCAAAGCAAGCAACAACTCAACAACCACCTAGCTAAAAGCAAATTAATCTTCCTCCTCAGAGGAACTAGAGTTATCCTCGTCAACATCTATTGAGACATCTTCAGATTCTTCCCCTGACACAACATCATTCCCTTTTCCATGAACACCATCAAAACTAGGGCATGGATCAATGCGAGCAAGAGGTGTGGAGATACCATGCATAATACAACCTTTCTAGAGAATCTTAGTGACAAGTTCCCGTATGGATCTGTCAACACATGCAGATCCTTCCTTGTTCAACATTCTCGTAATATTGTCATCAGAGGGGTCAAAAGATTTACCTGTGGAGTGTCGTTTGGATTTTTCAGCTTGAGGAGATGTATAGGAGCATCTGCGAAGGGTTTAGAATGTTCATTAGCATCTCGATTGAAGGACATTTTGTTATTGATAGGGGAAATTGAGGAGATGAGAGGTATTCTGAAGAGAGGGAGAGGATGATAGAATTGTAGGTGCAGTGAGATAACAAGTTCGTGTGGAATAGAGAGCTTTAGTGCTCAAGGGCATGGACTGCATTAAAGTAGGGGGTTGGAATAAGTTTTCTCCAATAAGACTTCTTTTAAACTGCAAACTCCATCTTGCCAGTGATTGCTATAAGTCCTCATACATGCAAATTCCCAACTTTCCTCTTAGATTCTCAAATTGAGTAGCATCTAGAGCTTTTGTAAGAATGTCAGCTAGTTGTAGTTCAGTGGCCACATGCTCCAGGGTAATCACTTTGTCTTCCACAAGATCTCTTATGAAGCGATGTCTTATATCAATATACTTGGTTCTGCTATGCTGAATTAGGTTCTTGGAAATATTGATAGCACTAAGATTGTCACAGTATAATGTCATGACATCCTGAGTGACATTGTATTCAGTTAAATTTGCTTCATCCAGACCAGTTGAGAACAGCTGCTACCAGCGACTATGTATTCAGCTTCAGCAGTGGATAAGGAGACACAACTTTGCTTCTTGCTGAACCATGATATTCGGTTGTTCTCTAAGAAGAAACATCCACCAAATGTGCTTTTCCTGTCATCAGCACTCCCAGCCCAATCAGCATCATAATACCCATTAGAATAGGGTCACATCCATGAGAATATAACATACCATAATCACAGGTTCCATTCACATATTTGAGAATCCTCTTGACTTAATTTATGTGACTCATTTTAGGATCTGCTTGATATCTTGCACACACTCCAACTGCAAATGCAATATCAGGTCTACTAGCTGTTAGATATAGCAAGCTTCCAATCATGCTCCTATACAGGCTTTGATCAACACTAGTACCACCTTCATCTTTAGACAACTTCAAATGTGTGGGTGCATGAGTTCTTTTGTGACTCGCATTATCCATGCCAAAATTTTTGACTATGTTCTTGGCATATTTGCTTTGGGAGAGAAAAATAGAATCTTCCATTTGCTTGACTTACAACCTAAGAAAGTATGTTAATTCTCCACACAGACTCATTTCAAACTCAGATTGCATTTGATTGACAAACTGTTTAACCATCCTATCTGACATCCGACCAAAAAATATGTCATCCACATAGATTTGAGCAATCATGATCTTTCCACCTTCATCCTTCACAAAGAGGGTTTTGTCTATCCCTCTTTTCTTGTATCCATTAGCAGTGAGAAACTCAGTCAGTCTGTCATACCAAGCTCTAGGAGCTTGTTTCAATCCATAAAGAGCTTTCCTCAATTTGTACACATGATTTGGTAGGTTAGGATCATCAAACCCCTTGGGTTGTTCCACATATAATTCCTCATTCAAATATCCATTTAGTAAAGCACTTTTCAAATCCATCTGGAATAATTTGAACTTCAGAATGCAAGCAATCCCTAACAGAAGCCTTATTGACTCAAGTCTTGCAACATGTGCAAAAGTTTCATCAAAATCAATCACTTCAACTTGAGTATAACCTTGTGCCACCAGTCTAGCCTTGTTTCTGGTTATAACTCCTTTTTCATCAGATTTGTTCTTGTAGATCCACTTGGTGCCAATGATGTTTGTTCCTTTAGGTCTTGGAACCAATTCCTATAATTCATTCCTTTTAAACTGTTCCAATTCATCTTGCATGGCATTGATCCAATATTCATCAGTTAGAGCCTCCTTCACATTTTTTGGTTCAATCTTGGATACAAAACATGAATTTGAAATGATCTCTCTAGATCTGGTAATTACACCACTGTTGGGATCTCCAATGATCAGATCTTTGGGATGATCTTTCAGAATTCTGATAGATGGTTCTTTGTTGGGAGCTTCTGACTCAAATTCTGGAGATACAGCTTGAGAATCTTCAGTTTTGATCACAACATCACTATGTGTTTCAAGGAATGTTCCAACATCCTCTGTGACATTGGTTTCTTCATGCTGGTCATCAATAATAACATTAATGGATTCCATCATGACATTTTTTCTGGAGTTGAATACACTATATGCTCTGCTGTTTGTAGAGTTCCCCAGGAATATGCCTTCATCACTTTTGGGATCCATTTTTCTCCTTTGTTCATGATCTGTCATGATATAGCATTTGCTTCCAAAGACATGGAAATACTTCACAGTAGGTTTCCTTCCTTTCCATAGTTCATACAAAGTGGAGGAGGTTCCCTTTCTCAAGGCAACTCTGTTGTGAACATAGCAGGCAATGTTCATTGCCTCAGCCCAAAAGTGCATAGGTAATTTCTTTGCATGAATCATAGCTCTGGCAGACTCTTGAATAGTTCTGTTTTTCCTTTCCACTACTCCATTTTGCTAAGGGGTAATAGGAGAAGAGAATTCATGGATGATTCCTTCAGATGAGAAGAATTCAACAAACTTTGAGTTTTCAAACTCCTTTCCATTATCACTTCTGATTCTGACAACACCACTTTCCTTTTCTCTTTGAAGTCTAGTACAAAGATCTTTGAATACTTCAAATACATATACATATGATTTTTCTCTGATGAAACTTATCCAGGTGTATCTGGAGTAGTCATCAACAACCACATAAGCATATTTCTTCCCACCAAGACTTTCTACCTGCATTGGTCCCATCAAATCCATGTGCAATGGTTCCATAATTTTGGATGTTGTGACATGTCCAATCCTTGGATGTGACATCTTGGTTTGCTTTCCAACCTGGCATTCACCACATACCTTTCCTTCATCAATAGTTAGCTTTGGAATTCCTCTTACTGCTTCCTTGGATATGATCTTTTTCATCCCTCTTAGATGAAGATGTCCAAGTTTTACCTCCTTTTCTTCTTTGGCCATAGAACAAACAGTAGAGTTACTTGAGACTTTAGGCTCCCATAAATAACAATTGTCTTTAGATCTAGATCCCCTCATGACTTCCTCATTTTCTCCTTAGGTGACAACACATTCTCCCTTAGTGAATTTGACATTGAGTCCTTGGTCACATAGCTTACTGATACTAATAAGGTTTGCAGTCAGTCCTTTCACTAACAAAACATCATCTAGACCTGGAACTCCAGGACAGTCTATTTTTCTAACATCTTTTATTTCCCCTTTATCTCCATCACCAAAGGTCACATAACTAGTGGAGTGAGGTTTGATGTCCTCCAATAGGTTCTTTATTCCAGTCATATGTTTAGAGCAGCCACTATCAAAATACCAATCTTCTTTTGGATGATATCCTTAGAGAGGTATGAGCTATTAGAGCCACATCCTTAGCAACCCGTTTTTGTTTCTTGATAGGAGCAGCCTGTTTGAGTTTGACTTGATAAATGTGGCTGGGAAATCCATGTAGCCTGAAGTAAAACGGCTTTATGTGTCCAAATCTTCCACAGTAGTGACACCTCCACCTTTGGAACTTTCTCTTTGTCTGGTTCATGTTTCTCTTCCCATGATGTTGTGACATTGGTCTTGATATCCGGTTTGCCCTATGATTCTCAGGTTTAGAACTCTTGATCTCCAAGATGGGTTCCTTTTCACCAACAAAACCTATTCCAAACTTGTCCCTCGCTTTCTGACCAACTTGTAGAATTTCTTCTAAAGTGTCAGTCCCATTGTTTAACATCCTGATAGATTTTGACATTTGATCAAGTTTGGAATTCAACAACCTGACCTCACTATTGAGTGAGTCTATGGTTTCAAGATGCTCTTTCTTCTCAGCCTTCAACTCCTTTATGAGTTTCTTTTGCTTCTCCCCTTGTTGGCACACTTCTGCACTTCTGATACACAGCTGTTTATATGAGACTGCAAGTTCATCAAAAGTCATTTCATCTTCACTAGAATCATCATCAGATACACATACACTCGTTAGTACATTGACATGTTTTGCAAATTCTTCTTCTGATCCACTCTCAGAATCTCCATCAGACCAGGTAACAGTTAGACCTTTCTTTTGCTTCTTGAGGTAAGTGGGACATTCAGCTCTAACGTGACCATAGCCATCACATTCATGGCACTGAATTCCTTTGCCTTGGTTATACTTTTCTTCATATTTACCTCTTCTACTGATGTCAGGGGAAATGTTCTTGACATTAGGTCTAGTCTTCTGATCTATTCTTTTTATAAGTTTGTTAAATTGTCTTCCAAGCATATCTATAGCTTCTGATAGATTCTCCCCACTTCCACCATTGTCTTCATCTGAGTCTTCTGCAGTATTTGATACAAGAGCTATGCTTTTTTTCTTCTTCTCAGCATGTTCACACATTCCCATCTCAAAGGTCTGGAGAGAACCAATGAGTTCATCAACCTTCATGTTGCTGATGTCTTGAGCCTCTTCAATAGCAGTAACCTTCATGGCAAATCTCTTGGGCAATGATCTGAGTATCTTCCTTACAAGCTTTTCTTCAGGCATTTTTTCTCCTAAAGCTCCTGAAGTATTGGCAATCTCTAGAATATTCATGTAGAATTCATGAATAGTCTCATCCTCCCTCATTCTCAAATTCTCAAACATAGTAGTCAACATCTATAATCTAGACATCTTGACCTTAGAGGTACCTTCATGAGTTGTTTTGAGAGTATCCCAAACCTCTTTGGCCAGTTCACAGAGATGCACAAGTTTGAAGATGTTCTTATCTATCCCATTGAATAAAGCATTCAGGGCCTTAGAATTCCCAAGAGTCAAAGCTTCTTGCTCTTTGTTCCACTCCTCTTCAGGTATTAGCACAGTTGATCCATCTTTATCTGTTTTTACTGGATGTTCCCATCCCGAGTTAGCTGCTCTCCAGGCCTTGCTATCCAGAGACTTCAAGAAAGCTATCATACGAGGTTTCCAGTAGTCATAGTTAGATCCATCCAGAATTGGTGGTCTATTAGTAAATTCTATATCCTTCTCCATAGTACCAGAATTTATCTTCTCTAGATCTCACCCAGAAAATAACAGGCAGGGTGCCTGCTCTGATGCCAATTGAAATTTTAGTAACAGACAATCGATGTTATGTAGGATGTTATGACATCCGCTACTGAACAGAATATTAAACCAAGTAATGAAAGCAGTAAATAACACAGGGAATTGTTTATCCAGTTCGGTGCAAATCACACCTACTCTAGGGGCTACCAAGCAAGGGAGGAAATCCACTATAAGTAGTGTTAATTCAGAGCCAAACTACCAGTTTTCACTCTTCACTTAAGACCTACCCAATGCAATTTCAATCTAACACTAGACCTGAGTTCCTACTCACTCCCCCTTAATCATAGCAGTGATATCAACCAATTAGGTTACAGATTTAAAAAGAAGACACACTTCAAACAAATCTTGATCTTGCTCCATAGCTTCAATCAAGAGACATACCACTCGTGCTTAAAAGCATAGAGTGACACAACCAACATACAACTAAAAGTCACACTAGTCCAATACAATCATCTAAGGGATGATTGGTTGGCTCAAAAGTAATCCTAAGACACAAAAACACACGTGAAAATTAAATTACACAACCAGAATTCTTCACTCAAAATCTCTGCTCTTCAATAAGAGATGCCACTCTTGTTTATATGCAGCGCATGGGCATTGTACCTAAGTTGCACAAATTAGGTTTACCCACGTTAAACCATTTTCCATAATTCAGGGTGCTATCGATTAGGTCAAAGGCATTTCATGTTATGCTCAGCCCTGCCTAGAGTCTCGCCTGAGATAACTAAGGAACCCTAGCAGGTTTCCTGAAATCTAGCCTGAGATAACTCAGGAACCATAACAGAAAAACAAACACGCGCCCTTGCTGGCAGCTACCTGATGTCATAACATCCAGCATGACATCCAATACACTCTGTTTTAGCTAACCAAACTTACCCAGCAGTACACTACACAAGTATGTCATGACATCAGTCAAGACATCTACACACACCAACGTTTTACCATAAAATGCAGCCAATCAAGAACATCTACATATATAACTACTGTTTTAATCCTAAATCAATTAATATTATGTTTAGTTTGGTCTATTTATAATTCAGTATGTCAATTAAAATAGATATGTCCGACTAAGCTCTTAGAGTTCATAATAAGAGGATCATCGTTCCGATGAGACTCGATAAAATAAAACATCACAAAATTTTTATATTGAAAATTGTTTTCTGGTTCTTAATTTTGTTTTAAAAAGTTAAGAGTTTTGCGCGAAAGCGAAATATATTCAAATATCAGTTTCAGCACGAAAGTGTGAAAGCGGTATCTGATCATTAAAATTCGGATTTTTTATTTCTAAAAACAGCGACAACGTTTTATTAATTAGTTAGGACTTATTGGTTTTCAAAAAGTGTTTTGAAATTGTGACTTGTATGTTCGGCAACAGGCAACTACGGTTCGAAATCCAACACGAGCTATGTGAAAGTAGTTAGTGTTTTTTAACTAATAACTATTATGAAAATGATTTTTAGAACAAAGTAAAGTGATGAAATTTATCTAAGTCCCGAAGGTTCCCGAAAATCAAATTCTAGTCTCCGTTTAAATCAATTATAAACCCAGTTAATTTTAATCCATTTTCAAGCAAAACCTTTACCGATAATCTTAGATTTACAAAGCGACAACAAATAATAGTGGGTTGACATTGATCTCTGTGAGTTCGATATTTTTTATACTATAACTGGCATTTCCGTGCACTTGCGGATATGCATCATAATTCTATTTTATTTTTCCTCTCTCAATACCCTATATTCCTTAAATTACTAAAATGCCCGTAAATCCCATAAAACACCTAAAATAATAAATAATAAGAACAATTCAAGCAAGACATATATATTTACATAATTAAATATAATAATTTAAATAAATTAATAAACAAAATTCAGGGTGTTACAAATTCCATACTTCAACCTTTGTCGAGGTAGGTGTACCCCTGCTAACCAAAATTGTTGAGGCGTCTGCTGCTGAAACTCTTCCAATGGTTAAAATATTGGTAATATCGACCAAATGAGGGGTAGTGCGTGAAGTCCTCCTCATTTTATATATTGGTTTCTCACATTCCATCTTATATGCAAGGAAAGGAACATATATGATTCAGAGAAAATTATCAAAGAGTGTTCAGAAAAGGAAACACTCTCCTAGTTGATCACCAAAAATGTCTTTCTATGCTTCTTTCAAACCATATTCCACTAGTAGACGTGTCTCTATGAGCGCTTCAACTATTTGTTCGTAAAAAGACACCACCTGCCTTTTCAGGAAGTTATCTTCTTGGTTCAAATCATTCATCTTGCAAACATAGATTCCTTATTCCAGCAAGAAGTGGCTTTGTCGCCAAAACTTGCAGAGTGGATCCAAGCATTTGTAAGTAGGCCCGAGGTTTATTGAGTATATTGTGACATTAGACTTTTCATGGAGAAGGGTAACTAGGAAAAATGATCTGTGAAATGCTTTACACTATCTGAACAAACATCAAACATCTTATTGCACTATCAGAGAGATATCAAGCCCTAACCCTTTTCTGAAGTATAAGAATTGTGCTAAGTTTGAAAAGGTTGAACAAGATCCTATGAGTTGGCACACTTCCCTTATATTCACATCAATATTGGAAGACTTTAACATAAGTCTAGCTCACCAGGTGTAGTTGCGAAGGTAAGATTAACATGTGATTAAGAACGTTGATTTAAAAATTGTTGAAAGAAAGACAAAAACATATTAAAGAGAAATGAAACTCGTGAATAGGGATGACACACCCAGCGGACGAAGGCCCTAACTCAATGAAAGCTCAATCTAAACCTCCTTTAGAGGTGAATGTAGAAGCAATGTCCAACGTTTCCTAATCTTACCTACACTGACAAATTTTCCCATTTACCTTATGAAACATAGTAGGTGGAATGTCCATTATGAAGAATCCTGTCAGCACAAAAAAGGAAAATATGAAGAAAAAAACACTAAATCTGAATATACCAAAACAGAAGTTTGAGCATCAAAGATGCCGAAAAACTTATTTCTAGAAACCCTAATAGATAAGGAAGTAATAACAAGAAAAGGACGATGAATTTACCTTAAAAGAATTAGGTTGGTTTTATATGCGTATCAAATGCCACCAAACAAAGATTACGGATAAGCTTAACCAAGAAATTAGTGCAAAAGAGCTCGCGAGAAAGATTGAAGTTGACATGACAAAGAAAAAGATCTTTTGCAAGCCACTAATGGTAGAAAAGAGAAAAAATGATGTTTTAGAACGGTTATGATTTCACCAAATATTTCTCTAAGTACTAAAGTACCCTAAGGAATAGGAAACATCATTACCAATTCACGTAGGGACACACGTCCGTTGTTTACTGTAAAACTTTACCTATTATGAGAAAGAGATTTAATGCGCTTGTTCTTGATGATATTGACGTCCCATCAAGGCTTTTCACCCCATCATGCCAAGTAGTAGGGCTAAGGTGTATACGGAAAACTCTCATCCTGCAAAGCGAGATAATGACTTGAGAGGAAACTGTTATGGGCCGCTCACGAGGCCCAAGACGAAAGGCCCAAGACGAAAAGCCCAGAGGTAGAGCAAAGGAAGCGAACGTGAGGAGCTAGTGTTCCATTATCCTCAATTGAAGTAGACAATTGTGTCTACTAAAGCATTGCCAATTATCCAGATCAATCAGAAAGCTATCTGCACAACATATCATATATCTCTCAGACCATTTTAATTGCTCTAACTATATAAGAGATAAAGGATGTCATTATAGGTATTCAAATTCATTTTAACTCATACATCATTTTTCATTCTCTCACTGACATTAATGTTAGAGTGTTAACCTTACAAATTAGTGTCTCTCCACCATACCAAAAACTTACATTGTCATACCAAAGTTTTATTTCACTGTTCATCAAACAACAAATATATATAAAATCTATTATATTTACTTTTATATATCCACTATTAAATCGTTGTAATAGTCATTCATTCTTTTATTTTATAATTTGTTTGTATTCCCTTTTTCTTTTGTCTTTTTCTTTTAACAATATTATGTTTATGTCCCTTGTGTTTTCTCCTTTAATTAATATTCTTTTAGCTTAAAAAGTCCTTTGTCCTTTAATAATTACAAACAATTTTCTGTTCATGATTTTACACTATCTCATGATCCTTTTCTACTATTAAGCACGTATACATCACATATACACAATTCTTCTCAATGAATTCTTACTCAGTAGCTACTTTTCACTTCATTCATCAATTTCTACAAATGAAATCATCATTCTAGTGTTTAGTTAATCGCATAAAAGACCTAAGTTATCAAACGGGTAGATAAATCAACTACATATGATTTCGATTTCTAGACATTGGTCCACAAATATTTTTAGGCATGAGAAAATATAAAGTTAATGATGATTGTCACACTTAATTAACTTGAAGAGATGATAACAATATTATAAGTTTGGTTTGGAATTTGAGAAAAAAGGTAGGTGTGTGTAGGGTTAGGTTGAGTTTAGAAAGATAAAGAGTAAAAGGGATATATGAAAAAGGCAATAAGCTTTTTCGTTATGAAAAGTCAAATAAGCAATCACCATTCATAATGATAGCTCTCACCGCCAATGGTGAAATGTAGTGATAGATATTGTATCCAGTATCCATCATCATTGTCTATGATATTCCTTTAACAAATATGTGTAAGAAAAGTAGAGGGAAAATAATCAAATGTTGATATTGAAAAGAAAGATAAAAATCTTTTTTTTTTTCTTTCTAATATAAAGATTGATATTCTTATCTTGCAATCACTTTTCATGTAAAGATTAAATGAAGGCTTTAAGACGTCTCACTAAAAATATTTTTATAAGATAATATTGTTAAAAAAAAATATAGAGAAAAATGACAATATTTTTGAAAAAATGTTATTGATATTTAATGAAATTTTTTAAAAGGATATATATTGCAAAATATTTACAACGTTTTATAGAAAATAGGTTTAATATCCTTTTTTTATATGTTAATATCGAAGTTTATTTTGGTCTCTTAACTTAAAAAATGTTCATATTGATCATTTAATTTTTCAAAACGTATTATATTAGTCATTTTCATCTAATTAACGACGGAAAAATTCAGAAATCGATCGTTAAATTTGTCACTTTTAGACGAAAATGACTAAAATCGTACGTTTTGAAGAGTTAAAGAAAAAATGTGAGTTTTTTTTAAAGTTAAGAGACCAAAATAAACATTAAGATTATTATTCAGGATCAAAAAGAATATTAAACCTAAAAAAACACTATATATATGTTTAAAAAATGACAAAAGAAAATTGTCTTATAATCAACTGCACTTTAAAGTCAAAGTGTTCTAAATTTGTTTTAAAAAATACAGATGAATATATGGTGGGTCATCATGAGGAGAAAACATCTACACTGGTTTAAAGACTCACTGAAAGACTAAAGACTCACCCAAACAAGTTAGAGAGACAATACATATTTATGCAAAACCTTACAACAATGGCCGTATGAGTCATCTGACTTATAAAATGTTTAACCTCTATTATTCCAAACAATGTGGGAGTTACATAACTCACACTTGTTTCTCAATAATCTCTCCATCAAGTATGAGTTCATATACTATGTTCCCCCTCAAGAAGATACTCTTTCATCCACATTCTTGTACCGTTGTAGACATACACCCTTACCACATCACAAGTACTGCAGCGAGACATGTCGCCTGACCACCAACATATTAGGAAGACCTTTGATAGAAGGAGTTGATCCCTTAGTCGAACTAGACTTTGATACCACTGATGGAGAATCATTCACATTGGATCAAAGACTCACTCAAACAAGTGAGAGATACAACACATGTTCATCCAAAAATCTTAAGGCAATGAGTGTATAAATCCTCACTTATAAAGTGTTTAACCTTTAATTTTCTAAGAAGTGTGAGACTTACACAACTCACATTTATTTCTCAATAATATATTCATATCAACAACGATCTTTTTTAACAAAAAACACTTCAAAATCAAGAGCACTCTTTTTTCATGTTATAAAACATGTGAAAATGAAATATTTTTTTTGTAATAAAAAGCTCTCCTTTTTTTCTCCAAATTTTCTCCGCATAACCTTACTCTTATTCAAACTTGAAAAATCTTTCTGAAGCTTACATTATGCTTCTTATTCAGATACATAAATCTTCTTCAGATCCTTATATTTGTCCAAAAGGTTTTGATTTTTTTCCAGAACTTCAGATAAACTATATTCAAGCTCAAAACGATAAAGTTCAGAAAATACCTTTTCAGAATCAGGCTCACATTCTGATTCTGATTGACTAGTTTCTGCAGGAGCTTCTATGAATGCCATATTGCCATTAGAGCCATATTCACCTACTTTTCTTCAGAGTCATCTTAAGAAGACTCTGAATCGTCCCATGTAGCCATAAGACCCTTATTCTTCCTATTGAAGTCTTTTTTGTTAGGTATGTCCTTCTTTAGCTTAGGGTAGTCATTCTTATAATGACCTGCCTCGTTGCATTCATAACAGACGACTTCTTTGGTGCCTCCAACTTTCTTGAATCCAGAATTGAACTCAGAACGACCACCTGTCCTTCTTTGTCCTCTAAATTTGCCTTGGCTTTTCTTCCATAGTTTATTCACACGTCTGAAAAGAAAAAACAATTCATCTTCTTCTTCTGATTCTTCTTCAGACTCTTTATTAGTATCAACTTGAAAAGCTTTATCTTTCTCAGATCTTCTTGAAGATTTCAGAGCAACAAACTTCTTATTTCTCTTGGGCTCATCTTCTTCAAGCTCAATCTCATGGAATCTTAAGGAGCTAAGTAATTCTTTGAGAGAAATGTTGTTGAGGTCCTTTGATAACTTCAGAGCAATTACCATTGGTCTCCAACGCTTAGGTATACTTCTGATGATCTTTTAACATGATCAGCAGTAGATTACCCTTTATCCAGAATCTTAATCCCCCGGAAAAGAGTTTGAAACCTTGAGAACATGTTCTCAACATTTTACTCGTCCTCCATCTTGAACGCTTCGTACTTTTGAATCAAGGTAAGAACCTTAGTTTCTTTCACTTGTGTGTTTCCTTCATGCATCATCCTTAGAGAATCAAATATAGATTTAACAGTATCTCTGTTGGTGATATTTTCATACTCAGTGTATGAAATAGCATTTAGCAAGATGGTTCTTACTTTGTTATGATTATTATAATCATTTTTCTGTTGATTTGTCATCACTCTTCTTTCACTTTTGTTGCCACTATAATCTGTTGGATGCATGTAGCCATCAACTACTATGTCCCATAGATCAACATCATGATCTAGAAAGAAGCTTTTTATTTTGTCCTTCCAATAATCAAATCTATCTCCATAAAAACATGAGGTTTAGCATTGTAGTGATATCTATCATTTGTTTGATCAACAGGTGGTGGAATGACGGCGATTGTGTTTCACACTAGATATTTATTTGACACTGTTAAGTGTTTGATAATTTTTTCAAGACCAGAACCAAAGCTTTGATGCCAATTGAAGGTGGCAAGAAACACAAGAAAATGGGTTTGAATTGGGTTTCTAAAAATCAAAGCTTTTTCAAAGCTAATTCAATACACAAATACATGAAAAATAAAGAATAAAACATTATTTTTATACAGGTTCGCTGTTAACTAAGCTACCTCCAGTCCACCCTGCCAAGGTAATTCTGCCTTCTCAATAAAGATTTAATCCACTATAACCAAATTGATTACAGACACCATAAAAGACTACTGTCTTTGTCTTCTCGAGTATATAGACTAAACCCTAGTCACTCAATGTAATCACTCAAATAGATTTGAGATATACAGACCATGTTTACAAAGAACTCTTCTAATAAGAAAATTAACACAAGTTTACGTACAATGAAATGATCACACAAAACAAACAACAACTTCATGTGTGTATCTATACAATATTCACAAGAATAATATTTTCATAGAAAATGAAGCAGCATGAATAATGGTGAGTATCGTGTGAATTAGCAACTGATTAGAAAATTAGCAAACTCATTTAGTCTTCCGAGTCTTCCTTATATAGCTAAAGAAAGATGCGCTAGAGGGTAGAATAGGAATCTTCATGAATGGGTTGGCGCCTTGAATAACCGTCATCAATAGGTGGGAGACAACATTATATAGTATTAATGTCCTTTCTCCATGAAATCTGCATAGTGAAAGGAATGTTTTAATCTTGTACTGTGTACTATTTATCTCACATAAAACCATTTGACCTTATCTTTTAATCTTCAAAGGATTTTGAATAAAGTTGTGTGAAGCATGTTTAGAAGATTCAAGGGTCTGGTTGAGAAACTTCAGAACTTAAGACTTCAGAGTCTTGACACTGTTCATCAGAACCTGGTCTTCAGCACTATGTTCTTCATAATCTACAAAACTTGAGCACAAAATCTTGAAGGTAGACAACCCTTCAGAGGCTCTTCAATAAGAGTCTTAAGCAAAAGCTTTAGCATGAATGTTCTTCAGAACCTTTGTCTAAGATCTTTCTAGAACTTGACAGCATCTTGTGAAGCACTTGTATATCTTCAGAGTCAGAGTATGTTGATTCTAGAATCTGATGACGCCACGTGTCAAAGCTTTATAGTTAGAACCTGTTTAGAAAAAGCTACACACTAGACAAAAATAATTAGTGTGCAAAATTTTTCTCTAAGAAACAATGTATTGATATCATCAAAACTAAAGGCCGGATGCAGAACCAAAACTTATTTTTACATCTCTCTCTTTCTCTCTTTTTCTCTCTCTTTCTCTCTCTCTCACACACACGAACACACACAATTTCCCTCTTTCACTCTCCAGATTCCAATTATCTCCACCATTGTTCACCAACCTTGTGGTTTAAAGTTCCAACATTTGGCATCAAAGAACTGGTTCGGATCTGCAAACGCCTAGTGTGTAACATGAATTCTATTTCCAATGAAATAATCCCTACAAACCTACTTATCCTTGATGCGAAGAATTATGACAAATGGTGTAAGCAAATGAAGGTGTTGTTTGGCTATCAAAATGTTCTTGAAGTGATCAAGAATGGGGTGAATCCTCTTGTCGAAGATGCAACGGCTACACAACAGGAAATGCATAAGGAAGAGAAAATAAAGACTTTAAGGCGCTACTTTTTATCCATCAATGCGTGGATGGTGACAAATTTGATAAATTTGGTGACTGCGAATCGTCAAAGCAAGCGTGGGAGATCTTAGAGAAGGCATATGCAGGGGCTGACAAGACGAATGTGGTGAGGTTACAAACTCACAAGCGTCAACTCGAATTGATTCAAATGGAAGAAAAATAGAAAATCGATGATTTCATAATAAGAATCACTCGGTTGGTGAATCAAGTCAAGGCATGTAGAAAAACTATCACAAAACAGTATTTTGTCGTGAAAATCTTACATTCTGTAACACCAAGATTTGACAATGTAATTGTGGAGATTGAGGAATTGAAAAATCTTGTGACGATGAGCAAAGAGGAGCTGTAAAGCTCTCTTAAGGCTCATGAGCAAAGGATAAAGGAGAGAAATAATGATAAGGAAAAGGAGGAGATCGCTTTGCAAGCTCAGTTCAGCAATAAGGACACGAGATCGAAAGGAAAATGACCCATAAAGAGCAAATAAATTTTTTCATAATTTGGTGGAAGAGAGTTCCAAAATTTCAAGAATTCAACTTGTCAAAGAGTTGAGAGAAGCTGCAACAAAAATGGTGGTCAAGGTAACTTTAGAGGTGAAAATAAGAGGTTTGACAAGAGCAAAGAGCAATGTTATAAGTGTCAAAGGTTCGGTCATTTTGCAAGAGAGCACAATGCAAACAAGAAGTAACCTCAAGGAGATGAGTACACGGTTGCAATATAAGATCAGTTTGATGAAGATAATACACTCTTGGTCATGATCATGAAAGGATAATGCAGTAGCAGCAGACTGAGGTACAACAACACCAATTCAAGGAATTCTATAAAATTGAGTTGTGACCATTTGAGTTATACGGTTAACCGACTACATGCTGAAGAAAACACCATGATGAGTATGAAAGTATTACAATACAACGAGGAATGGTACTCGAAGGGTTTGTTAAAATCAATTGTGCAATAAAGAACAGAGTGAAGTTTGCGAATGACACCGCTCTAGCGGCCGGTGAGATCTATGATGTTTTGATCATGAGAAGGGATGATGGAAATTCCTTGATCAAATATGTTTTGTACATTCTAGTAATTAAAAGTAACCTTCTAAGTATTAGCCAATTGCTTGAGAAGGTGATTGATGGTTTTTACACGTTATTTTACAGTTTATTTCAGTTAATCATTTGTTTTGTCTTGTTGCATTTTAGTTGTTTTTATTACATTTTACGCGTCGATTTGGTATTTTTACTGTTTCTAGGTTCAGGTATACAATAAAGGAGAAGCAAAGCGAAAACTGGGAAAAAATGGCAAGATTTCGGAAGAGTTTTGTTGTGAAAACTTTAGCAGTCTGCACGAAAACGATCATAACTGGAGTTCCGGGAATCCGTTTGAGGCGTTCTAAAAACCGCTGGAAATCTAAGAGAGAGAGCTACGACTTTCGTGTTGGAGTCGAAGTCAGATTTGAAACAGGGGTGCAATACGGATGCCCGTGTTGTGTGACACGGTCTGTGTTGCAGAATTTGCTCAAAAAAGGCGATTTTTGGAGAAAAAACAGTGGCACAACACGGGTGCCCGTGTTGTGTGACACGGCCCGTGTTGTGACACCTGGGACTTGCAAATTTCACGCGAAAAATATTTCAGGAAGCCAACACGGGCGCCCGTGTTGCTTGACACGGCCCGTGTTGCTTGACACGGTCCGTGTTGCAGGAAGCGCTTTTTTCCCTATTTTTCTTGTATTTTTTACTCTTGTGATCCCCGAGGGTATTGTGGGTATTTCCTAGTAATTAGTTTGAATTGAGACTATTTGATACATGTTTGGAGAAAGAATAAGGATTGGACTTTTGAACGGAAAAGAGATTTTCACGATAAAGATTGAAGCGATCAAGGATTTGGGAACGGAAGATCCTCATGAGCGGAAGCGATTGAAGATCAAAGCAACCAATTCTCTTGTAATGTTGAATTTTATTGTTGAGTTTATTTTTATTATTATTTGTAGCTAAACCCCCCAATGCTAGGGGGTGTCCCTGAATTGACTTTGTAATAACCTTGTTTCCTTTGAATAATGGATTTCACTACTTTCTAATCATCGTTGTTATTGTATAATTTTCTTATGGCTTTTCTTATTTGACAAATAAGGATTTATTTTACGGTTAACCTTAGGTTTGGAAAAATGATCGTTAACGCATTTATACGATAATACTATAGTAGATATTTCCTAGGAATGGGGATACCCTATAGTAACCGTAATGTTTTAGATAAAATATATTGCTTGGGATTGTTCCTATACCGCCAAGGAATTGGGGCATAGGAAGAATACCAAAGAGTTTTCTACTAAGGAATTAGAGTCAACTAATCTTTAAAACCGGTAACGATTGAATTTAGTAGTGATTTCTGAAAAATAAGGATTAAGGTTATTACAAGGTTTTTTCATACACCCTGCTCTAGCATGCTTCTCATAACTGTCTAAAACCTTTATTTTACTGCTTTTGCCTTTTGGCCTTTAAAATTGTAAGAAACAAACCAAAACCCCTATGACTTTTTGTTCAATTGTATTATTTTAGAACTTGTGTTCATACGCAGTCCGCGAGATCGATATTCGGGGAATTTCCCCTTATTACTACATCGGTACAATTAGTACACTGGTTAATTTACCGGTCAAGTTTTTGCCGCCGTTGCCGGGGACTGCCAGAATATAAGTTTAATTCTAATTCAATTGAAATTTTGTTGCTCTGCGACCAAAATTTTATTTTCAATTTTTAATTTTAATTTTTATTATTTTTATTTTGTTACTACTAATCTGCGTCTAACACTTTCATGCGAGGAGATCCCTCAGCTAATTTTTTCTTTGGACACAGAAATTGAAAGGACTCTACGCGAAAGACGTAGGCAAGCTAGACTATTAGCTTCAGAAGAGGAAGGAGTTTCTGTTCATTCAGATTCGGGTTCAGAATCAGAAAGAGATACTGAAGCTATGGCGGATCTCCCACCAGCGGAGAGACTTTTGGGAGACTATGGAGGGGAAAATGCTCAACCAAACCGGATGACCATTGTGAATCAACCAGTGAATGTCGCAAAGTTCCAGCTGCATCCGAGCATAATCACTCACCTTGAGAGGAGACCTTTCACCGGAAAGGTTAGCGAAGACGCAAATAAGCATCTACAGAGATTTCTGACGATGAGTACTACTCTAAAGATTGAAGGACACACAGATGAAGCTAAAAGGTTAAGAATGTTCCCGTTCACTTTATCTGAAGAAGCTGAAGAATGGTTTTACTCCTTACCAGCCGGAAGTATTACTACGTGGGAAGAAATGGAAAAAGCCTTTCTGAATGAGTATTTTCCTGCCTCTGTGTATATTCGCAAACGATATGATATTGTGAATTTTAAACAGAGGGAGGGAGAATCACTCGGGGACTCGTATAAAAGGTTCAAACGGTTATTGGTTGCATGTCCTACTCACAATCTAGATCAAACTGAACAGATACAGATGTTTGTGAATGGTCTTAAGATGAAGACTAAGCAGCTAATCGATACAGCAGTCGGTGGTTCATCCAACTTTACAACAACCACTGGAATCAGAAAAATTATTGAAGCGATTGCTGCAAATGAACATCTGGAATTATATGACCGAAGTGTGAGTAATCCGGAAGAAACAGTTGACTTGAAGTTGGCCGCACAAGTTATGAAAATGGAAGATCGAATCAAGGCTGAAGTGGAAAGAAGGCTTAAAGGGATGAAGGTGAGTACTGAAACTGTAGCTCAAGTTCAACCTGTCAAAGTTATTAGTTGTGAGATTTGTAATGGTCCCCATTCTACTGTGCATTGTCTTGCGACTACTCAACAAGTTGAAGAGATAAAAGTTTTGAGGCAGAACAATCCGTATTCTCAGACCTATAATCCAGGATGGAAGAATCATCCTAATTTTTCATGGAAAGACCAAAACCAACCTCCATATCAACAACAACAACAACAGGCCCCTCAAAAAGCAGAATGGGAGTTAGCTATTGAAAGAATGGCAGCTCAAAGTATGCAATTCCAAGAAGAAACTCGAAACATTCAAAGGAACATCACAACTTCCATCAAAAACCTTGAGTCGCAGATGGGAAAGATAGCCCAACACCTCTCAACACACGCTCAAGGAACCCTCCCGAGCGTGACAATACCGAATCCGAAAAATCAAGAGAGTATTAATGCTGTCAAAACAAGAAATCAGAAAGCGATAGAAGAGGAGAAAACAAAGGGGGAAGAATGTATAGAGGTGGAACTTGAGGTAAGAAAAAAAATAAAAGAACCAGAAGAAGTTGTACTAACTGAAAAGTCAACTGGAGAGAAAAAGAAAGAGGAGGTCAAACCGAAAATCAAATTACCATTCCCTCAAAGAGTTACAAAGAAGGATCAGAACGAGAAAGACTTCGGAAAGTTCAGTGCAATGTTCAACAAATTGGAAATCAACATGCCCTTATTTGAAGCACTTGAGCAAATGCCTTTGTACAAGAAGTTCATGAAAGAGGTTATAGGTAAAAAGATACCAATGGGTGAAGAATCAAAGACCACAACTGAGCAATGCAAGGAAATAGCACAAGAAAGGAAAATACCAATCAAGATGAAGGATCCTGAACCAGTTGTAATTCCATGTACTATAAAGGATCAAACTTTTAAGAAAGTCCTGATCGATTCAGGTGCTAGTGTGAGTCTCATGCCGTTATCAATTTTCAAAAAGATGGATATTGGAAAAGTGAGCGATACGGGAACAAGCTTGAAGTTTGCCGACCACACAACCAAGATGGCATATGGGCTAGCAGAGGATGTTCTAGTGACAATCAATAACTTCACTTACCCCATTGATTTTCAAATCATGGATATACCCGAGGATGAAGAAACTTCGATCATACTTGGTCGTCCGTTCTTGCTTACTAGTCGGTGCAATATTGATGTGGAAAAAGGTACGCTCACTTTGAAATTTTTTGATGAGGAAATCACTTTAAAAACTCAAGAGGGTCGAAAGAAAGGTAAGGAGAAATATGTCAAACCTTCAGTTGGGAAGATTAACACAACTAAGAAGGGAGAACGATCAAAACCATTTCAAGTTGCTCTTATCTCTGAATCGACACAATATTCTGTTGCGAAGAAGTCAAGCAATAGAGTTTGGAAGTTGAAGTACCCCCCATAATAATGGGGAGTCGATCGTCGAGCCATGCGAAGTTAAACGAAGCGCTGCGTGGGAGGCAACCCACGGTTTTATGAATTGATGTTGTTTCTTTTGTTGTTATTGTTTTTGCAGGAATAAACGAGATTTTACAAGGGAAAACGTGGAAGCAGCGAAGAGGTACTGCATTACCTGGCGACCCCTCTGTGAGGATCTCTGTGAGTACACCTCTTCTTCTCTTGATTCTTGAACATTGAGACAATGTTTAATTCAAGTTTGGGGGAGGTTTTACCGTTTTGTATTGTCCATTTAAATACCTTTTATTTTTAAGTTCGGTAAGTTTGGTAAAAATCACATCGAATTCGCCCCTACGGAGACCGTAACATTTTTCTTGTGATTGGTAGGTGTGTAAGGTAGTCAAGAAAGTATTTAGAGTTCAAGGGAAGTGGAGTTTGAACTAAGGAACTTGGGAAAGTTTGGAAATTGAGGTATAACTTGAACATCCTAGGTTCCCCAGAGTAAGGAAACGAGTCCAACGTGTAGATTTGTGCCATAGTACTTGGATTTGAAAAGTATACCCCGATTAGTTCATTGTGATAGTCCTGCATAATAAAAAAAAATTGTTTTGAGAATGATGTGTGGCAACAAAAAAAAGAGAGTTGAATAATGACGGTAAAGACAACCTGTCCTTCTAAGTTGGGTAACCCTCACCCGGTTATTTAGTCTAACGGCGGTTGAATCTCTATAGTCGTCCCAAAGTGGACTAATAAACGCCTGTGAGCGAGAAAAAGAATAAAGGTGCCACAGAAAAAAATCTCGAGCAAATGTGCATGCCTTAATCTGATTATCCGAATGAAAGGGGTAGAAAATCGAAGAAAAGACTTAAGCCCAAAGCATAGTTGGAGAGGTGGCCGAAAGGGAGATTTAGGTCCGTAAGTTTACTGCGGTATGTGTTTATGTAATGCCTTCGTTAACGGATGAGTACCGAAAGAGATGATTTGAGCCGATCGGAACTAAGACTCACGTATGAGTATCGACACGCCTTACACCCAGAACCCTTCACTTGATGTACTGTTTGACTTGAAAATTATTTATCCAAGCTTTTTGCTTGAGGTCAAGCAATGGTTTAAGTTTGGGGGAGTTTGATCGATGGTTTTTACACGTTATTTTACAGTTTATTTCAGTTAATCATTTGTTTTGTCTTGTCGCATTTTAGTTGTTTTTATTACATTTTACGCGTCGATTTGATATTTTTACTGTTTCTAGGTTCAGGTATACAATAAAGGAGAAGCAGAGCGAAAACTGGGGAAAAAATGGCAAGATTTCGGAAGAGTTTTGTTGTGAAATATTTAGCAGTCTGCACGAAAACGATCATAACTGGAGTTCTGGGAATCCGTTTGAGGCGTTATAAAAACCTCCGAAAAGCTAAGAGAGAGAGCTACGACTTTCGTGTTGGAGCCGAAATCAGACTCGAAACAGGGGTGCAACACGGGTGCCCGTGTTGTGTGACACGGCCCGTGTTGCAGGATTTGCTCAGAAAAGGCGATTTTTGGAGAAAAAAACAGTGGCACAACACGGGTGCCTGTGTTGTGTGACACGACCCGTGTTGTGACACTTGAGACTTACAAATTTCACGCGAAAAATATTTCAGGAAGCCAACACGGGCGCCCGTGTTACCTGACACGGCCCGTGTTGCAGGAAGCGCTTTTTTCCCTATTTTTCTTGTATTTTTGACTCTTGTGATCCCCGAGGGTATTGTGGGTATTTTCCTAGTGATTAGTTTGAATTGAGACTATTTGATACGTGTTTGGAGAAAGAATAAGGATTGGACTTTTGAACGGAAAAGAGATTTTCACGATAAAGATTGAAGCGATCAAGGATTTGGGAACGGAAGATCCTCATGAGCGGAAGCGATTGAAGATCAAAGCAACCAATTCTCTTGTAATGTTAAATTTTATTGTTGAGTTTATTTTTATTATTATGAGTAGCTAAACCCCCCAATACTAGGGGGTGTCCCTGAATTGACTCTGTAATAACCTTGTTTCCTTTGAATAATGGATTTCACTACTTTCTAATCATCGTTGTTATTGTATAATTTTCTTATGGCTTTTCTTATTTGACAAATAAGGATTTGTTTTACGGTTTACCTTAGATTTGGAAAAACGACCGTTAACGCGTTTATACGATAATACTATAGTAGATATTGCCTAGGAATGGGGATACCCTATAGTAACCGTAATGTTTTAGATAAAATATATTGCTTGGGATTGTTCCTATACCGCCAAGGAATTGGGGCATAGGAAGAATACCAAAAAGTTTTCTACTAAGGAATTAGAATAAACTAATATTTAAAACCGGTAACGATTGAATTGAGTAGTGATTTCTGAAAAATAAGGATTAAGGTTATTACAAGGTTTTTTCATACACCCTACTCTAGCATGCTTCTCATAACTGTCTAAAACCTTTATTTTACTGCTTTTGCCTTTTGGCCTTTAAAATTGTAAGAAACAAACCAAAACCCCTATGACTTTTTGTTCAATTATATTATTTTAGAACTTGTGTTCATACGCAGTCCGCGAGATCGATATTCGGGGAATTTCCCCTTATTACTACATCGGTACAATTAGTACACTTGCTAATTTACCGGTCAGAAGGTTTACAAGATTTATATGGAAAACAAGGGTTTGTGCGTTATGGATGTAAAGGGAGCCTTGGTCCTTAAATCTCCCATGGCCGCCAATAGAACCTTCAAGTTTAAGCTGAAGGTTATAAAGCATATATGTGTTCCTACTACAACAAGTATAGAAGAGTGGATGTGGCAATATCGTCTTGGGCATCTTAACTTTAGAGAACTCAAAGACTTACAAAAGAGCAAAATGGTAACAGGGTTGCATTTGATCAACATACCAGATGAAATTTATGATGAATGTGTGCAAGTGAAGCAACATAAGGGTAAATTCAGCAAGGATGCAGACCGTAGAACCAAGAATCACCTTGAGTGGTGTATTAGGATGTGTGTGGGCCGATGCAAGTAGATTCCATTGGTGGCAATAGGTACTTTGTCACATTTATCGATGCTCATAGTAGAAAGCTATGGACATAAATAATAAAGAGAAAGGATGAGATATTTGAAGTATTCAAGAAGTTCAAGTCCATGGTTAAAAGGAAAAGCAGTGATAGACTCAAAGTCTTCAAAATGGATTGTGGAGGCGAATATGTCTTAATTGACTTTGAGAGGTTTTGTGATCAAGAAGCGATTGTACTTGAGGTAGTACTACTCTATACACCACAACAAAAAGTTGTAGCCAAAAGGAAGAATCGATCGAGCATGAACATGGTGATAAGAATATTGAAGCAGAAGAACTTGTTGAAATAGTTATAGGGAGAAGTGGTATCCACAACTGCCTATTTGTTGAATATGTGTCCTACGAAGAAGCTTGAGAAAGTAACACCAAAGGAAGCATGGTTCAAATTCAAACCAAATCTGAACCATTTGAGATTTTTTGGTTTCGTAGCATATCGACATGTTCCGGGACAACTTAGAAAGAAGTTGGATGATAAGGGAGAAGTGATAATACTTGTAGGGTATCACTCTACCGGTGGTTACAATCTATATGATGCTGCAAAGAGGAGGATCATGATTATTCTGGACGTTGTGGTCGATGAATTAAAGCAAGTGAAGCAAGGTGAAATGGTTACTAGCAGTCGCTAACTGGTTACATGTAGGCGTTAACCGGTTACCAGAAAACTATAATCAGTTACAACTTCAAAATTTCAATTTTTGCAGAAATGGGAAGTGCAGAAGAGCATGTCGCTGAAGCCCGAAATGAATAAAATGTTAGAAGATCAACATGGAAAAGGGGTTTGCCTCAAAGACTCCAATATTTTCAGTTGTTCTAAAACAACGAAGTCAATGATGATGGTGATTTTGTCTATTTTGCACTTATGGCCGAATCTGAACCTGTTAATATGGAAAAGGCATTAAGTGATCCAAAATGGATTTATGCTATGAAGGATGAACATGAATCTATAAAGAAGAGCAGTACTTTAGATTTGGTTGATCTACCAGATGGAAAGAAGTCAATTGGTGTAAAATGAGTGTTCAAAGTGAAGACAAATCCCAAGGGTGAAATAATCAAGCATAAGGCTTGATTGGTTGCTAAGGGATTTTTGTAAAGAAAATGCATAAACTTTGAAGAGATATTTGCACTGGTTGCTAGGATTGACACTATTAGGCTTGTTGTTGGTATTGCGAGTAATCACAGTTGGTGCATCTACCAAATGGACGTTAAATTTGCATTTTTGGACGAACTTCTTAAAGATGAGGTATATGTAGGACAACCTTCTGGTTTTTTTTGTGACAAACCAAGAGCTAAAATTCTACAAATTTAAGAAGGTGTTATATGGTTTGAAGCAAGCTCAAAGAGCTTGAAATAAAATAAATGATGATTTCCTAAAGGATGTTGGCTTCAAGAAATGTGTATGCGATCATGAAGTATATGTGAAGACGAATATGAGTGAAGAAGTGATTATCCTTTGTCTATATGTAGAAGACTTATTGATTACGGGAAGCAATAAAAAATGCATTTCAAAGTTCTAGAGTGAAATTATGAAAGAGTTTGAGATGATAAACCTTGGTCTCATGCCATACTTCCTTGGCGTTATATTCCACAAGTTCAAAAGGGGACTGCTCATGCACTAAAGAAGATATGTTCTTAAGATTTTGAAGAAGTTTGAAATGGAGCATTATAATAATGCCATTACTCCAGCTAAACCAAGACTATACTTGTCTAAGAATAAGGATGAACAAGATGTTGATCCAACTCAATATAGGAGGTTGATTGGATCCTTGCGTTACTTGTGCAATATGCGACCAAACTTGGCATTTAGCGTCGATATTGTGAGTAGATTCATGGGGAGACCAAATATGTCTTACTTAACAGCAGTCAAGAGGATCCTAAGATATGTCAATGGTTTTATTAGATGCAAAATTCTCTTTCCCATAATTAATACGGGTAGAAAATGCAATTTTATGGGTTTTACTGATTCCAACTGGTTCGGAGATAAAGATGATAGAAAATCTACAGTTGGATATATCTTTATGTTCGGTGTAACACCAATCTCATGGTGTTTGAAGAAGGAACCAGTAGTTGTGTTCTCATCTAATGAATCGAGTACATTGCCACTTAGTTATGTGCATGCCAAGTCGTGTGGCTTATGAATCTATTGGAGGAGCTGGACAGTACTGAGGGTGTTACACTCCTGGTTGATAAGGTTTCCACAATTAATCTTACTAGGAACTCAATTGCACATGGGAAGAGCAACCATATCGAGATGATGTTTTACTACTTGTGTGAGCTTGTTAACGAATAATGGTTATGATTGGGATATTATGGAAGTGAAGATCAAATTTTTGATTTGTTGACTAAGGGAGTCACAAATGATGTGTTCAAGAGGTTTTAAATGATTATGGGCATGAAAAACTTAGAGCACTTGAATTAAGGTGTTGTGTTGAATGTATTTCAAGTAATTCAAGTGATGTAACCGGTTAACACGGGGGTGTAACCGGTTACAACAAGGCAAACGACACTTCCAAGTACCATAAAAATGAAGTTTTCGAAGGCGTAACCGGTTAACATGTGGCACTAACCAGTTACCACTGAATGGAATTTAATTCAATGTCAACTGTAACCGGTTAACCAAATGGTGTAACTGGGCACGAGCCCATTTTTTATTTATATTTTTCCGTTATTTCATTTGTTAGTTTTAGATCCCAATCATAATGTAACATTTGTATAAATGTATATGATGCATGCTCATCATAGACTAATGCAATAATCACTTTTCACCCTCATTTCTCTCTCTCTCTCTCTCTCTCACACACACACACACGCACACACAATTTTTCTCTTTCACTCTCCACATTTCAATTCTCTCCACCATTATTCACCAACCTTGTGGTTCAAAGTTCCAACACAGATTGATCTGCGAATCCACCGACTCAAAATGAATCAACCCATACTCGAACACGTTCATTTACGGGTATATCCAACCAAACCTGCAATAATCCGTGTAATTTTAGTTTGGATATCGGATTTGAGTTTCTCAACCTGTAGACCCGTAAACCCAACCCTAGACTCATTGACGTGCAAATATGATTTTTTATATATTTTATTTTAAATGAATATACAAAATTAATATATCATTACAAACAACAATTTTTTCAATGTTTTTCTTTTCACTACCAATAATACTTACTAAATCAATGAGTTTATGTAATTTTAAGAGTAAGTGTTATTTTTTATTTGTTTTTGTATCATTTTCAACATATGCATTTTATGGGAATTGTGTGTTTTGTGAAATTTTCTATTATTATTAAGTTTTATGTAATATAGATAAATTTTATTAGACATTATATGGTATCATTCATCTAATATAAGTGTTAGAAATTTATGCAATAGTATTGAATTGTGTTTAATAAAAAATATAATTAAAAAAATTATCAAAAAAAATATTTTTTATTTAAAACACAACCCACAAACTTAACCCATAAATGAGTGGGTCAATTTAGTTCGGTTTTGACTTTTAAATTACAAATTGGATGATAAACCAAACTCATAAATGAGCGGGTCAATTTAGTTTGGTTTTGATTTTTAAATTGCAAATTGAATAATAAACTCAACTTTTTAAAATCTTAACAGGTTGGATAACGAATTAGACGAAATCCGGTTCAACCCAACTCGTCCGTGTACACACCCCTATTTTTAACTAGTGTTATAGCAACACTAGGACTAGTGTTATTTTCAAACACTTAGTCTAGAGAAATTGTATTAGTTCCACTATTTTAAAAATAGAGAAATAAAATATTTTTACACTCTCAACTAATATCAGACGTGTATCCCGTCATATCACATTTTTATTTTTAAAATTATATTATGATTTTGACTTTATAATAATCTGATTGAATGTTTATGTAATATTTATTTACATTGACATTGCACTATCTTTAAATTATTAAAAATAATGCAATCTACATATAATTAGTTCAATAAGTAAACAAAATATATATTTTTAAAATAGTGAATAAATATTGTCTGTGGAATAGTTTTTTTTTTATAAATAATGAACAAATATTGTCTGCTTAATATATTTTAGGTTTATTTAATTTCAAAGTCCTTTAACTTAATTTCAGATTTTACTTTAGTCTTTTACATTTTAGTCTCATAAAAACCATTTTGTTAGCCAAATTAATCCTTTCCGTTAAATTTTGAGAAAAAACGTTAAGTTTAGATGATGTGGCATGACAGCATCAAAAAAATAAAAATATTTAGTTAAGGGACAAAATTAAAACCTTATAATTAGTTAGGGGACTAGACTTAGACAATAAGCAAATTGTGATTAAAGTCACCCGAATAAAATTTCATAATATTTTATCAGACCATAATTTGTTATTTATCATACTAGAAGTTTATATCGACATAATCTTGAATTTAATAACATTAAATTAGAATTTTATTACATTCTTTGATTCAAACGAAAGTTACTAAACTAAAATGACATTAAACATGTTTCAAAATGACATAAAATATACACAAACACATCTATAAAATATCTACACAAACACTATTACAAATTTTGACAGGGCCAATATACATTCCCATCATTCAATAATAATCAAGCTCCCTAAAGGAGATATAACTATTGTGAAAAATTGAAGCTTCAGCCACTTGTATGTACCATCCTTCCTCCTTTAATGGCAGCAACACCCTTGATTTTCTTTTTGTCCATTTTGCATCATATATATATATATATATATATATATATATATATATATATATATATATAAATATATATATATATATATATATATATGGGTTTGCAGTAACATCTTATGTTTCAAGGAATAACATTAAAGAAAAGGATAATGAATCATAGTATATTAGTAAAACCATCATAGCAATTCATAAACTTCACACTAATATAAAAGTTTAAAAATTCTAAACAAAACATTGATAGAGGTTTAGCAACTTTAACATGCATTTTTGATTCTAGACAAAGCTTTGAGAGTGGTTGAGCAATCAATGTTCATTGCACAAATAGCTAGCATTATTATTAATACATTGCTCCATAATACATTGACAAGAGGAATTAAATGGTAACAACTCATAGTTAATAGCACACATCGCTATCATTAATACATTGTACCAAAAACATGGAAGAATCATAACAACACATAATTAGTCTCAAACACAACGCTGAAGAAGAACAATTTTCCAGGTAGTTCTGTAATAAAACAATAGAAGAACAAAATAACTTATGAGATTTATAGTATCAACAAATATCATCTCTAACTTTCCTCAATTCCTAGTATCAGCAAATACCCATTACATAATTAACATTCAAGTTCATAAAAACTGAAATAAAATACAAAGTATAAAAAAAAACACAAACAAGAACAATACCCTTTTTTCTAGATCCGAAGAAAAACTCATAAAAACAGAAATTTTGAAATTCAAACAAAATCTTTCATCTGGACTTCTTACAAAATCCCAGATTTGCAAGATTGTATTCCATTGAATGATTACCTGCATGTTGAAGACGCAAACTTAGAATCTTTGAAAAAAAACATTTGAACCACATAAATAATCAAAGAAATATAACAAAAACAAAAAAATGCAATTAAAACTTATATGATGATTGAAGAAAACACAAACCTTTGGGTTGTTGTTGAGGGTCTAAAGTGTTGCTTTGACCAAATAAAACAATCTCAAAAGAAGAAGAAGAAGAAGAGAGACAAAAAGTGATTTTTCTCTGCGCATCAATTGAATTGAAAATATGTGACGAAAAGGAAGTTCTAGATCTACCACTACAGTAAAACAAGCTATTATCCACGTGATATACCCATGTGAAAATCACATCACTAAATATTACATTAGTGACGTGATAAACACGTCGTAATAGGAAAAAATAATATAAAATTGAAAGGCAACATTTTAGATATAGTGGAAAATTCAAATTTAAAAAAAAAAACGCTTAGTGACGTGAAAATCACTTCAGTAACATGTTTCAAAAAATTAAAACACTTGGGGGAAAAAATTAATGGTTGATAAAGAGGTATTATATGATCGTTCAGAAATTAAATATGAGCTTTGCTTCATGGGGTCTATGTCGCGAAGAGCAAGTAGAAAAGGACAAAAAACATGTTAGTGATATGTTTCCCACGTCGGAAGTTTCCTTCACGGGTTCCACGTCGTAACAAGCAAATAAAGAAAGACAAAAAAAACATGTTGTGGCATGTTTTCCACGTCAAAATTAGAAATAGGGTAAGACAAAAAAGTATTGTTCTGTCTTTGCAGATCACACATGTGATTTCTGTGTTTTTTGACCGTTCATTCTCATATGATTTCCACGTCGGAAAGTAGTGGCATGTTTCTCACGTCGAAACAAACTACTATATATAAAACATCTTGTACAATTCCTAGAACCCAAAAAAAAATTTTCTCTTCCTCTCTCGCCCCTTCTCTGTTTCTCTCACTTTCTTCTCCCTCACCCTTTGCTCTTTGTTTCTCCCATTTTCTTCTCTCTCAATACCTACAAATCACTTCTTCAACATTTTTGCACCATTAATGTAAGTATGTTAAACTTTTATTTATTACTTCATTTTATTTTATAATTTCATAAATATAATATCTTTATTTGTTTCAAGATCTAAAATCATCAAGATTTTCAATATTTATTGGAGAAGTTTTATCAAGCTAAAACTTCAATTTTTCTTCAAATTTATTAAGGGATGTTGCAATATCTAATTATTTTATAATAATTTTATTTATTTATTCAGATTTTAATTATGAAATTAGTTGTTGATTGTCGGTTGTTTGTTGTTGTAGTATAATTATTAAAAAATTTAGATTTTAATTATTAGGTTAAAATTCATATATAGCATTAGATTTTATTAGGTCAAATAATTAATATATCATAAAATCTTAAAATAATTTTATTTTAATATATATTATTTTTAAATGCATATTTAATTAAAAACAAATATATTATTTTATGTATTTTAAATATAGATTTTATAAAAAAAACAGATTTTATAATATATTATATTATATTTTATAAAACCAGATTTTATAAACACATATTTTATATTTTTAAATACTGATTTTATAAAAATGGATTTTATCTTATATATTTTATTTTTAATATATATTATATTATATTTTATTTAAAACAGAATATATAATATTAATTAAAAACAAATATATTAATTTTATAAAAACAAATATATTATATATTAATTAAAAACAAAATATAAAAATAGATTTTATCTTATATATTTTATTGTATTAAAAACAGAATATATAATATTAATTAAAAACAAATATATTAATTTTATAAAAGTAAATATATTATATATTAATTAAAAACAGAATATAAAACAATTTTATTAGATTTTATAAAACAAAATTTATGCTTAAAATAAATATATAGATTTATTAAAAATAGAAAAGTAATATATAGGTTTTAATTTTACATTTTATTATTTATTAATTTGTTTTATTCATTAATATTTATTAATTTTTATATTTTATTAAATACATCAGTAAAATGAAATTCACGTCACTATAATTAAAACAGGTTTGAGTTTTGTGACGTAAAAACCATGTCACTAATTAGTAATGTGGAAATCACATGAGAACATTTTCATACTGACAATAAAATACATGTCACTAATTAGTGACGTGAATTTCACATGGGAATATTTCAAAATAATATTGTGGTTTGTGACATGAATTTTATGTGAGAAAAAGTTCTCACACTTGCTCCTCGGACGTGCTCTGTCCACGTCTCAAATTTTGATTAGTGACGTGATTTTAGATTTAATGACGTGAATATCATATGAAAAATGACAATATTTCTTGTAGTGTACTAGACTTAACAATGTCTTTAACATAAATTAACGGAAGGGAAAATAAACAGGTAAAAAAACTCATGGGTACGTCTTCGTCTCAACTAGAATTTTGTTTGAGTAGAGAGAGTAAAAATAAAATAGAGAGTAAAAATGAAATGAATCAATAACGTTTCAACTTTTTTTTTTCAATTTTTAATTTTAAATCAATATTTATTAAAAAAAAATTCATGTCATATAACCTAGCACGAGTTGAAGTGTCACATATGTTGGTGATTTTAGTATCATCAATGTATTTTAGTAGTAATGTGATTTACTGTAGGCCGATACAATTATACGTTAAGTTTGGAAACGAGTTAGGGTAGTGCGGAGTGCACGCTCGTCGAGCCAACGTGCAATTGAATGCGAATAATTGAAAAGGGGTTCCAAGGGGCGGAGCCCCTGGCGGGGTGCGGGGCAGCGCCCGTGGGGTTTCAAGGGGCAGAGCCCCTGGCTGGGGTCCCACTGGAAATTAAATTTGAAAAGATGAACCCGTTCAAAAATTTTGAACAGATGTCCCTTTTCGTTTTCTATTATTTAATCTCCTATATAAGGAGTCATTTGGCCTCAGTTTTACACATTGAACAAAATTCATATTCTCTTTACATTCTTGATCTGTTTTCTATTGCCAGAAACAGATTGTTCTTCAAAGAATTATCCCCACAAAGATTTCGTGAACCCAGACAAATAATAGAGTCGAAATACTTTGTTCGGAAAGTGTACGAACACGATTCCTCGAAGATATCCAAAATTATCACACCAAATTTTTCAACAACACATACACAAGTTAATAGAAGTTGACACAATTTAGCCGATAAGATCAATATAATTAGTGGAATGACACTTAAGAAATTTAAAACGAATATTTATTAAATAATAAATTAAAATAAAATCTAAAATTAAGTTAAAAAATCAAATGAGACATTAAACTTACATTTTAATTTTAATAAGCTTCACATGCGGAGAGCTGTTTTCACTCATTTTCTAAAATACTTTATGTTGTTTTATGTTGAATAGATGAATAGAATCACTACAAGAAACATTGCAGTTTCCCAAGTGATTTCCACGTCACTAAGCAAAAAATCACTTCACTAAGCACTACTTGCGACGTGGGAGAAACACGCCGGAAATGCAATGGTGGGAACTTTTTCCCAAGTGAAAAACACGTCACAAAGTTGTGACATGAAAACCACGTCGCAATTGACAAAAAAGTAGAAAAGGTTCCCACGTGAAAACCAAGTCACTAATTAGTGACGTGAAATTCATGTGGGAAAGTGGTTTTACCAATTTGGCCTGTACGCAAAACTGACACAAGTTGAATTATTTTCACATGTGAAACCCACGTCACTAATTAGTGACTTGGTTTTCACGTGGGAACTCACACATAGTAAATCCTTTTACCATGTGATTCCCACGTCACTAATTAGTGACATGGGATGTGCTTCACTATATGATTTAATAATAATAAAAAATAAATATTATTAACTAAAAATAAATATTATTAACTAAAATTAAAATAAATATTATTAACTGAAAATAAATATCATTAACTAAAATTAAAATAAATATTAAATATTAAATTTAAAATTAAAATAATATATATTAAAAATATATACATAATATATATTCATTATTTTTAATGTATAATATATATTCATTAATATATATTCATTATTTTTAATGTATAATATATATACATAATATGTTCACTAAAATAATATAAATTCTTTATTTTTAATGTATAATATATATTTATTATTTTTAAAGTATAATATATTGATTAAAGTATAATATATATTCACTATATATTTTTAAAGTATAATATATATTTAGTAAAATAATATATATTCATTAAAATACTTAACTATTATGTTTTAAAAATCTGGATCACTAAAATAATATATTATACTAATAATAGCATATTTAAAGTATAATATATATTCATTATTTTTAAAAATTTGTTTTTCTAAAATAATATATATTATGTTTACTAAAATATAATAATAAGTATTAAATAATATAATATTCTATACTATATATAATTAATTTACTAAAAATAACACATTTAATACATATTCATTATTTTTTAATAAAAATACTTTTTCAAAAAGTAATACAATTAAAAATAACACATTTTAAATATAATACATATTCTTTATATTTTTTAAAATATATATTTTAATTTTTTCTATTTACAATAATGTTTACTATAAATATTTTTAAAAATTCTACTTTTTCTAAAATAATAGAATTGTAATATATTCTAATACATTATAACATATAAAAATTCTAATATATTCTAATATATAAAAATTCTAATATATTATAACATAATATAAAAATTCTAATATATTCTAATATTATATATAAAAATTCTAATATATTATTTTTTTTTCAAAATTATATTCTATTTCTTTAATTCCTTATAAAAAATATATCACCAACATATTATTTTTATATATCACCAACATATTCTATTTCAAATAAATATTATATATTATTCCTTATAACAAAATATCCTTATAAAAATTCTAATATAAAAATATCCTTATAAAAATTCTAACATATTATTTTTATTTTTGCTTCCAACAATACAACCAACACAATACATATATATCACCAAAATATAAAATTTTTTAAAATCTAAAATTTTCAAAACTTCCAAATACCTCAAACCTTCTAAAATCTAAAATTTTCTAACCTAACTCTCAAAATTTTCAACAACAACAACACAATATACAATTAATACAAACAAATTAAATTGCTAAAATACCTCTGAGGTATCTCTTAAAACTTCCAATGAAATTTCTTCTAAATCAATGTTAGATCTGGAAAAAAAAATTAACAGTTAATAATAAAAAAAATATGAAATAAAAGCTAACATAAAACACTCACAAAACCAACAAATACTTCACCTTAAATTTTGCTCTTATGGAGGGAAAATGGGGCTGAGGAAGAGAAACAGTACAATGGGGATGGAGGTGAAACGAATGAATGAAGGAGGAAGAAAGAAACTCAGAAAGCTAACTAATACGAAATGAAGAGAAAATCTGGAATTTGCATTTATAAAGCATGTTGCGACGTGGAATTAACTTGGCTAGTTTCCGACGTGGCAGTCACTTCGCTTGTTTGTGACGTGATATTCCCTTCGGTACTTACCGACGTGGCAAAATGGTCGGTACACTTCAGAGCCAGTTTTCTCTTTCCAGTTGCGACGTGAAATATGGGTCGCTATGTTGCGACATGGGAATAGGGTGGGAACATTCCCCCTTTATTTTATTCTTACCGTTGCTCCACTAAATGCCAACGCAACAGGTAGAAAATAATTAATGTAGTGTGTTGCGAAGTGAAAGACACGTCACAACTGAATTTCTAGAAAATTCAAAATTCCCTCCCTCTAAAAATCCAAAATTTCGTGACTGATTTTTGAAATGCAGAATTTATTAATAAAATATGTTAGTGACGTGGTAATCACTTGGCAACACATTTTGTTTCCTACGTGGTTACCACGTCACTAAATCACTAGGGAAAATGGAGTTTTTCTTGTAGTGAATGATCTCAATAATCTTAATTTATATTACCATTTCTATTATTGTGCACTCAGCAAGTTACACTTTGGGCCATGACTTATAATTATTATCTACAGTAATGAAGTATTGCATGGGATTTCATACAATTTGATTTTGAAGTTAAAGCAAAAAAACACAGCCATGATATGTACTACTGCTCTTGAGGCATTTTGTCGTGTATTGTTGACATATTGTTAGTGGAATTTTACTGTCACAAATTTATGAGATTGAATTTCTATGCTTTTCAGACAAATAGTACCATCACTATAACATGCAGCAAAACGCCAGCTTTCTTTCAATACTAATTAATTAATCTTTCTCTTTTATTAAATAGGCTTTTTAAAGTCACATAAAAAACAAAAATGATATAGGCTCCACTGATATTTTCTTAACACTCATTTTTTATTAAATAAATCTTTTAAATCTTATACTATGAAAATAAAACTCACATTAAAAGGGTCAAAACAGTTTCACCAACGAGTATTAGAGACTGTTCAAAATAACTTTTTTAAAAAAATTTAATTGAAATACACTCTTAGTGTAGTTAATTATAATTATTAAATATTTAAAAAATTTAATTTAATTTTAATTATTTATAAAATAAGATAAATAGATGATAGTGATGAATCGAAGATGTAAAACTTTTTACAGAAATTAATCTCTTTTTTTAATATAAAATCTCTGTATTTGTTAATAAAAACAAAAATATAAGATAAAGAGAGCGAAAATAGAAAAACAGTATGTAGGAACTCTTGTACTATAAGTGTCTTTCGTTTTTACTATTCAATGAGAATTGGTGTCGTTTTTACAAATATTTGATTTGAAAATTCTAATTAGAGATCCTTTATAGTGTTTTTAGTTTTTGTCTTTCCTTCTCTTTCTCGTGTATTGATTTTGTTCACTTCTTTTATTGTTTATTTTTGGATATTGTTTAATTGTTTATTTATTTATTCTATATTGGTATTTGTTTCAGTAATTTTTGTGGCGCTTTTTGATTTTCTGTTTTTGGTGGATTTTTTTACCTAAATAATTCAACTTTTTAAAAAAAATAAAAAAAGTTAATATTTTAAATTATTTTTTAAACTATCCCACTAATGTTGTTGATCGAGATGACTTAATCGACCACCAGTTCCACATCTCCTAACTATTCTAATGCGTGACTCTAGCCTACATTGTTGATTCACTCCAGATGTTTGATGATTTGAAGACCTAGAAACATCACCATCATTATCACCAGATTTTTTAAGAAGTTCAGTCAATTTCATGTGTATGGAATGACGCGCTACCAACGTAACTGGGTTCGGGACATACGCCAGAATAGCTGAGGTGTGTTTGGGTTATTGGTATGCAGTCGAACGATTGAAGGGCGACATTGATATGAGTGATACGTTGGAAAAATGTTGAAATGATTGTCGTGGTGTTTGATAGCCATATGGTTGTTGCATGTTTTAGTTTTGCGATGTTTTGGTTATGATCACTGAGTGTTTTGGTTATGACGACTATGGTAGGATGCTGCATTGTGACATATCGATGTTAGGTTGGTTTTGTGGTTAGGTGTACCATTATTAGGAGAGACTTTTAGTATAGGGAACATTGAACATTGTGAGACTTTTACTATAGGGAACATTGAACATTGTGAGACTTTTTTTTTAAAGCAACATCTTTGTGAGAGACATATCACATACTCATCTAAAATCTTAAGGTGATATGTGTTTAGATTCTTCTACTTATAAATGTTAAAGTCTCCACATTTTTAACTAATATAAAATTATTATTCATACTACTCACACTTATAATACTTAATTGAGATAGAGAATTGTGAACAACTGGTTTGATAATTTTGTGGGGATTAGACGTTAAACCATCTTATAAAGAGTTACATGTATCTATAAATGAAAATGACTTGATTGTATAGTTCTATTTACTTTTTAAAAATTAAAATATTATTTTAAATTTTTAAAGATTATATGTATGTTAATCACAATTTAACATTGAAAAATAACTAAAAATTCTATTTAGACACACTTTAGCTGTCATAAATATTTTTATAAAATTTTATTTAATTATAATTTAACTCTAATAAATTTTTAACCCTATGGAATAGTCTTCCATACACATTTCCAAAGACGAAAATGAAAAAGTTTGTTTGATATATATATATATATATATATATATATATATATATATATATATATATATATATATATATATATATATATATATATATATATATATATATATATATATATATATATATATATATATATATATATATATATATATATATATATATATATATATATATATATATATATATATATATATATATATATATATATATATATATATATATATATATATATATATATGGCTTGAAACTCTATATAAGTTACACCTAACCTCTTGCCCCACAAAGATCACCAACTTCTTTATATATAGAGACAATTGGGTAGGAGAATAATTAGCTGAAGTGATGTCTGAAATTGTTATCAACAATTTATTTGAGGAACATAATCCCACACAAATGGGGTTCATTCCTTTCTCAACAAACCTAACTTTCCCTTCTTTTGGTTGCAATAATCAATCTTTGAAAGCTTTCACTTCCATAGCTTCTTCACTTACATCTGAAATATCATCAGATTCTACATCACAAACCCTACTCACAACAACCAATCCTCCAAAACCAAAAGAGTATCTCACTTCAACCTTTGAAGCTGGAACTACTCAATTCCTATCCTTGCATAGATCCACTCTAAATCCATGGTGAGAAAAAGCTTTTTTTAATTAATTAATTAATTAACCTTTTATTATCTTCCTAATGTAATATTGTATCATATATGTTGTTTGTTTTATATATAGGGCAATATTAGGAGGAGGAGTAGGTGATCATTACTTCAATGATAATAATGATAAGAGAAGTGGAGTAGTTCATGATAATTATCATTTGGGGGTTTGTTCTAGCATGAAGATGAAGAAAATGAAGGGAAGAAAGAAAGTGAGAGAGCCTAGGTTTTGCTTCAAGACACTGAGTGCTGATGTTGATGTCTTGGATGATGGTTACAAGTGGAGAAAGTATGGACAAAAAGTTGTAAAGAACACACAACACCCAAGGTATCAACAACAAAAATAAAACTAAAAAAAACTCCTCTCTTTTACATTTATTTTGATTACTATTAATAATTTAAAAGAATTCTAAATAATAAATTAATACAATATATTATTTTAGTAAAAAAATAAAAAAAAATAAACTTTAACTTTGTATTCATTGTGTTCTAAACTTGCAACTGGTAGTTCTCTCTCCAATCTTCACACCCATCTTTTCTTCATTATTTGTTTTTTTATAATCATAATTGGTTAGCTTTATAATTTACTGGTTTCAGAAAGGTTTTAAAGTAATAATTTAATGATTCCTTTCATTACATGCATATGCAAAAGAAATTAGTTCCAAGGAGAGGTTGAAACGTTGGCAATGGTACGGATTATGACTATATAATTATGATCTTCATATAATCATGATGTTTGGGTGAAAAATAAAATATAGAGAGTTTATAAGTTTAGCTAGTGTTATTAGCAAGTTAATTGTGTGATTAATTAATATGCAGAAGCTATTATCGTTGCACACAAGAGAATTGTCGTGTAAAGAAACGTGTGGAGCGTTTAGGGGAAGATCCAAGGATGGTAATAACCACATATGAAGGGAGACATGTACACACTCCATCAAATGATCTTGAAGAATCTCAAAATAATTCTGTGTTTGACAATTTCTTATGGTAGTATAGTGCATGCTTCATTATTGTATATTTAAATAAATAAATGTATATGTTTGTTTTATGATTAAAAGAACCTAGCTATATAGGTGTGCTTTGTAGAGATGAAAATCTTCAAATAAGTATAGAGAAAGGAGTGTAATGTGTAATGTTTCTTGACATGCTGATTTTTCATCCCTTCCAAGCATACTATATATGATGAGTGCTGTTGATTTTTCTTGTCTTGCTTTTTTTAATCACATTTTGGTTATATAAATATGTGGAATGACTTTGATGAAATATCATGTTAACATTAGACTGGTTTGCTTCTTCTATTAGAAAGGTGGGGGGAATGGTACGCAAACCCGATTTTGGCATGATATATGGAACTATTAGGGATCGGGGATATGTTGATGTGTATATCGTTTGAGATGTTGTTCATCATCTCTGAGAAAAAAATTTAGGTGGTGGGTAGGATGAGAATTTAGGAGGGGGTGAAATTTTAGTTGGAGATAGAATATACTTGTTTGGGAGATTGAATTCCGGGAGGTTCTGGTTGGACTTGTTGAGAGAGTGGTTAAATCAGATCAAGAGTTTGGGTTTGGAATCGTAACTCTAGTGGGAAGTTTTCAATAAGGTCGACCTATGATCATCTCTTCTCTCTTACGGATGTAGGAGTGGGTCGAATCAAATGCTTATGAGGCTAGTTTCCTATTGGGTTAGTTTAGTGTTCTCTTGGCGATTTTTGCAAGACAGGTTGTCGGCTAGACTAAGTCTCAGTAGTAGTTGTATTTTACAGGTTGATATTGGGGTGGCTTGTGCGGCGTGTCATGGTCATGTATAGTCAGTTGACCATTTGTTCGTTGTTTGTTAGGTGGCATTGACTATTTGGTATAGAGGTTTTCAGATGTTTGTGTAGGCTTGGACATATTCCACATACGATTTTAGAGGTGTTTGAGGTTGCTCAGGGGTTAGGTAAAGGTAAGACGGAGACTTCGTTTCGATCTAACATGCAGTGGTTTGTTTTATCTACAATATGCATAATAAATTAATTTTTGTCAAGAAAGCTCGTCGGTTGATTACTTTGTGAATAAGACAATGTTTGTCTTTCTTGAAATTGAGTTCACTCCCACTTTTTGGGCCTCGACCTCTTGTCGCTACGCGAAAAATATAGAGTCGCCACTGAATTTTATTTATTTCAAAGGAAAGAGAAAGTATCGATAAAACCCCAAAAGGAGAAGAGAATGGTAGTCGCAACCAATAGTGGATTCGAAAGTCGGTTATGCAGGGGGAGATATTAGCATCTCTCGCATCCGTTGTACTCAATGGGAACCATTTTGATTGTTCTTACTCAGATGGGTGTTATTATATAAAGGTTACTTGCGAAAGGGGAAAAAGTGTTTTTAATTAGTGTGCTCGCCAAGATTTCACAATCTTGTGCTTACGTATCCTCATAGTGCAATAAGAAAATCAAAGCTTCATAGTTTATGGTAGAAATGAGTGTGTGTTGGTTGTTTTTAGTGGACGATGTTAACGTTTAGGTCCTAATAGTTAAAAGATGCTTGTATGCTTGTGAGTGTGAGACTTAAGCGTGGTTTGTATTGTGGTAGAACGAAAATAACATGTCATTTGTGAAAAGGTTTTGAATATTGCCTAAAGGTGAAAAAGTGAATTTAATGAGTTGAGATTGATTTTAGCTTTGAAAAAGTTTGTCTTGATTTGAATTGCACTAAAGTCTATGAACAGAGGCGGATTTTTTGAATAACTAGGGCCTACGTCCCATATTCAAAGATACTCAAAACAAGGATAGGAATAATCTCCCTCATTCTTCTACGTTGCTTAAGGCTCGTGGCGCACAATTCACATCATATTTTTAAGTGTTTTTTTTGGATTTATTTACAAAAATGATTTTATTCTTAAACGAACAAAGAAAAGAGAAAAGGATGGAGTCTCAATAATGATCAATGCCTTGATGTCCAGTTTGTCTATAGTGCCTTGCAAATGAAGCCTTGAACTTGGATGGTCCAGTGTAGTGCGAATACATAATGATAGTCTCATCAAGTGACCAAGAGGCTTATGGTCACTTGACTGGACAATTGGGATAGACAGATGTCAAGTGATTAGTTGATCAAAACTGATTTTGATCCACTAATCAAACACATGGATTTTTATTAGATCTAGAAACCTAAGAAAGTCAATGTGTTAATAATGCATATTAATGTCTAAAATTAGAACTAATCTAAAATTAATACCAACATGTGTATTATTCTAAAAGTAGATTTAAAGTTAAAAAAATAATACAATGAACCTAAGTGTATTATCATGCATTTTAATTTTTTCAAAGTATTTTTATGTCAAAATAGGGTGAGAAACAAGTATTAAAATGTACTTTAAAGCTAAAATGTATTAAAAAAATTAACTAAAACATATTAAAAAAAAAAAAGAAAATAGAAAATAATTAAAAAGGAGAGGCGGAAGTGTATAGTGTGTAACAAGTGGGGTAATCAGCAGTCTTGCCTGGGCTTTGAAACAGAAAGCCCAAAGCCTTGTTACTGTGTCAGGAGAGAGGTGCAGTGTGTGAAGTAGGGTGTACACAAGCAATTCAGTGTGGGCGAAGGACTTTGAGCCCAAATCATGGAAGCAAAGAGAGGAGGGGGAAATTGCCTCAACAGAGTTACAACCTCGTCGCGCCGGAAATCGCCTCTGGTGGCGGCGAAGGTTCAAACAACTTCAAATACACATCAATGTGCTCTTCCTAACTACCTCTTCCATAATCCTCTATTAATTTCCCTTGATTTCTATCCTATCCCCCAAACCGAAACAAAACAATCATGAACTCTAAGTATGAATTCAGAAATTAAATACTGCAATGGAGGAATCAAAGCCTAAATCGTTAGGTCTTTGATTCCTCGAGTCTGATTCTACATAATAGCAACACATTTAACAATGATTGGATGAAGAAGGAAGGTAGCTTACCTACCAGGCGAAGAAGGGCCCTAGTTTTGTAGGAGTTGACGTAGATGAAGATAAAAACGAAGGACAATCACCAATACTCAGGTAATCCTCGAAACTGCATCTCCTTCCCTCTCCAATTCTTCCTTCTTCTTCTTCTACAATCCCTATTTAGTCTATAGGTTCAGAAATGTTGTGTTGTTCATGTTGAATGTGTTGTTGTTGAACACATGAGATGCAGAGAGTTGAGAGTCGATTGTGTTTGCACTGAGATTGAGAGAAAAATTCTAAGAGAGTGAGAATTATGAGATTTTCGGTGAGAGATTTTGATGATGATTCCACAATGATTATAGGAGGAAATGAATATATAGAGCTTGGATTGAGTAACTAAATTGGGAAGTTTGGTCAGGTCTGTTATAGAGTTTGAGCAGAGGTTGTCATACCCCAAGTTTGTCCTACTTATACATCACATTCACCAAACATATCCATCTAACCAACCATTATTTAGAAAATCCAAAAATATGTTGTTGCGTTCATTTTTCTTGTGGTCCAAATCCAAGTTGTTGCAAGGACGAGTTAAGGATAGTGGTGAATAGATCAGGGTATCAGAAAACATAAAGTCAAGTGCTTTATGGTTGAAGATTACCAAGGATCAGATGTATTTCCCAATCAAGGTTTGGTCCAGTGTAGCGAGATTCATGGTTCAATTCATAATCTTCTGATTTTAGAAGCATTTTCATGCTCGATTGGTTCAAAATAAAGATTTTGACTTATCAGTACTCAAATGGCCAAGATCAGGTGGATTCATTTGTTATGGTTAATTAGTTTGATTCAAGGTGGGATTTTTTGATTTAATCCAAGATGAGTGGTGTTCAGGTTTAGCTGTCAAGGTTGTAAGTGTCGTGGAGGGATATTGCAAAACTCGGTCCTTACCCATTATTTTGCTTCCACTTTCCCTATCGACTATCCATTGTCCATAAACCATTTCTATAAGTCAATATCCATTTTAATTACTTTTTAGATCCACTCACATTATTCATTTCAATCCAATATCTCTTCTTTTCAAATTATCAATATTATCCAATCCATTTTTATTTTCCATTTCATACCAAATCATGATACAAAAGTCCATCCTTCCTATCTATATTCCATCACCCATAACTATTTATTTTAATTTTTTTAAAATCAATTAATCCATTTCTAAAATCCACTTTTAATGTTCAAAATCCATTTTTTTACAACATCTACAAGCCCCTTGCATTTTCATTTTTACTATAAAATTCTATGTACAAAAGACCATGAGTCCATGTTGCCATAATAAAAGCCATAATCATTTACAAAAAAGTTCACAAAGAAAGCCCATTCATATTTTTAGTCCATATTACAACCAAATAATTGCCAAAAAATGAGAAAACAAGTTGTTACAAGATTTCTCCAAAAAAAGGCTCATTAGTAGATAAGGGAGAATTGAAACAAGCTGCAACAAACAAAACCATATGTAAAACCATCCTGATGTAACCTACGGCAACCACAACCCTTGCCCTACCAATTTCCACAATATTAGCAGAACCATACCACACATAACATTTAACTTGTCCACATTCTCTACAACCTTGACCAAACTGTACGCTGCAACTAACTCATACACAAACGTCCTACTCGGTTACAACCTGCACCACACCATAACCCACAACTTTACTTGATTCAATCTACCAAATGAAGATATATACCATCAAGCTATAAAACCTGCACAAAATCCACACGTGATCCAACTGTTACGTAAACGACAAATTATTTTGCTAAATGCTAACCTAAAAAAAGCCACGTCACAGATTGGAAATAACTCACAACGCCAACAATTTGGAAAATCCCACAACGGACAAATTGTTATTTAGAAATGATTGGAGGGAGGATGATGGAAACGAAGTACCCAAAATTAAAATTCGTATGCTTTCGGATAAAATCCTACCGATGATGTACGTAAATTGTTTCAACTCCCAAACAATGGAGAGACAAGGAGTTAATCCTTATTTAACTACTTCGCGCCAAGAAGTAGTAGTTTCCTTCGTATATTCAAACCTTTACACTCAATCTGGGGATGGGTAATGTTCAATTAACATGATGATGCACTCGAATCAACAAAGAAATATCCAAAATACATGACGGTTGTTCGTCAATAACCCATGACTTGGCAGTCACAATCCTCCAAAAAAAATCAAAAGCCTGCTAAGTCGAACACCTAAGAGGAAACTTAGGAAAAAAATCAAGGCAATCCCGATGGACTAAAAAAGCGAAAGTTAGGGGTCAAAAACAAAATCAAAAGAGGCCCTCAAATCCTCAGCAAAATCAAAATAAGATTCAGTGACCACAAAATCAAAACCAAAGGGTCGTTGACATCCATTCAAAAGAAAAATAAGGTGACTGCCATTTCGAGCAAACCTTGGATCGTCGCTCTTACACCTTCAACCCTTTTGGAATACAAATATATGCAGGATTAACTAAACGTAGGACTGGAGATCATCACGAAGAAGGGGTGGGTACAAATCATACTTTGAGCATTATATCCTTTGTTTCATAACCGTGAACCAAACCAAGTTACAACCCTCGAAAGACCTAATTGAGACGAGGTTTATTCTGAAAGCATACTATCGCAAGGTTGCGTAGACTGACTCCTCACATATTTGCTAATCTTCAGCATTGGTGTCATTCTCCTTGCCACATCTTTCACACACTAGAAAATCAACACAATGTTTGGACTAACGGTCCATTCGTCTCACACTATCACAACACTCCAATAAACGACTCTTTTTCAAAATTTGCATGAGCGTTGCATTAAGATTACCATTTGTGAATGAGCTATTTTAACTGCAAATCAGTGTTTGACATCAAGTTAACTATCATAAGGGGGAAATCAAAAGAGGAACTTGAACCTTCAGTGGTGCTGACCCGGATCAAAGCTACCTCAAAACCCTCAAACATGACAAATCTCTCAACAACTTAATCAGGGGTAAGCCATCTTAAGGTGCATCAAAGCTCAAATTCCAAAGAACAGACTGTGTCAAAACAGGTTAATCGGGGGAAAACCATTACCATATTCATACTGGGGCAAGACCGGTTGCGAAGGGAAGTTCCCCTCTATTCTTTTAGATGATCAAGCAGATCTTGCCAGATGTTAGGAATCATCGAGTTTATAGCAAGAACACGATCTTCATGAGCTGATCACGTTGTTATGCTCTTTTTCAAGTCATCATAACCATCAAGCATAGAGTTGTGGTTCTGTCATAGGTAAACACCACAACAAACCACCAAGTGATCAGATTTAGGGCATCAAGAGCGTCTTCGTCTGCTGCAATTATGGAATCCTCAACAAACTGAATGTCGAGAAAATCAAATCCTCCCTCTTTCCAAAGTCCAATCCGCATTGGCAACTACCAAATGTCCACCACGCTGGCACCTTAGAACATATCCAATCACCCGTCTGCAATCATAAGCATCTTATGCATCACATTTCACATCATAAGCATCATGTACATCATATGTATGCAAAACCAATTACACTTCCCCAAAATTTTCATCTCAGCGCGTCAGTATTTTCATTACATTTCCATTCAATATGGAACATCATTACCAAAATCAAGAATATGCACAAGTCAAGATCCAAAATCAATCTCGAGATTCCAAGACGATCTTTATCTCAGCCAGGGGGATTTTCTGCAAGACCTTGGGCGTTCCTCATGAAGTTATTTCAACCTTTTATTGATCATGCTCAAGACGATCTTCAGCCCAGTCAGGGGCATCCTCTTCTAGTCCGTAGGCGTTCCCCATGAAGTTGTTTCAACCTGTTGTTGATCAAGAGATCTCCAGCCTAGCCAGGGGCACATCCTTCAAGATCATGGGCGTTCCTCATGAAATTATTCCAACCTTTTGTTGATGAAACTATGACCTCCAAGCAATTCAGTGGGTGTTCCTCATTAAATTGTGTTTCTCGATCTTTTATTGATGAACTTGGCATCCCCAGCTCAATTAGTAGCACTTTTCCAAGTCAATGGGAGTTCCCTAGTGAGTTGTCTCCTTTCAACCTTTTGTTGACAAGGATGGTGAGCTTAATGACTTATGTGCTTCAACCTTTTGTTGATGTCTCCGAATAAGCCTCACTCATCATATATCCAGCAAACTTGACCTTTTGTCAATTGCCTTACTATCATCCTTTAGGTGGTAGCTAAATCCTTTCAATTAAACCTAACCTTCATCCTTTTGGTGTTGGTAAGTCTCTATGTGGTAAGTTTCTATAATCCTTTTAGTGGTAGCAACTTGTGATGTTTGATCTTACCCTCATCCTTTTGGTGTCGGAGTTCTGTGAAATGTTGGCATGTGTATCATCCTTTTGGTGAATGGAAGCCTTTGATATTGTTTTGCTTGTTATCATCCTTTTGGTGGTAGCAACTTGTGATTTTTAATTTTGCCATCATCCTTTTAGTGGTAGCAACTTGTGATGTTTAATCTTGCCATCATCCTCTTGGTTTTGGCGATCTATGAACCTTTGGTATGCGTATCATCCTTTTGGTGAATGACAACCTTTAATATCGTTTTTCTTACTATTATCATTTCGGTAGTAGTAAGTTGTGACCTCACTTTCATCCTTTTGGTGAAGGGTCATTGAGTTATGTTCTCTATCATCCTTTTGGTGATAGATCCGTAATTTTTTGGTGTCGGAGGTATGTTTACTATCATCCTTTTGGTGATAAGTCTGCCATCCTTTTGGTGTCAGATATCTTCGTGGGCGTGTGTTCTCTATCATTCTTTTGGTGGTAGACCCGTCATCCTTTTGGTGTTGGGAATCTGTGTTTGCTTATCTATTATCCTTTTGGTAATAGCGAGTTTCGACCTCACTTTCATTCTTTTGGTGAAGGGTCGATGTGTGTGTTTACTATCATCATTTTGGTGATATATCTGTCATTCTTTTGGTCTGAGTTGTGTGTGTGAGTTTCTCTACCATCCTTTTGGTGGTAGACCCGTCATCCTTTTGGTGCCGGTAATCAGTGGATATTTGGTTTATGAATCTTCCTTTTGGTGAATCATATGTGTGCTTACTATTATCCTTTTGGAAATAGAAAATTTCAACCTCACTTTCATCCTTTTGGTGAAGGGTCGTTGATTGTGTGTGTTTCCTATCATCCTTTTGATGATAGATCCGTTATCCTTTTGGTGCCAGAAATCAGAGTATGCTTTCTATTATCCTTTTGGTAATAGCGAGTCTTGACCTTACTTTCATCCTTTTGGTGAAGGGTCGCCGTGTGAGTTTACTATCATCCTTTTGGTGAAGGGTCGTTGATTGCGTGTGTTTCCTATCATCCTTTTGGTGATAGATCCGTCATCTTTTTGGTGTTGGAAATTAGAGTATGCTTTTTATTATCCTTTTGGTAATAGCGAGTCTTGACCTCACTTTCATCCTTTTGGTGAAGGGTCGCCGTGTGAGTTTACTATCATTCTTTTGGTGAAGGGTCATGACATTCAGCTGGATGTCATACGGTCAGTGTCATGACATTCTGTATGACATTCAGCTTAACTTATAGTTAACTTACCCTGCACACACATCATTATGTATGTCTTAATATTCAATATGACATACATGCAAACTCTAATGTTTTGCCACAAAATGCAGCCAATCAAGAGCACTTACAATAATCCATAACTTTACTTGATTCAATCTTCCAAATGAAATTATAAACCAGGAAGCTACAAAACCTAAACAAAATCCATAGGTGAGCCAATCGTTACGTAAATGACAAATTGTTTTGCTAAATACTAACCTGAAAAAGCCACGTCACAGATTGGAAATAACTCACAACGCCAACAAATTGGAAAATCCCATAAATGACGCACAAAACACAACAATAATTCTTCCCTAAAATATCCTTCTTTTTCCTCTATAAATGATGATCCTTTTCATTATTCTCCCGGAAGCTTGAAGAGCCAACAAAGTCTTGTCCAAATTTCTCCATAAACTCTATTCACCCTCAACCGAAAAGTGACCTTCATCCCCGTTAATATACCTTTAACTTAGCCTAAACACAATATTTAAATCTCGTTCTTCATCAACCCTTTTCAATACAACAACCACTAAACCCAAATCTCAGAAATCAAAACCAAATCACATAATAAGAAGGAGAAGAAGAGGAAACTGAAGGTGAGAAAATACTTAGAAGGGGGGGGGGGGGGGGGTTGAATGAGTATGAAGATTAAAACTTAGAAATAAAAACTCAAGTATTTTTATCCTGGTTCGTTGAACTCAACTACTCCAGTCCACCCTTCCTAGAGTGATTTGCCTTTCTCAATCAAGGACTTAATCCACTATTTAATCAACTGATTACAATAGTAAGCACTTAGAACAACTGTTCAAAGTCTTCTCAAGAACTACTGATCCTAACTGGATCTTCTTAAGGTTTACAATCAAATGTAATACAAATACAAGTGTTTAAGATTGCTTCTATAAAGCTTTATCACAACTGTGATTTTTCACTTAACTATTAAGAACAAAGAAATGAATTCTTAGAAAGAATAGTATGAGAGCCTGAATATTGATTTCTTTTTCATAAAACGTCAACTGAAGAAATTGGTGAAGTCTTGCTTTTATAGGCAGCTGATCCAAGGTGAGCTTCACGTTGAGAAGAGTGTCCAAAAGGTCTAAGCCCTTTTTGTCTTCACATCAAGTGACCTTTCCTAGAAGAAGAAAGCACAGGAAAATCCTTTTTGTCTGTGTTCTTGTGTCTAGCATAAATAAGGAAAGAGTCGTTTGGATCATTCCAACGGATATAAACTTTGAATAATTCTTCTTCAGTTTTCAGCAAATTTATCAGAGTCTAAATAGATCAGAGCCTTCTGATGATGATCAGAGTTTTGCTGAATCAGAGTCTTCTGCAGCAGGTGTGCTTTTAGCGTGTTTAAAATCAGAGCATATTTGAGACAGATCTTCAGTACTGGTAGCTTTAGTACTTTCAGAATCTTCTGTAGAAACTATGCTTTGAAAAACTCTTCATACATAATTCTTCTTTGGTTCAGATGCTTCTGACTTGCTTCAGATTCTTCTGGAGCTTCTGCTTCAGATCCTTCTGGAACTTCTGCTTCAGATCCTTTTGGAGCTTCTGCTTCAGAATCTTCTGGAGGCTACGCTCAGGATCTTCTGTTGGCAGCAATCAGAATCTTCCAATGGATGCATCTGGCGCTTCAGAGTCTAGCTAATTTCTTATGTTCAATTCTGATTTGCTTCTGGAGTGTTAATTCCTTTACTATCTGCAGTAAAAACTCTCAAGCAAATTTTAGAGTATATAATTCTTAATTACAAAATTTCATAATAGTTATCATCAAAACATAGAGATATTATTAAGAACCAATTTGTGTTATAACAATCTCCCCCTTTTTGATGATGACAAAAACATCAGAAATTTTGTTTAATTGAAAATATAATAACTATAACTCCCCATGAGATGATGAATCTCCCCCTGAGTTAAATACAAATAAGGAATAGAAACTTCCCTTTTGTCTTGAGTAATTTTCAGAGTTAGAGCTTGATTGTTCTTTTAACATTTGAGAGTCAGAGTGTCTTGCAAATTTCAGAGTCAGAGTTTGATAATTGTCAAATGATCTGAAAGTCTCAGAGTTTCTTTTACAGAGTGTACTTATCAAATGTTCTGAAATACTCAGATTCAATGCTAGATAGAATAGATATGTCTGAAGTTTCATTCTGGTGAAGTTTAATTAAACAGTTCAGATCTATATTTTCTCCCCCTTTTTTGTCATAAGCAAAAAGTAAAAACTTTAAAAAAGACAAATAAAAGGAAACAGTAAAGAAGATAAATCATGTGGAGAAAACTTTGACACATTCATTCAATATAGTTCAGAGCAAGAGTACATGCATCAGAATACATAAGCAAACATCAGATGCAAAAACATCAGAATGAAAAAAATGAAAAACTAAGAGTGTTTTGACAAAAGCATCTTCAACAGATCCGTGATCTCAGAGGAGGACTGCTCTTGCTTTGACATCCACTTAGCCATTGTTTCATTCTTCTGATCCTGTTTTGACATCCACTCAGTCATGTCTTCAGACTTTTTATCCTGTTTGGCCATCCAAGACTTGATCTCTGATTGACCAGCTTCCAGAGCAGCAATTTTATCCTCAAAATCTGGATGTTCTTTCTTAATCTCAGAGGAAGAAGGTTGAACATTTTCTGGAGCTTGAACAGAGTCAATTTCCATAGGATCTGTAGAGCTTGGAGCATTAGAGCCAGAAGGAAGTTCTACCAGAGTCATGGCCAAAGGATTGTCTTCAGATGCAGATTTAGTAGTTTCTTCTAATGATGGAGGAGCATCTGTAAGAAGCAGTGGTCTAGATCTCTTGACAGTCCAGAACAGTCTTCTTGCAGCTTCAGCAAATCTGAGTTTCGCATCATCAGAACATATGTTCTTCAGATTTGATGCTACAGTGTTGAATCTGTTGATGAATCCATTCCAGATGACATCAGATTCTTGTGCATCCATTGTTGCTGAACACTTCCTCTGTACAGTACCTAAATACAACTGTATTTCTTGCAAAAAAGATTGAAATAAATGATCAACATTAAGTCTAGGTTTGGGATGTAACAGAGTCTCCAATGTTATTGGTTTTGGTTGGGGAGTAGGTGGAAAATGGATTTCTGAATGGAGATCAGAGGAGGAGGGTAGTATGGTATGAAAGGAATTTCAGGGGCTTTGTCAGGTTTGGATCTATTTAAAGCATTTAACAGATTTGGTTTTGCTTTGGTGTGATAGGAAACCACATCAAAGGGTTTATTTGAGTAAGGTTGGAAGGCAGATTTTGCAGGTTCATCAGAAGCAGCAGGTTTATCAGATGAAACTGGTATAACTGAAGTAACAGCTTTTGCAGAATTAGCAGAATATGATATTGTTGCTAATGAACCTACATCTGACATGGATTGAATATAGGTGAGAAGCACAGATGGTAGGGTGATTGTAAGTTTGGGTTTCAAAGGAGTGATAGGGTCAGATGGTTCAACTCTGTCATAGAAATCTTTGAGTTTGAAACCATAGGCAAGATTGTGAAAAAGAGATGAGAATTGTGCACATGAAATAGATGTTCTTGGGGTAGCTGTTGGGTTAGGATTTGGAATGAGGATTTCAGATGATGGATTAGGTGTGGGAGTAGGATCTGGAATAGGAACTTTGGAAGATACAGGGGGTTCTGGTTGATTTACCTCAGAATCTCTGTGAGAAGGAGAGATTAGAAAATCTGGGTGAATGTCAGATTCAGAGGAGTTTGATGAAGTGGTTGGTGTGCAAGAAGTAGAAGACACTTGAAAAACAGTTTTCAGAGGTGTAACATCAAGAACTTCTGTCTCAGGGATGTTGGTTTCAGAAGGATTGGTTGATTCTGAAGGATTTTCAGAGGGTTTTGATGGGGGTTCTGAGGTGGGTGGATCAGATGAAATTTTTATTGGTTTAGATGAAACTGGAACAGATGCAGTGGGTTTAGATGTGCTGGATGGTGGATTTTGTGATTGTGGTTGTGTCTTTTGTTGTTGTATTTGAGGTTCAGATGATTTTTGTTGTTGTTGATATGCAGAGTCCTTTTCTTGTAGGGGTTTAGATTGTTTTTCTGGTTGTTTTTCTTGTGGTTGCTTTTGTTGTTCAGATGGCTTTTGTTGTGCAGATGGTTTTGTTGTTTGTTGTTGTTCTGTGGGTTATTTTTCTGATGGTTGTTTTTGTGGTACAGATTGTTTGGTTGGAATTTTTGGTTGTGGAGTTTGAATTGGTTTTGTTGTTGGTGGTGTTGGAACAGATGATTGTTGTACAGGTGAGATGGAAATTGGATTAGAAGATTTTTGTGGAGATGGGGTAGAAATATGAGGTGGAGCAGTAACAGATTGATTTTGTGAAGAAGGTGGTTTTGGAATAGACTTAACATTAGAATCATTTATAACAATGGGATTTACAGAAGATGCATAAGTTTTAGTACCTTTGATTTTGATTCTTTTAGCTGGTACAGAAGGAGTGTCTCCAGATTCTTTCCTCTTTAGCAGCTTCTGTGGCTTCTCAGCAATCTTGAGCTTCTTCTGAACAGGTGCAGCTTCTGCTTCTGGTTGAGTCCTCTTTCTTGGTGTTTCTTCTTCTTCTACAACAGGCAATGGTTGTCTTGCTCTCTTTATAATATTTGCAGGAATAGGCTTTCCTTCTGCCTTGCACTCATCAATATATCTTACAACAATTTCCCTAGGTTCTTCAGCATAGAACAGAGGGTAATCATCTACAGGAGTTCTCTTCTGACTCAGTTCAGAAATGTTCAGCTTCTTGGGAGCTGTTGTGAGTTCTTCTACTATTTTAAGTCTCTGAAGACTTTTGACATTCAGAGGCTTTCCCAAAATAAATTCCAATTCCTCTGTGACTCCAGCAGCGTACAGAGCAGTTACAAGTCCATTCTCTGTTAGAAGATCTGATATTAACCTTCCAAAAGGAATCCAGGTTCTGATCTTCTGACCTTTTTCTTTCACATATTCTCTAGAAGCATTTATATGATTCCATAGATGCATAAAAAGAATATATGGAAGATCTACCTTGGTGCTCTGACTTAGGCAATACATAAAGTAGAGCTGTTCATTATTGACATAGTCTGGAGAATTTGTTGACTTCTTGTGATGAATGCATCCCATGAAGATCTTAGCCCAGATCTTGTAGTCAGGCTTGCGATCCTTGAACTTATTAGAAGCTTGTCCAACAGTCATCACTTCTTCATAAACTTCATCCATATCAACACGCCCAGCTGGCAAGTGTGATACTCCATCTGTTTCCTCATAGCCAATGAGTTTTCTAATCAGATCCTCTGTTATTATTATCTCTTTGCCCAGAACAGAAGATAAAATAAACTTAGGGTAAACAGAAGCATGAATCCAGAACTCTTTCACAAGAAGGGGGTAAATTGGTTCAAAAAGTCTGTCAAAATACTTCACCCATCCTTGAGCACCTATAATGGAGCGAAATTCAAACCCATTCTCAGCAAGTAAATCAAATTCCACCATTTATTCACATAGAACCTCCAGCTTTTCAACAGGTGTTAGCAATGTTCTTTTTGGTGGAGTATAAGGAGTTACGCCCATATTAGCAGAGGTAATTGCAGCCATTGTAGATTGAAATTGTGCAGCAGTTGATGATGAAGTTGCCATTGAAGATGGATGTGTCACACGCTTAGGGTTTTTATGAAGAGAGAAGAGGAGATAGAAATGCATAAACAAATGAGTTGTGAAAAGTGTGAATGTGAAGAGAAGAGATGTGTTTATACTAAAACACATAGGCATACAAACAGTCAGAATAAGTCACGTTTGAACAAAGCATTTAATGAAAAGGAATAAAATCATTTCAAGCATTTATTGATTCTGACAATTTGGGGGGAAAATCAAGATTTTCACTATTCAAACTTCACCTCAAACGTCTCTTCAGTAGTGTACACGCCACCTTTGCAGATTTGGAGTGACACGTGTTTGCTTGCATGTGTTATGAATTCTCTTGAGAAATGAAACGTTAACCAACGTTCATATCCTCTAAGGATTGTTAGTTCAGAGTTTCACAAATGAAAATAAATAAGCAATCAGGAGAAATACTTCAGAGCATTAGGCATTTTTGCATCTGTAAAATTTGCTTCTGATAAATATCATTCTGGACAAAAATCCATACCAATATTTTTCAGAATAAATTTGAATCTATCTTCAACAAGGGGTTTTGTGAAAATATCTGCCCATTGATGATCTGTATCAACAAAGGCTAAATTTATGATTCCCTTCTGAACATAGTCTCTGATGAAATGATGCTTAATTTCTATATGTTTTGCCTTAGAGTGTAAAATGGGGTTCTTAGACAAACATATAGCAGAAGTATTATCATAGAAGATAGAAATGTTACTTTCAAATATTTGATAATCTTCTAGCTGACTTTTCATCCAGAGCATCTGCGTGCTACATCCAGCAGCAGCTATATATTCTGCTTCTGTGGTTGAAAGTGCAATTGTGGGTTGCTTCTTGTTGTACCAAGAGATTAGATTTCTTCCTAGGAATTGACAACTTCCAGAAGTACTTTTCCTTTCCACTCTGTCTCCAGCGTAGTCACCATCACAGAATCTAACTAATTTGAAATCATCAGATTTTCTGTAACACAAACCCACATTAGAAGTACCTTTCAGATACCTTAGAATCCTCTTGACAGCTGTCAAGTGTGATTCTCTAGGATCTGATTGGAATCTAGCACACAAGCATACACTGAATAATATGTCAGGTCTAGAAGCAGTTAAGTAAAGAAGAGATCCTATCATACCTCTGTAGAGCTTCTGATCTACTTTCTTACTTACCTCTTCCTTGCCAAGTGAGTTAGTTGGATGCATGGGACTCTTTGCCAGCTTACTATCAGTCATATTAAATTTCTTCAGAAGTTCTTTAACATATTTGGTCTGATGTATGTAAGTGCACTCTGGAGTTTGATTGACTTGGATTCCTAGAAAGAATCCCATTTCTCCCATCATGCTCATTTCAAATTCTGCCTGCATACATTTAGCAAACTCCTTTCCCAGCATAGTATTGGTAGATCCAAATATTATATCATCCACATAAATTTGACAAATTAGAAGATCTTTCTTAATTGATTTACAAAAGAGTGTTGTGTCCACTTTGCCTCTGATGAAATTTTTCTCCAGAAGAAAATTTCTCAATCTCTCATACCAAGCTCTGGGAGCTTGTTTTAAACCATACAGAGATTTCTTTAATTTGAAAACATGATCTGGAAATTTTTCATTCTCAAAACCAGGAGGTTGGTGGACATAAACTTCTTCTTCTATAATACCATTTAGAAAGGCACTTTTAACATCCATCTGATACAGAGTGATGTTATTTTGTGCAGCAAATGAAATAAGAAGGTGTATAGATTCTAACCTTGCCACTGGAGCATCAGTTTCAGTGTAATCAATACCTTCTTGTTGACTGTACCCTTGAGCAACAAGCCTTGCCTTATTTCTTTCAACTTCTCCTTTCTCATTTAGCTTATTTCTGAAGACCCATTTTGTTCCAATTATATTGAATCCTTGTGGTCTTTGAACTAAATCCCACACATCATTTCTGGTGAATTGATTTAACTCTTCTTGCATGGTAATAATCCAATCATTGTCTTGCAGAGCTTCATCTACAAAAGATGGTTCAATTTCTGACACCAGTCCAAATAATGATGCTTCAGATGATCTTAGAAAGGATCTTGTTCTGATGGGATCATCCTTCTTTCCAATAATGACATTCTCTGGATGAGAAGCTTTAATTCTGGATGATGATCCTCTAACAATTGATTCTTCAGAAATGTTTAGATTGTTCATCTGAGAAGTTAAAGGAATAGCATCTGGCGTTGCTTCTGGTTCCTTCACTTGAGCTTTGTCTGCCTCTAGGACTTCAGAGTCTGTGAAGACTACTTCTCTATCTGCAGAGTTTTCAGACTGCTTTGGCTTTTTATTGCCAAGCTTATCATCAAATCTAACATGAATAGATTCTTCCACAATCTGTGTCTCGGTGTTGTATACTCTGTAGCCTTTAGAGCGTTCAGAATATCCAAGCATGAAACACTTCTGTACTTTGGAATCAAACTTGTTCAGATTTTCTTTAGTATTTAACATATAACAAATACATCCAAAAGGATGAAAATATGAAATGTTAGGCTTTCTGTTCTTCCACAGTTCATATGGAGTCTTCTCCAGAAGAGGTCTTACATACACTCTGTTCTGAACGTAACAGGCTGTGTTGATTGCTTCTGCCCAAAAGTGCTTTGCCAGATTTGTCTCATTGATCATGGTTCTGGCCATTTCTTGCAGAGTTTTGTTTTTCCTCTCTACAACCCCATTTTGTTGTGGAGTTCTAGGACAGGAAAAATCATGAGCAATGCCATTTTCATTAAAATATTTTTCAAAATATTTATTTTCAAATTCACCACCATGATCCCTTCTAACTTTTATAATTTTGAAATCTTTTTCATTCTGGACTTGCTTGCAGAAGTTAAAGAACACATAATGTGACTCATCCTTGTGTTTTAAGAACTTTACCCATGTCCATCTACTATAGTCATCAACAATGACTAATCCATACTTCTTGCCTCTGATGGATGCAGTTTTCACTGGTCCAAACAGATCAATATGAAGTAATTTTAGTGGTCTGGAAGTAGAAACAACATTTTTTTATTTAAAAGATGATTTTGAAAACTTCCCTTTTTGGCATGCTTCACAAAGAGCATCTGAGGTGAACTTCAGATTAGGAAGTCCTCTGACAAGATTAAGTTTATTAATCTGAGATATACGTCTCATATTAATATGCCCCAATCTTCTGTGCCAGACCCATTGCTCTTCATTAACATACAAGAGGCATTTAACATTCTGAACTTTAAGTTCTGAAAGATTTATTTTATAAATGTTGTTTTTCCTCTTACCACTAAATAGGATAGAGTCATCCTTTTGACTAATAGCTTTACAACATTTTTTATTAAAGGTAATATCATAACCATTGTCACTTAATTGACTTATGGACAATAAGTTATGCGTTAACCCTTCAACAAGTAAAACATTAGTAATAGAGGGAAGTTTACCATTTCCAATGGTGTCATATCCAATGATCTTGCCCTTCTGGTTCCCTCCAAATTTCACATCACCTCCATATCTAAGCTCGAGGCTTTGGAACATAGACCTTTCTCTTGTCATGTGTCGTGAGCATCCAGAGTCTAGGTACCATGATTGGCGTCCTGACCTTGCTGCTAAGAACATCTGCAACAGGAATTATTTTACTTTTAGGTACCCAGATCTTCTTGGGTCCTTTATGGTTAGTTGTTCTGAAGGTTTGTCTAAACTTCTGTTTTTCAACATAAGGTTTATTCTGACTAGCCTTAGATTTAAACACATGAATATTCTTTTCAGAGCGTGTTTGTTCAATATCATTCAAGTGACCAAATTTAAATTGTGAGTATAAAGGAGTTTTCTTGATGATAATTTTATCAACAAGTTTTGGATTTAAATCCTTTCCAGAGGAGGATTCATATCCAATTCCTTTTCTGTTATTTCTGCTAACTCCATAGATCATAGAAGCCATTTTGCTTATGTCTATGCTTTTAGCAAGAAACTTCTGAAAGCTATAATCATATTTTTCCAAAATATTTTTGCATTCAGATTCAGTTTCAGAATCAGAGTTTTGTTGAGCTAATTCAGAATCATTTTTCAATTTTAAGTTCTTTTCATTTAGCTCAGCTACTTCTGATCTGAGAATATTATTCTCAGATACAAGATTGCTTTGACGCTTCTTGTATTTGAGCTTAATATTGTTATAGCTTTTCAGAACTTCTGATAACACTTTGATAAGTTCTTCTTTAGTGAGTTTAGCCATTACCTCTTCAGCGTCAGAGTCAGATTCAGAGTCAGATTCAGATCCTGAAGTTCCTTCCCCCTGATCTTCTATGTCTGCCATCAAAGCTACATTGGCACATTCTTCTTCTGACTCAGATTCAGATTCAGATGTATCTGAATCATCCCAGGTGGCCATCAAAACCTTTTTCTTCTTATCAAATTTTCTTTTAGGCTTTTCTTTCAGCACCTTTGGACATTCATTTTTGTAATGTCCAGGTTCTTTACATTCATAACATACAACCTCCTTTTTGCCAGATCTTCTGTGTCCAAAGATTCTTTTCTTTGGTCAGGCTTCCTGAAGTTTCTGAACTTCTTTCCTTTATGCTTCCAGAGTTTGTTTATTCTTCTGAACAACATAGATAATTCATCTTCATCTTCAGATGAGGATTCTTCAGAGCTTTCCTCTATTACCTGCAATGCTTTAGCAGATTTATTAGATTTTAAAGCAACAGATTTACCTTTCTTTTGAGGTTCATCTTCCTCAAGTTCAATTTCATGACTTCTTAGTGAACTGATCAGTTCCTCCAAGGAGATCTTGTTCAGATCTTTAGCCATCTTCAGCGCTGTCACCATAGGTCTCCATCTGGTGGGTAAGCTTCTAATGATCTTTTTCACATGATCAGCAGTAGAGTATCCTTTATCCAGAACCTTTAGTCCAGCTGTAAGTATTTGAAATCTGGAGAACATAACTTCAACAGATTCAGAGTCTTCCATCTTGAAGACTTCATACTTCTGGATCAGAGCCAGAGCCTTTGTTTCCTTGACTTGAGAGTTTCCCTCATGAGTCATCTTTAAGGATTCAAATATGTCAAATGCAGTTTCCCTGTTTGTAATTTTTTCATACTCAGTGTGAGATATTGCATTCAACAATATTGTTCTGGCCTTGTGGTGATTTCTAAATTCTTTCTTCTAAGCATCTGTCATAGATTTTCTGTCTATTTTCTTGCCATTCCCATCAGTGGGGTGAACATATCCATCTATGACCAGATCCCATAAATCAGCATCATATCCAAGGAAAAAACTTTCAATCCTGTCTTTCCAATAATCAAATTTCTCCCCATCAAACATAGGGGGTTTGGTGCTGATTCTGTCCCTTTCTTCATATTTGTTGTTAATGTTAGACATTGTATTATCAGCCATAGTAACAACCAAGTATATATCAAAGTATTTCTCTCTGGATCTTTACTGTCACTGTTAAGTGGTAGCACACACAGAACCGGAGCTCTGATGCCAACTGAAGGTGAGAAAATACTTAGAAGGGGGGTTGAATAAGTATGAAGATTAAAACTTAGAAATGAAAACTCAAGTATTTTTATCCTGGTTCATTGAACTCAACTACTCCAGTCCACCCTTCCTAGAGTGATTTGTCTTTCTCAATCAAGGACTTAATCCACTATTTAATCAACTGATTACAATAGTAAGCACTTAGAACAATTGTTCAAAGTCTTCTCAAGAACTACTGATCCTAACTGGATCTTCTTAAGTTTTACAATCAAATGTAATACAAATACAAGTGTTTAAGATTGCTTCTATAAAGCTTTATCACAACTGTGATTTTTCACTTAACTATTAAGAACAAAGAAATGAATTCTTAGAAATAATAGTATGAGAGCTTGAATATTGATTTCTTTTTCATAAAACGTCAACTGAAGAAAATCTCAAATATGCCTACTTAGATATAAATGATAAGCTTCCTATTATTATTTCAGCTAACCTTGATTTCAATCAAGAAAGTAGGCTTTTGCAGGTTTTAAAGAGGCACAAAAAGGAAATAGGGTGGACCTTGGCGGACATTCCCGGTATTAGCCCTTCCAGGTGCATGCATCAGATTCTGCTTAAAGAAGAAGCTAAATTAGTGAGACAGCCCCTTAATCCTTTTATTCTTGACGTGAAAAATGAGATCATGTTCACGTGCCCATACGAAACGTTTACGTATCGAAGGACCTTCTTTGATCCTGGAATAAAAGACGAAGGCATTACTAAAAATTTCAAAAACAATGGTCACTGCCCAAAGCTACTCCATGAGAGCCCCACTTTGGAAGAAGAGACTGCAGAAGAGCTCTCTTTAGAAAATGCTGCTTATGCAATCATCTATCCACCTTGACTCTTCGGGCGTGTCCTTTCCTATCTCTCCTCACTTTTATTTTATATTCCTGTTCTTTCATTGAGGACAATGTATGTTTTAAGTGTGGGGGAGACAACAATTTCTTTGTTTCGTTTGTTTTCCTTGTTTTTGTTAGTGTTTTGTTTGTTTTCAGTCAAATAAAAAAATGCATCTTTTTGAAAGTTCTGGGCTATAGTCTAATTTGAGATTAGTTTGCGGAGACTTGGAAAAAATTCACAAGATCGGTATCGTCTTAACACCGTAAGTCTCCTGCATATGGAAATTGATTTGAATTCTTATTATGGTTTAGCCTTGAATTTTTATTCTTTGACAGCTCTTGAGTAGTTTATTTCAGCAGGCAGCACCATCTCATACACACTCTACGCAGGGAAGCCGATGAATATAAGTGAGTGGTCAAATTGAAAAGAAAAAAAAGAAAAAGAAGAAAAAAAGAAATAGAAAAGAAAAGAAAAAGTTGAATTTTTTTATTACTCGTTAGTTGGTTCAGCGGTTTCTGGTGCTGAACTTGGTAGGGCGGATTACGGTCCGATCCCCCGCAACTACAATTGAGTCGATAAAGGGTTATGCCACGTAAGTACCAGAACCCCAAACAAAAAAGATCAGAGTCACTAACCGGTCGCCTTACTATGAGTGTATGGAGATAACGGGCTTAATGTGATTGCGCCTGAATGAAAAAGAGCAAAAAGGAGGAAGAGTAAGTTAGGCTTCAGTATAATAACATGATTTGAGTTGATTTCTGTATCCAGGAGGCTTATGTTTGCAAAATTATGGATTAGTGTTCCTACGATATCCTTAGTGTGTAAGATTAGTACCTATCGATGCAAACTTAAGCGATGAAGACTTGTAGCCTGGAATGAGTAACTATTGATGTGTGTGTGCTTCCCTTGTTTTGTTTTATTTTAATTTTGCTCGGAGTGCAAAAGTTCAAGTCTGGGGGAATTTGATCAGTGCATATTTATGCACATTCTCCTATATTTTTACTTAGGCATTTCTTTACTTTATTTTGCTTATTATTATATTTTATTATGTTTTCATATTTTATTTTATTTTTGGTTTAATTTAATTTTCGCACTTATTTTTCAGCTTTAGCAGTTTGCACGGAAACGATAACTGGAGCTCCGGGAATCCGTTTGAGGCGTTCTAAAAATCGCCGGAAAGCTAAGAGAGAGAGCTACGACTTTCGTGTTATAGCCGAAGTCAGATTCGGAGCTCAAAATTCCAGAATTCCGTTTGAAGTTACAGCATTAGAAATGTGTTGGGTCATGTTTTGGGCCTGGATTATATTTTTGACCCAGTTGGATTTTGAACCTATTTCATTATTTTGTAATACTCGTGTTAGTGTGGGGGGATTCACAATTTTTAGGATTGACGAAAAAAAACTATTGGGAAAGCTTGTAAACGCATGGAGAACTAATCCTCCTTGGACGGATTCACTGTACTCAGGTTCAAACTTTGAGATTGTTATGATAATTACAGTTTAATTTCTATTCCTTTCAATTATATCATGTGATTGTTGTTTGCTTAATTCAATTATCATATAGTGTAATTGATTCAATTTGATTGATCTGTGTTCCCAATTTTAATCGTAGATTAACTCTGCTTAACTGTTAATTTGCTCTATCATTTACCGTATGCTTAATCCGGCCATAGGAACATGCTCTCATAAAATCAACCACGCTTGTTGACTGATTTTTCATCAAATAGGATAGAATTCCCGCTTGGGAAATTGTATTTTCATCGGTCGATGATTAGTAAGAACCGAGGCAGTGGATCTGTTACTTTAATCACTGATTTCACAACAACTTATTTTAACAATCAATTATTTTAAGTACTTTTTCTTCTTAATCGGAAACCTACATCAAACCAACCCCCCCCCCCCATAATTTGTTACTGTAATTGGTTATTTGTTACTGTAATTTGTTACAGATTTTGGGTAAATCGCCTTCTTTTTGAGATCTGTTTCGTGAACTTGAAGCAGAAAAATCGTGCGATCAAAAATCCTTAACTCTAGAAGAGTTATAGGAGTTGGCCCCTCGAATCGCCAATTCCTCTTTTTTCTATTTTTAATTAATTTTTTACTGTTTTCACTATCTCAAAAAAAATCCAAAAAAAATTTCCAAAATTCTTATTTGATCTAATTAGGTTAAATTTTGTGTTTTTAGATTTTTTTCGATTTTATTTTAACCATCTTCCTTCTTTGAGTTTGATTCTGACCTATAGGGACATTGTGGGAATTATCGGATTTGTTGCTGCATTTGCAATCCTGACCATAATCTTTGATGCAATGAGACATCCCATGGAAGAGCATTCAGTGTTTCAGATTGAGTTACTTTCTGACTTAGTAGACGATACACTTCTCGAGTTTTTATCTGATTTCCCGTCTTTACTAGACTATGATGATATTTTCTCCTGTGATGTGTGCACTAACACTAATGTTTGCTCTACTTGTGCCGAGATAAATGTTGCATTGCAGACTGATATTTTGCAGGTGGATAAGGTTATCGATGAAGTGGTTTGTGCAATTGAGGCTCTGGACATTCCTGCTGCCCCGACCATCCCATCTATTGAGCAGCCCCCTTCTTTAGAACTCAAGCCTCTCTCAGAAAATCTCAAATATGCCTACTTAGATATAAATGATAAGCTTCCTATTATTATTTCAGCTAACCTTGATTTCAATCAAGAAAGTAGGCTTTTGCAGGTTTTAAAGAGGCACAAAAAGGAAATAGGGTGGACCTTGGCGGACATTCCCGGTATTAGCCCTTCCAGGTGCATGCATCAGATTCTGCTTAAAGAAGGAGCTAAATTAGTGAGACAGCCCCTTAATCCTTTTATTCTTGACGTGAAAAATGAGATCATGTTCACGTGCCCATTCGACACGTTTACGTATCGAAGGACCTTCTTTGATCCTGGAATAAAAGACGAAGGCATTACTAAAAATTTCAAAAACAATGGTCACTGCCCAAAGCTACTCCATGAGAGCCCCACTTTGGAAGAAGAGACTGCAGAAGAGCTCTCTTTAGAAAATGCTGCTTATGCAATCATCTATCCACCGTGACTCTTCGGGTGTGTCCTTTCCTATCTCTCCTCACTTTTATTTTATATTTCTGTTCTTTCATTGAGGATAATGTATGTTTTAAGTGTGGGGGAGAGAATAATTTCTTTGTTTCGTTTGTTTCCCTTGTTTTTGTTAGTGTTTTGTTTGTTTTCAGTGAAATAAAAAAAAATGCATCTTTTTGAAAGTTTTAGGCTATAGTCTAATTTGAGATTAGTTTACGGAGACTTGGGAAAAATTCACAAGATCGGCATCGTCTTAACACCGTAAGTCTCCTGCATATGGAAATTGATTTGAATTCTTATTATGGTTTAGCCTTGAATTTTCATTCTCTGACAGCTCTTGAGTAGTTTATTTCAGCAGTCAGCACCATCTCATACACACTCTACGCAGGGAAGCCGATGAATATAAGTGAGTGGTCAAATTGAAAAGAAAAAAAAGAAAAAGAAGAAAAAAAGAAAAAGAAAAGAAAAGAAAAAGTTGAATTTTTTTTATTACTCGTTAGTTGGTTCAGCGGTTTCTGGTGCTGAACTTGGTAGGGCGGATTACGGTCCGATCCCCCGCAACTACAATTGAGTCGGTAAAGGGTTATGCCACGTAAGTACCAGAACCCCAAACAAAAAAGATCAGAGTCACTAACCGGTCGCCTTGCTATGAGTGTATGGAGATAACGGGCTTAATGTGATTGCGCCTGAATGAAAAAGAGCAAAAAGGAGGAAGAGTAAGTTAGGCTTCAGTATAATAACATGATTTGAGTTGATTTATGTATCCAGGAGGCTTATGTCTGCAAAATTGTGGATTAGTGTTCCTACGATATCCTTAGTGTGTAAGATTAGTACCTATCGATGCAAACTTAAGCGATGAAGACTTGTAGCCTGGAATGAGTAACTATTGATGTGTGTGTGCTTCCCTTGTTTTGTTTTATTTTAATTTTGCTCGGAGTGCAAAAATTCAAGTCCGGGGGAATTTGATCAGTGCATATTTATGCACATTCTCCTATATTTTTACTTAGGCATTTCTTTACTTTATTTTGCTTATTATTATATTTTATTATGTTTTCATATTTTATTTTATTTTTGGTTTAATTTAATTTTCGCACTTATTTTTCAGCTTTAGCAGTTTGCACGGAAACGATAACTGGAGCTCCGGGAATCCGTTTGAGGCGTTCTAAAAATCGCCGGAAAGCTAAGAGAGAGAGCTACGACTTTCGTGTTATAGCCGAAGTCAGATTCGGAGCTCAAAATTCCAGAATTCCGTTTGAAGTTACAGCATTAGAAATGTGTTGGGTCATGTTTTGGGCCTGGATTATATTTTTGACCCAGTTGGATTTTGAACCTATTTCATTATTTTGTAATACTCGTGTTAGTGTGGGGGGATTCACAATTTTTAGGATTGACGAAAAAAAACTATTGGGAAAGCTTGTAAACGCATGGAGAACTAATCCTCCTTGGACGGATTCACTGTACTCAGGTTCAAACTTTGAGATTGTTATGATAATTACAGTTTAATTTCTATTCCTTTCAATTATATCATGTGATTGTTGTTTGCTTAATTCAATTATCATATAGTGTAATTGATTCAATTTGATTGATCTGTGTTCCCAATTTTAATCGTAGATTAACTCTGCTTAACTGTTAATTTGCTCTATCATTTACCGTATGCTTAATCCGGCCATAGGAACATGCTCTCATAAAATCAACCACGCTTGTTGACTGATTTTTCATCAAATAGGATAGAATTCCCGCTTGGGAAATTGTATTTTCATCGGTCGATGATTAGTAAGAACCGAGGCAGTGGATCTGTTACTTTAATCACTGATTTCACAACAACTTATTTTAACAATCAATTATTTTAAGTACTTTTTCTTCTTAATCGGAAACCTACATCAAACCAACCCCCCCCCCCCCATAATTTGTTACTGTAATTGGTTATTTGTTACTGTAATTTGTTACAGATTTTGGGTAAATCGCCTTCTTTTTGAGATCTGTTTCGTGAACTTGAAGCAGAAAAATCGTGCGATCAAAAATCCTTAACTCTAGAAGAGTTATAGGAGTTGGCCCCTCGAATCGCCAATTCCTCTTTTTTCTATTTTTAATTAATTTTTTACTGTTTTCACTATCTCAAAAAAAATCCAAAAAAAATTTCCAAAATTCTTATTTGATCTAATTAGGTTAAATTTTGTGTTTTTAGATTTTTTTCGATTTTATTTTAACCATCTTCCTTCTTTGAGTTTGATTCTGACCTATAGGGACATTGTGGGAATTATCGGATTTGTTGCTGCATTTGCAATCCTGACCATAATCTTTGATGCAATGAGACATCCCATGGAAGAGCATTCAGTGTTTCAGATTGAGTTACTTTCTGACTTAGTAGACGATACACTTCTCGAGTTTTTATCTGATTTCCCGTCTTTACTAGACTATGATGATATTTTCTCCTGTGATGTGTGCACTAACACTAATGTTTGCTCTACTTGTGCCGAGATAAATGTTGCATTGCAGACTGATATTTTGCAGGTGGATAAGGTTATCGATGAAGTGGTTTGTGCAATTGAGGCTCTGGACATTCCTGCTGCCCCGACCATCCCATCTATTGAGCAGCCCCCTTCTTTAGAACTCAAGCCTCTCTCAGAAAATCTCAAATATGCCTACTTAGATATAAATGATAAGCTTCCTATTATTATTTCAGCTAACCTTGATTTCAATCAAGAAAGTAGGCTTTTGCAGGTTTTAAAGAGGCACAAAAAGGAAATAGGGTGGACCTTGGCGGACATTCCCGGTATTAGCCCTTCCAGGTGCATGCATCAGATTCTGCTTAAAGAAGGAGCTAAATTAGTGAGACAGCCCCTTAATCCTTTTATTCTTGACGTGAAAAATGAGATCATGTTCACGTGCCCATTCGACACGTTTACGTATCGAAGGACCTTCTTTGATCCTGGAATAAAAGACGAAGGCATTACTAAAAATTTCAAAAACAATGGTCACTGCCCAAAGCTACTCCATGAGAGCCCCACTTTGGAAGAAGAGACTGCAGAAGAGCTCTCTTTAGAAAATGCTGCTTATGCAATCATCTATCCACCGTGACTCTTCGGGTGTGTCCTTTCCTATCTCTCCTCACTTTTATTTTATATTTCTGTTCTTTCATTGAGGATAATGTATGTTTTAAGTGTGGGGGAGAGAATAATTTCTTTGTTTCGTTTGTTTCCCTTGTTTTTGTTAGTGTTTTGTTTGTTTTCAGTGAAATAAAAAAAATGCATCTTTTTGAAAGTTTTAGGCTATAGTCTAATTTGAGATTAGTTTACGGAGACTTGGGAAAAATTCACAAGATCGGCATCGTCTTAACACCGTAAGTCTCCTGCATATGGAAATTGATTTGAATTCTTATTATGGTTTAGCCTTGAATTTTCATTCTCTGACAGCTCTTGAGTAGTTTATTTCAGCAGTCAGCACCATCTCATACACACTCTACGCAGGGAAGCCGATGAATATAAGTGAGTGGTCAAATTGAAAAGAAAAAAAAGAAAAAGAAGAAAAAAAGAAAAAGAAAAGAAAAGAAAAAGTTGAATTTTTTTTATTACTCGTTAGTTGGTTCAGCGGTTTCTGGTGCTGAACTTGGTAGGGCGGATTACGGTCCGATCCCCCGCAACTACAATTGAGTCGGTAAAGGGTTATGCCACGTAAGTACCAGAACCCCAAACAAAAAAGATCAGAGTCACTAACCGGTCGCCTTGCTATGAGTGTATGGAGATAACGGGCTTAATGTGATTGCGCCTGAATGAAAAAGAGCAAAAAGGAGGAAGAGTAAGTTAGGCTTCAGTATAATAACATGATTTGAGTTGATTTATGTATCCAGGAGGCTTATGTCTGCAAAATTGTGGATTAGTGTTCCTACGATATCCTTAGTGTGTAAGATTAGTACCTATCGATGCAAACTTAAGCGATGAAGACTTGTAGCCTGGAATGAGTAACTATTGATGTGTGTGTGCTTCCCTTGTTTTGTTTTATTTTAATTTTGCTCGGAGTGCAAAAATTCAAGTCCGGGGGAATTTGATCAGTGCATATTTATGCACATTCTCCTATATTTTTACTTAGGCATTTCTTTACTTTATTTTGCTTATTATTATATTTTATTATGTTTTCATATTTTATTTTATTTTTGGTTTAATTTAATTTTCGCACTTATTTTTCAGCTTTAGCGGTCTGCACGGAAACGATCATAACTGGAGCTCCGGGAATCCGTTTGAGGCGTTCTAAAAATCTCCGGAAAGCTAAGAGAGAGAGCTACGACTTTCGTGTTAGAGCCGAAGTCAGATTCAAAGCTCAAAATTCCAGAATTCCGTTTGAAGTTACAGCATTAGAAATGTGTTGGGTCATGTTTTGGGCTTGGATTATATTTTTGACCCAGTTGGATTTTGAACCTATTCCATTATTTTGTAATACTCGTGTTAGTGTGGGGGGATTCACAATTTTTAGAATTGAAGAAAAAAAAACTATTGGGAAAGCTTGTAAACGCATGGAGAATTAATCCTCCTTGGACGGATTCACTGTACTCAGGTTCAAACTTTGAGATTGTTATAATAATTACAGTTTAATTTCTATTCCTTTCAATTATATCATGTGATTGTTGTTTGCTTAATTCAATTATCATATAGTGTAATTGATTCAATTTGATTGATCTGTATTCCCAATTTTAATCGTAGATTAACTCTGCTTAACTGTTAATTTGCTCTATCATTTATCGTATGCTTAATCCGGCCATAGGAACATGTTCTCATAAAATCAACCACGTTTGTTGACTGATTTTTCATCAAATAAGATAGAATTCCCGCTTGGGAAATTGTATTTTCATCGGTCGATGATTAGTAAGAACCGAGGCAGTGGATATGTTACTTTAATCACTGATTTCACAACAACTTATTTTAATAATCAATTATTTTAATTACTTTTTCTTCTTAATCGGAAACCTACATCAAACCAACCCCCCCCCCCCCCCCATAATTTGTTACTGTAATTGGTTATTTCGTTACAAGAATCCTTGCGATACGACTCGAGTCATTGTCGCTAAACTACCGTTTCCAAACTACTCGTTTTTGATCCGCGCGCGACCGCGGATCAAATTGGCGCCGTTGCCGGGGATTCTTGTTGATTTAGCCAATAATCTAGTTTTAGGTTTTGTTTGTTTTAATTTTCTGCATTTTTGTGTATTTTCTTGCGTTTTCGCGTCCGGCCGTCCTGTTTCTCGTCAGACCAAGTAAAAAAAATAGATTTTAGGTAAATCGCCTTCTTTTTTAGATCTATTTCGTGAACTTGAAGCAGAAAAATCGTGCAATCAAAAATCCTTAACTCTAGAAGAGTTATAAGCGTTGGCCCCTCGAATCGCCAATTCCTCTTTTTTCTATTTTTAATTAATTTTTTACTGTTTTCACTATCTCAAAAAAAATCCAAAAAAAATTTCCAAAATTCTTATTTGATCTAATTAGGTTAAATTTTGTGTTTTTAGATTTTTTAGATTTTATTTTAACCATCTTCCTTCTTTGAGTTTGATTCTGACCTATAGGGACATTGTGGGAATTATCGGATTTGTTGCTGCATTTGCAATCCTGACCATAATCTTTGATGCAATGAGACATCCCATGGAAGAGCATTCAGTGTTTCAGATTGAGTTACTTTCTGACTTAGTAGACGATACACTTCCCAAGTTTTTATCTGATTTCCCGTCTTTACTAGACTATGATGATATTTTCTCCTGTGATGTGTGCACTAACACTAATGTTTGCTCTACTTGTGCCGAGATAAATATTGCATTGCGGACTGATATTTTGCAGGTGGATAAGGTTATCGATGAAGTGGTTTGTGCAGTTGAGGCTCTGGACATTCCTGCTGCCCCGACCATCCCATCTATTGAGCAGCCCCCTTCTTTAGAACTCAAGCCTCTCTCAGAAAATCTCAAATATGCCTACTTAGATATAAATGATAAGCTTCCTATTATTATTTCAGCTAACCTTGATTTCAATCAAGAAAGTAGGCTTTTGCAGGTTTTAAAGAGGCACAAAAAGGAAATAGGGTGGACCTTGGCGGACATTCCCGGTATTAGCCCTTCCAGGTGCATGCATCAGATTCTGCTTAAAGAAGGAGCTAAATTAGTGAGACAGCCCCTTAATCCTTTTATTCTTGACGTGAAAAATGAGATCATGTTCACGTGCCCATTCGACACGTTTACGTATCAAAGGACCTTCTTTGATCCTGGAATAAAAGACGAAGGCATTACTAAAAATTTCAAAAACAATGGTCACTGCCCAAAGCTACTCCATGAGAGCCCCACTTTGGAAGAAGAGACTGCAGAAGAGCTCTCTTTAGAAAATGCTGCTTATGCAATCATCTATCCACCTTGACTCTTCGGGTGTGTCCTTTCCTATCTCTCCTCACTTTTATTTTATATTTCTGTTCTTTCATTGAGGACAATGTATGTTTTAAGTGTGGGGGATAGAACAATTTCTTTGTTTCGTTTGTTTTCCTTGTTTTTGTTTTCCTTGTTTCATCTGAGGAATGTGAAATTTGTCTGTGAAAGTCAACCAACTTCCAAGGAACATTTGACCTAGAAGGGTGTTTCTCCTAAATTTTTGGCCAACATGAAAGTTGTAGGTCTTGATCTTAGCTTTCCAAATTATACTAGAAGTCTTCCATCTGATTTGTAGAGCTCAAGTTATGAGGTTTACAAGTTATGGGTATTTTGGGAAAGTAAGATTATAGGTCATTTGGCATTATGGGTCATTTTCACCATCTTGCAAGCTTTAAATGAAGTTTTGTTCAACATGAAACTTGCTAAAAATGATGCTTTTAGATCAACCATGTCTTAATGAGGAATTAATTTGGCTTAGGGTGAGACTTGGTTTGAGAAATTTGGCAAAAGGGGGAATTTAAAGGTATTTAGGTGAAAAATTCAAGATTAATTCATTTTGTGCTCAAACAAGGCAGGTGAGTACTCATTTTAATCAGAAAAATCATTCTAAGCACTTTGGCATTATTAGATTTTTCATTTGAGGCTTATTCCATGGTGGTTTGATTTGTAACTTCACAAATAAGCAGCACATCACAACTTGTTCATATGATAAGTTCAAGCTCTCAATTGTATCCATATACTCTCATCAGACTACAAGGAATAAAGTTGAAGCTTCTTGAAGAAGTTTTGAGTGTAAATTCATGCATACCATTGTTGAGTTTTTGAAAGAAAATTGAAAAGTGGATATTCTGATTTGGGCCTCCATTGGACCTCTAAAGCCCATAAATCACTTCTATATAAGTTCAGAGGAAGGTTTTGCTCAAGGTTGGAGTTCATTTTGTGCCATAGCCAGAGTTTGCAAGTTGAGTTTCAAGAGGAAAAGTGGAAATCATGATTTCAATTTCAGAGGGATTCAAAGCAAATTAAGGATTGATTCATCTTCAACATCAAACATAGAGTGAATCTGCACAGTTTGAAGCTGAGAATCATGCCCTAACTGCTCCAATTCGAAGCTCCAACACAGGTATGTAGTTTTCAAAATTGTTGAAGATTCATGTTGATTTAGCATATGTTAGCATGTGGTTAGGATTTAGGAAGTTGTTTAGATGGATTTTGGATCACAATTTGAAGGATTAGAGACAAATTAGGATGATGTGTGATTTCTGTTTGGAGTTGGTTTGGCTTGATCTTAAGGATTCAATACGATCTATATAGTTCATGATGATCTAGGAAGCATAAGGAGGAGATCTATGATTTTAGATTAAGGTTTGGTGATGATCAAAATTGTGGTGTAATTTCTGTTTACATTCGTGTTTGAGAATCTATGAGGAATTAGAAGAAATGGACAGCATATTTGGAGTCTACGTGGAAATTGGAGTGGATCTGTGTAAGATTTGTTAAGTTTTTGTGACCTGTAAATGTTTGTTCGCCGGAGAAGACGGTGGCGCGGTCACCGGACCACCGTCTGGTTCGCCTGAAGTTTCTCCCTCCAACTAGAATTCAAACGAAGAAGATGAGTTGGGAGCCCTTGGATCTGTTCCATTTGAAGACTTTGTATTCAAATCCAATGGCCACGTTTTAAACTCAGAATTTGATCTTTGGCTTTGAAACGTTGTGTTCCATTAAATGAGGTGGCAGCCTAAGGGCCTTCAGATGCTTTGACCAGTCTAACCATCCAACGCCTCTCTTTTATTTCAGCTTTTTAATTTTGTTTAACTCATTTTCTTTTATTTTAATTGTTTTAATCTTGCAAAATTCACTTTAATTTCATTAATCATCAGAAAAATAAAATAAAAATATGAGCATGTTCCTGATTTTATTCTTGATTTTATGATGCTTTAATATTTCATTTTTGCTTATTTTTCCATTTATTGAGCATTTTTCCATTTTCTTTAATTTCTTTAATTTGGCTTATTTTCTTCATGTTTTGTTGATTTTTGTTCTTTCAATTGGTATGGATTTTGGATGAGATTTTTGGCTAGCTGGTAGGTTAGAGATGCATGATCCTCTAGGATTTAATTCATATTTTTTAGACAACATTAGGTTCTGTTTTGCATTAGGATCATTAGACCTTCCATTTTAGGGTTTTAATTTGATACCTTGTGATCTAGGATTTCTTTAGGTGACTTCCCTTTAGATTCAGGCTCTGATCCTTTGCCCACAGATCAATAACATGTTTAGGATCCCCTAGAAAATATTATAGGATTTTAGAAATAGTTTTAGTATTTTAATTTGATTTAGTACTTAGACTAGTTTTAAGATGCTTTTAACATAGCACTTGCTTTAGAATGACTTCAATGGTGGCCTTTAGTTCATAATAGGTTTGTTAATCTTCATTGATGGTGCTTTAGACATGTATAAGCTTCTGTTTGCTTGGTGGTGGAGCTTGATTTGATGTTTAGACCTTCTTTTAGTAGCTTTCTTTGAGCTTGTTCAATTAGGGTTTAGGAAGAGCTTAGTTGTTCTCTCTTTCTTCAAATAAACATGGATTACTTTGATTGCTTTCCATTCTCATCCTATGATTCATGGTCCCTATGTGAAAGCCTCATCTTTCCTTTGGAAGGATGTGTGGCATTTTACAAGAGGTGGAACCTTTGAGGATGCCTATCTCTGATGCATGGTTGAGTGTCAGGTTGGATTCCCTTGGTTTCCATCCTGCTTCCCATCATCATCCATTAATCTTGATGTGAATTCTCCTCTTTCTTCTTGGAGCTTGTTGAAGCATGAAGGTGAAGACTTCTCTTGAAGATGGCTTGGATTTGAAGTTGTTTGCAAACTGTTGTTTGTTTTGCTGTTTATCTGCTTTGCTGTTGAGCTGTTTGTCTGATGTTTTTGTCTGCTGTAGCTGTTGATTGCTTGACTGTTGCTTGTGTGACTGTTTGGTATGTTGCATTTAGATTAGGTCTCATGTAGATGATTCTAGGCCGAAGAGCATCCTAAAGGTTGAGTTTCTCCCTTTGCTTGTCTGCATTAGAGGTTGAGGTTGTCTCACTCTGCTTGACTGTTATTATCTGGCTTTGCTTGCTGGTTTAAGGTTGAGTCTGTCTCCCTTGCTTGTGCTTTGTGTGTTGCCTTTGGGCTTGTTTTCTCTAGAAGTTGAGCTTGGCTCCTTCTGTTTGTTTGTTGCATTGCATGCATTTTTATTTACAGTTATGTTTGTACAGTTAATTTCTTTTGCTGTTGCTTTCCTTTGCCATGTTCCCCTAGGAACTCTGACTTCTCTTGTTCAAGATAAGTTATGACAGACATTAAGGTTCTAACCATGCATGATAATATTAGTTAGTTTCCCTCCTAACCTCAATCATAGGATCAATTTTGCATGACAACTTTAGGATTGGATCAGTTCCTCTTTAGTGTGTCCGTTCTCTTCTCATCTTCAAACAAAATCAAAATACAGTAATAAAGGTTAATTGACATCGTACGTTACGAGCCTTAAGCTACTTGAGAAAGGGTTGTTGGAGAGTTTATTTCCAACAGTATGGTTGTTTAGTATGGTACTTGTTGCACCCCAAATTTTGACCCCTTAGATTCTCATTATCATTTTAGGAGCATGCTCATAGGATTACCTAACCTTAACCCAGTTCAAGTCTATCTTTGTCCAATTACAGATAAATCAGGGTTTTGTACAGTCAAAGTCAAAGCTTCAAAAGGGTGATCAATCAAATTTTTAGGCTAATTCAATCATGAAAAAAGATCAAGGGTATCATATGATGTCAATTGAGAATCCAATTTGAATTTGTCACTCCAGAATCAAGAACAGTGCAGTCCAGGAGCCCCGATTAGGGTTTTTGACCGGTAAAAGTCAACTGTAGTTTGACTTTGGTGTTGGAAAGTGTTTTAATGGTGGTATCATGGTCCATAAAGTTCAAATAGCTTAATAAAGTTCATTCAAGAAGTGTCAAATTTTCAGAAGGTCCAGAGTGTCAACAGGCGACTCGGTAGTCACTGATCGATCGTACGGTTGACCGAAAAGTCAACTCTTCAAATTTAAGGAATTGGAATTCAAAGTGTGAATAAAAAATGTTCCTTATGTCATATTGCACTTACCTATCAATTTTCATGACCATTGGATCAAGGATGAGGAAGTAATCGAAAAATCGGGAAATTAGGGTTTTGAAAAGGGCTAAACCCTAACTCTTTAACCACACATCCAAATGCGTTGGTTCAAAGCTCATTGGAAAGCTCTTGAAAAATCCTACAAAAGTCCCTAAGTGGTTCATGATCAAGAAATGCATAGATTTGGAGTTATGACCAAATTCATTTCAAGAAGGGAAAAGGACTTAGAAAATTTTCACTTTTAAGCTCATTTTTTAGCAACTTTTGGCCTAGTTCCTTTGAGAATTTGAAACTCATGAAAATATGAATGTTTTAGATCTATTTGAGGGCTTTCTAAAAAGTACTAGAACATCTCAAAAAGATTTATGAGCTAAAAGTTATGGGTTTGACAAGTTGGTGTTTTCACACTTGAGTCCCACATTGACAAAGTTTCAAAAATCCATTCTTTCATCAATTGGACCAATCTCAGCTTTTGAATCATGTTTTATCTGATATGTAGATACTTTGTAGCATGAAAGTACAAAGGAAATGCAGAGGAAATGGAATTGGCCAAGTTTGCAAGTGGACTTGCAAGTTGCCATGCAACTTGCATTAAAAAATCATAAAACAAGCAAGAGGTGGAAAGTGAATTCTGAACCAGCCATGAAGCTATACCCTCTAGCCTGAATTTAGCCACTCTAAACTCATCATGATGCTTGACTTCAAGCTTACCTCCAAGTCAAGAAAGCCCTTTTTGGAGATTTGATTCAAAAATGCAAAACCTTTCCTTCTTAGGAAGGAAACCTCAAATCTGCCCACTACCTCTCATTTGCCTATAAATAGAGACACTCCCCACCTCATTCCATACACAATAACTCCTCTAAAAACCAGAGAAGTTGCAAGCTCTCACTCTCTCACTCTTTGTTCCATTTTCACAAAATCACAAAACCACCAAAATACCACAAAATCTGTCTTGGTAGTACATCTGCCATATTCATTTCCACACATCCAAACTCACCAAAAACCATCTACACAATCCACAAATATTGTGTAGAAGGTGTCCATGCCCTTAGACCACTCAAAAACCTCACCATTCAAAAAGTCAACTTCCATACCAAGCAACTTTGACCATAATGCATAAAATCTGCCAAAACTTGATCTAAGCACTTTCTTGATGATCTAAACATTCAAACACCTCACATATATCATACCTCAATTGTCCAAAGCATTGAGTATCATTGGTACAACCTATTTCTCCAACTGTCATAGAAGTTGCATATTGCTTGAAGGAGAAGAAAGTTCCAAAGCAAGGAGGCATTTGAGGATCTCTGGATTTCTTGGTGATCTAACCTGCTCAACATAGTCTACAAGAGGTATGTAAGATTAAACTTCCATCTTGCACATTACATTGTCATGTTGTGTTCAAGTTTGAGATCATATTGTGAAATTGCATCACCAAAATTGTGCCAAAACTGTTTTTCATAGCAGCCCATATGTCAAGTTTTGTGTTAATTGAAGTTAACTTGTTTTTGGAGTTTGAGCACACTTATTATCATGATTCTGATGTGTGTGGATGATTTGTATGAGTGTTTTCCACATGGTGTGATTTTTCATGTTCAAATGTATCATTTTGCATCAATTGCCATTTATATACCAGTTCAGATTTTGAAAGATGTATGATTGAAGCTTGGTATGAAATCATCACTTGATATGTTTATGGTATGTACACATCATTATTTTAGCATGAGTTGCATCCATTTGAAAAACACCTTGTTGCATCACCTTGCATCAAAACTGTCTTGCATTTCATGCCACCAACATGTCAAACCTGGTTCTGTTTGAAGTATGCTTGGTTTTTGAATTTGGTTACACTTAACTTCATATCCTTGATGTGTATGTATGACTGACATGATTTGTTCTCACCTGTTTTGCTTTCCACTTCTAAAAATGTATCATTTTCATTCAATAAGCCATCAGCACAACAGTTTGGTTTTTAAAGGAAGTTTGCTTGGATTTTGAATACAAAGCTAAATGTTATCATGTATATTATGTGTGCACATCATTGTCTTGATTTAAACTTCATCATTTTGGAAAATCACACCTGTTGCACTACATGCTGCCACAAAACAGTTTTTTTGCATAACATCAACATGTCAATTTTTGTTTGGATTGAAATATGCTTGAACTTTAAGTATGATCTCTATCATTTCCATGAATATGATATGTATGTGTGATCTAATTGGTCTGATTATGCTTTGAACATGAAATGAACATCTTTGTGCATCATACTTGTCAAATTTGCAACTAGAAAGCCATTTTCTATCACAGACCACTTTGAACTATTTTTGGTGCCTAAACTCATTCAATAGCATATATGTGACTTGTATGTATGATTCATTTGACTAGTATGTGCCTAGAACTTGAACTGAGCAGCATCATGCATTTTCCATAACAGTTTGGCAACTTGCACATCATTTCTTATTTCAAACTGCTTTGATCCAAAACTCTTGATTGAATTCACTCATTGTCATGTATGTAAGGTGTATGAGTAGTTGCTTTGATTTCAAACTGTCAAGAATAGGACCTTCATATCATCATGCATCATCAAATTACCAAAATGCAATTGTAACATCATTTTCATGACTACCTATTTTTGAACTCAGTTTGGTGCTTGGACTCATTTATCAAGATGTATATGACTTGTGTGCATAATGTATTTAACCTATATGCACATGGAACTGGTTTGAGCAACATCTTTCATTTCATCAAAAACATCAAAATTGTAACTCAGACCTCATTCTTTGTAACAGTCTGTTGTTGGCTTCAAATTGTGTTTGAATTCATTCAATACCATATATGTGTGGTGTGTATATGATTAATTTGATCTGGAAATGTTTAGAATTAAAAACTGCACATCATCATGCATCTCACAAACACAAGTTGCAACTTGACAGTTCATTTTTATCACAACTTTCTTTGAACTTAATCTAGGTGTTAGAATCATTCAATAACATTTTTGTTGTGTGTGTGTATGATTACATTGATTTAAAACTGACTGGAGTATGATCTACATTTCAAAATGCATTCCAAACATCTCTAAAGCATGTACTATCGAGTTTTGAGTTGGGGGAAGAATTTTAAAAAAACAATACCACCATCATGTTCCTCATGAAATTACATACAATTTACACTAAAATTTTGTTTGAATCCATGAAGAATTGACTGAGTTATGATATGAAATGCAAAATCCAAGTTTTGTGTGTTTTGACTTGCCCAGCCTGCCATGAAATCTTACCCTATATGTTTAATGGGGTGGCTTCATAAATGGATGTATAGCCACCCCAGTGGTAAGCACACTTTCCAAAACGCGCCTTGTACCAGCTGAACCTGGGTTCGACCCCTGAGGAGGGCAACCCTTTTATTATTTTTTAGCATTTTTCATCCAAACTTCAAAAAATCACATCTCACTCATTTTTAATCATTTTGCACCCATTATTTTTGCATTGTGTTTGTTTTTATGTCTATTTTTATGTAGCATTTTAAAATTCCATGTTTGCATAATTTTTCATCCTTTTTTACTACTTGTAAGTTAAGTGCATTTTGTAATCGTTTTTGCGTATACTGATGATTTTCTTTCTTGTTATACTTGTGTTTGTTTGTGATATTTGCTTACATTCATATCCTTAAATGTTAGTCAACATGTTAGGGTTTGGTCTTTGATTGTTACCATGTTTATTCTGCTTCCCCTGAGGAATTTACTTAAGCTCGACCTGTCGTCACATTTCCTGCTTGATCATCTGCTTTGATTGTCATCAATGCATCTTGATTTTTACTTTTAGCATGCTCATTTAATGGTTGCCACAATGCTTTTACCTTCATTGTGTTAGTACTTTGTTAAGTATTTTCTTTCCCCAAGTGATGAAGCTTGTTAGCTCTCATCCTAGTTGCCTCACCTTTGTCCTTCTAAAGGAAAAGTCTTTCCATTGACCCTCATGTCATGGATAGCTTATTCACCTTTCTCTTGACTTTGTTAAGTCATTTTAACCTTAGTTTAGAATCCATTAGACTTTGCTTTAAGTCTAAGAGACCCACCTGTACTAGGAGTGTTCTTCAACTAGAACCCTAGGATAGAGTTTGTCAACTCTATGTAAGAATCATCGTCATGATTTCTTACTTCCCCTTTTGAGTGTTACAATTTAGATTAGGGAGTTTTGTCAAACTCCACACAAACATTGTCATGCTTGTTCCCCCTTGAACTTTGATCATAATCAAGTGTTCTTCATCCCTTGTGAGGTGAACTACGATTGCTCTAATTCTATCATAGTTAGGATACGTAGGCAGAAGATGCGATGTCTTTGCGAGCAAACTTAGAAAACCATCTAGGTCTTTACCTATCCCTTATCCTAATCCCAAACCTTAGCACATTTCACAAACTTAGCAAGAAATCAAACAAAAGGTTCCTGTAGAGTACTACAGATGCTTAGGGTGCTAACACCTTCCCTAGGTATAACCAACCCCCGACCCCCGAATCTCTTAGCGTTGTCGTTACATCGCGAAAAGGGTTTTTCTTTCTTTAGACCTTTCCTTTGGATAAATTAAAGTTCAGTTGTAAGAGAATTAAGATTCAAGTTAATTTAATAGCTTGATATCCAATTTTCACCGCAACAGTACCCTTTGGGTGACATGCGACGCATTCACTCTCAGGTCATAGTCTCTAGTGCGGTATCAGTTGCAAACATCCATAAAAAGATACTTCCTTAAAAAACAGAAAAACAAAGATCAAACATCTTTTTATCCTCTGGGACCTTTAATTTCTTGGAAACCCTTTTCAGAAGGAGAGTTTTGTTAACTCCCGGTTCTACCGCAAACGGTAAACGCCTAAGTCTCCGTCGAGCGAGCTGCATACACCAAAATGCTGGAACCGTCTGTTAACCCTACTCGGATAAAAAAGACAAACATGTGTCTCTCGTGTCCCGAACTACGTTTGCTCTGATCTTTCGCGCCGTGTGAAAGTACGTAGGCACGAGATACGATATCTCGGCGAGCAACCTTCCCCCGTAACCCGTAGTTAGGCGAACTACGTTGGCTCTGATTTCTCGTTCCAGACAGGAATACATAGGCATAAAGTGCGACACTTTGCCGAGTCATTTTCTTTTCTTTTCAGACCAGACCTTTAGCGTAGATAGATATAACAAACCCGTCAGATAAACACAACAAGTGTGGATCCCCATCGAGTACGATGGACGTGAGGGGTGCTAATATCTTCCCCTTGCGTAACCGACTCCCGAATCCAGACATTGGTTGCGATGACCTTGTCTTATACCTTCTCGTCAGGTTTTTCCCGATCGTTTCCTTTCCCGTTCTGAGGGATAAATAACGAAAGGTGGCGACTCTTCTGTTTTGTCGGCCTCGTTTTTCACAGTAGCGACAGCTGGCGACTCTGCTAGGGACGTATAGCTGCTGGGGATTTTCCCATCCCCTATGCTGGGACCGTTTCCCATCCCTTATGCGAGTCAATCCCAGCACTTGTGTGTTTACCTGTTGGGTTTTATTTATCGCATTTACTTTCCGCATTTTATTTTCAGTATGATATTATTATCGTGCTGTTGTGGGAAGGGGCTCTGATGAGTGAGAATCCAGACCCAGGCTTGAGTGTACCTAGCATTAGTTGTGGAAATTAGTGGGCGCATGCTTGCTTTGCAGGCACTAGTGTCTCATGAAATCCACGCTCAGACGAGATTCTCCCAGTTGACTTCTTTTCCAGCCCTTTGGGCTTGAGGGGTTGTTGGTTTGGAGGATTGTCGACTCTGTGGACCGATCATTTGTGACTCAGCTAAGTGAGGCCTCTTCAAGAGATGATGATGCCACACCTTCTGGGTATCGTGTCATCGTTTCTTAAAAGTCTGTGACGCTGGGAAACGCATAGGATTCCATACCTTGTCTGTGATTAGGTCCATACCTGTGAGCGGGGTCGGGTTATTGCAGGAAACCTTAACCTTCAGACTACCTGGTTTTCTTGACAGTGAATCAGTGTTGTTGGGTTCAAAGGGTTCTTATCATCAGAGATGTGGTTGTTTTCGACAGTGCATATTTATTGGTCCTCTTTAGGGTTGTGCTATCAGAGTAGTATTGCGATTGTGTTTGATCAGAATCTCAGTCTCCTCAGCAGGACCATCTTGATTCCCTGTTGCATGTTTGCATTTTGCATTTTGCATACTCATTTGTATATCATTAACGTGTGTCTGTGTTATAGGTGCATATTATCCCCCGGTTCCGATATTTCTTGCCTTCTGTTGTGCTAGTATGGGATCTCTGAAGAAGAATGTGGCCTATGTCGCGGTGAAAATTGGATATCAAACTATTGATTAGTTTGAATCTTTAATTCATTTTGCAACCGAACTTTGATTTTGTCTAAAGGAAGGGATAAAGATCGAAATTCCCACTATGCAATGCAAATGCAAGATTTAGAGAGTTTAGGTTCGGGGGTTGGTTAAACTTAGGGAAGGTGCTAGCATCCTAAGTTTCTGTAGTACTGTACAGGAACCTCTTGTTTTATGTTCGTTTATTGCTAAGTGTTTTATCTGCTTAAGGTTAAAGGACCCTAGGGGTTTATTTCTAAGTATACTTGATAAGATGTTGCATCTTATGCCTACATATCCTTACGAGAGTGGAATCAGAGTATTTGTAGTTCCCCTAAAGGGTATGAGGAGTTCTTTGACTGTGGTCAAAGTTCCTACGGGTTTAGGGTAGTTGGTTGATTGATTCTAGGAGAAGAGATGTGTCTTCATTTTAAGGGAGATTTAACCGCCACAGGTTGTAGGAAAATAGTCTTTGCATCGTCTTAAGAAAAGGACTTACGTACTCGGATAGGGATCGACGAGGTACACCTTTATCTCTCTTAAGGCAAAGTTCCTACGGTATTGATTGTATTGTTGTGGGATGGAGATTCTATCTCGCTTAAGATGATTTGGTATCTTTTCTCTATTGTGTTTGAATATTTGTTGTTTTGAATTGATTGTTTGAATATTGTATGTTGAATTGTTTTGTTTGTATCTAAGTTGTAAAATAAAGACAAAGGTCCTCCTATGGGGTAGGATCTATCTTAAGTGATCGACTTGAATGGGATCAAGGATCGTGGGGGGTATGATGCAAATGATATGCACTACACACAAGTGTTGACTTATGTCTAGGTTTTTCATTTGGACGGAATGTGATGCGTGAATATAAATTGATAATGTTAAATGTCTGTAAAATAAATTGCGGAAAAGTAAATCATACACACGCATGAAAGCGCTAAGGTGAATTGTGTCGTGAGTGTGCACGATTGAGGTTGTATTTTACGCTGTTGATTGATTTTAATCGGGGTTGAATTGATTTTAGTTTGAATGGTCTTGAGAGAGGATAGTTTTTAAGGCGAAATGTTAATTAATTTTAAAAAAGATTATTTGATTATTTTAATTTTAAAAGTTAAATCAAATTATTACTAGTCTTTTTATTTTACTTTAAGAGAAAATGTTCAAAATATAGAAGTATTTATTGAATTAATTGGAATTTTAAATAAATGAGTCTTCAATAAAAAGATTTAGTCATTTAATAAATAAAACAAGTTGTATGTTTTTTTTTTTAAAAGGGTCATTAAGATAAAATAGTTTTAAAGTAGATTAAATTATAAAAGATTTTCTTACTACTATTGTTTAAATAGAAAGTTATTATTATTATTTTTTTTAATATGAAAAAGGGTTTTTTAATATATGAATAAGTTATATTATTGTTCTTAAAAAAAGTTGTTATTGAAATTGCTAAATAGATAAAATAAATTGATTAAATTAAACTTAAATTGGTTGGATAATAATTAATTAATTAAATTATATTAAATATCAGATTATTAGATTGATTAGATTAAAATAATTAGCGGTGGGTTAATTAGATTTAACGGTGGGTTAATTAGATTTAACGATGTAATTAGTGTGTGTAGGTGATGTGTGTGTACTGGATTAGCATAAGAAATAGAACAAGCAAAAACAAAAAAACAAAGCGGAAACCCTAAACCCCCAGATCAACCCCAATTTCCCTTTTGCTTCCGTCATCGATCCGTTCCGTATCTCGATCTCGCTTTCCGCCTCCTTCAATCTTTCTTTTCTTCTCCATCGACTTCTTTCATCTTCTTCGTTCTGCTTCCATCATTCATCACCTTCAATCTTTTTTTTCTAATCTGAAACAAAAGCAAACAAATTAACGGTTTCGAATAGACTTGTCACAAATGGAGGGATTACCACGGGCTATAGATGACGGGGGGTTCTCGGTTTCGAAGGTGGTTGCGGAGATGATCTCGCGGCGGTGGTCTGAAGTCGGACCAGGATTCCCGGAGGAGCGTGAGGAGTTGTGGCGGTTTCGACGGTGAAACAGATGAGTTATCCTCTCCTTCTCACTTTTATGTTCTATGAATTTAGGATCGCGATTTTCTGTCTGTGATATTTGTGTGTGAATTTTTTGTGGGTTCTGTGTGTACCGTCCTTTCTCAAATCCTCCTCTTATATAGGTTGTTCTGATTTCAACCATTTAAAATACTTTCCTATTTCGTCAAATGCTGTTTTGAAAGGAATATGAATACCAGGATTTTGTTGTAAATGATGTTTCCAAATTGATTTGAACGTGTCTGTAGTGTTTTTGGAAAGTTGATTGAATTTGTTGATACATGTTTCTACCTTGTTTTAGGAAGAGTTTATGACTTTGTCAATCTTAATTTGGGAAGGTTTTAATCGTTTCTGATTTGAGTGAACGTTGACTGCTTGCTCCTCTATCGCAGGTTCTTTTCAAGACAGGGGGTACTCCGAATCCTCTCAGATGGTGCTCAAACTGTTGGTAAGAGCTTCGAGAATGGCGGAGCAACTCAATTGCAATATATGGGAATTATCCAAGAGCCTCATTGCATGTTGGTTTGCAGCTATCTGATGGGTTAAAGAGTTTGTGAGTCTGCAGGTTCAGAGGAAACTTAACGAAATGAGGAGTTCACGAATGGGCGGTTGACAAAATCCCTTTAGGTATGATCAATGATTTGGTATGAAGTTTTAGATACTTGGTAACATGAGCTCATAGCTTGCTATTCTCTTCTTCTTGATCATTGACACTTGCTTTGGAAATGCAGTGTTGTCGAGTATTAACGTGTCCCGCGGCATGGACTTTGATGATTGCCACTTTGCAGATAAGCAGCTAAAGGTTCAGTAAATGTCAAACACTGCAAAACTGAATTGAGAAACAAGTGTTGTGAAGTCCAACTCTTATTCTACGACGGGTAATTCCGAAGCTGAACTCAGGATTCAAGTTACACTCAGAGAATTCAGAGCCCTCGCGTTTTCTTAGGAGCCGATTGTGAGCTTCTATTAACGGAAACAAGCTGCTTATGATCGGAGGTGGTAAGGTTTCGGATTCTGGTTGGAGCAGGCGCTTCGTAGTTGTACGCATAGCTCTCGTTTGGATTTTCACAATGTTGTACGCTTTAGACTATGTAAACTTTATCTGGTGTTGCACATTCTCACAACTTTGGTCTTGTTGCAGGTGTCGTGCATCAGTTATTTCTTGGTTGAGACGCAGGTTGACTGGACATGTTGTTGCAGTGGTACTTTCATTCCAAAGTTTTCACAATATCCAGGCCAAAAGACTTGACTACATGTCATCTATGCTGGGTGTAGCTTATGAGAAGCTAAATTCAGAATTTATGATGTTAAGAGTTGCCCAAGCCATCTTGCACTCAACAATAGCCTTGATCCCGAATGGCTAGAGGTTTTCATTGTCTCTCTTTAGAAAGGATGACCATAACTAAGAGTAAAAGCCAGCTCTTAGCTTGCGGCAAGTAAATATCATAAAAAGCCAAGTCAAAGGAATGAAAACGCATGGATGTAAGACCTTGAGCAATAATTCTGATAACTACCATGGACCTAGTGTCCACATCAAATTCTATCTACAGGCTTCCTTAGATCCATGGTTAGTGCTCCACCTAAACCTCCTCATTTGTACATCTCCAGAGTAACTTTAGGTTAGCTTGAAATGAAAATTCCGGTTAAAAATCCTCGTAACGCATACTTTTGATATTTCCATTCATTGCTTGTTGTTGATATTTATGATTTAATTCCCTTCTCTGTTTTGTTATTCCCCACGGCCACATAACTCATGGTTTTCCAATTGAATTGATCATGATGTGCGTATTGCTTGAATTGGCTCAACGGTGCATGATTTATTGAATCTATTTGTTCCTCTTAACAGGTTGTAAAAGGGATTAAAGCGACAAGTTGCAGCTTGGCGTTGATGGCATGCCTTGGCAGTATCGCAGTTCAACCGAGTTTGGTCCGGATACAACTCTGAGTTTTGATTTGTTGATGATAGGCTGTTTTGCAGGTTTGTTGGACTTATTCACGAAAACTGCGACCTTGTAGCTGGAATTTGCTGATATCATACCTGACCCCTTTCCTTTCTGTTTCAGATCTTCGATATGCTGGAGAATGCATTGTTTCTGCGTGAAGCCGCCATTGTATTAATAAAACCAAGAAGAGAAACCGAAAGCTCAGTTCTTCAATTGCTCCCACCACTGCCGGCAAGCGTCTCAAAGATACTGCATTCAATTTTGCGGACTTCTCTTTTGTAATTAGAGTGCTCTAAGTTGTTCCAGGTACAATGCTTTGTATAAATCAATGGATCTGTCAAACTGTTTGTGATTTTGAGTTAAACTTGATTTACTTGATTTGAGTTTCAATTGCAGTATATATCATGTCTTTGGAATTAATCTTAATGAGTCCATGTGCTTTCAGGTACTAATCAGTAGCAACAAACCATGAACCTCATAAGAAAAGAAGGAGTTTGCTTAATCTTTCAAACTTATTCAACTGATATAGTTCACAAATGCAGGGCGTGGACCAAAAAATGTGGTATGCCAAACCATTGCGTGGCAGGTGCAGATATGCTCTTCGGACGGGACGTGATGAGGCTGTTCGGAAAAGAACGGTAGCTTCTATGTATTAGTAACTGGTAAAAGAAAATCATCCCTTCTGAATCTCTGATTGCTAACGTTTCCTTTGAGTCGGAGCACTTTGAGAATTTTGTAGGCCATTACCGCGGTTATTGAAGCATTAGATAAGCCATCAAAATATATTCATGTACTGTACAAAGTAGTTATTGGCAACTGGTCTGAACTCCTCCTGATATGATGTTACCAAATTATGCAGGTCGAAACCAGGCGAACATTCCCGGCGGGACAGAGCTCACAGGGTGATTTGAGAATACTTCCTGTTGTTTTTTTCACATTACGTCGACGAAGCATCACTTTGGTTTCTTTGACGGGAACTTCTCGAATACCAACAGCCTTGGGGATAACTTTCTCTTTGACTGTCATTTGGTCATATTGCTTGTAGTTATTAGTAGTTGATACTGGAGGTTTGGTGGTTTCTGACCTCCAAAATGGGGTGGCCTTAGAAGGCATGTGTTTCGCGAGCCCAAAGCGGAATTAACAGGGATCAGACTTTATGTATTTATGTACTCCTTCTTTGTTCACTTTTTGTGTAATAGTTGAATTTATGTGCTTTGTAACAATTATGAAATTGAATCCAATTGGTGAACATTGACTGAATTGAGACTTAGACATCTGACTTTGTAATTTGTGCATGGATTTTAATGAGTCCAGGATGAGACCAATACTGGCTTTTAACCTTGCAGTAGATTAGTGCCCCCTTTGATTCCTTGAATTATCCTCGGTTGACTTTTCTTTTCAACACAGTATGCAAAGTCTTCTTGTGAGGTTGAATCCTTGAATGAATATGGGCAACTATGGTTCTGAAGTTTATCTTGAACTCATCATGAATAACAGGTTCTTGCATATCCACAAGCTTACGCTATGTCTGAGAACCCTAAGATATCGATAAACTCGAGCAATATATTCATTATTTGAACATCTAAAAAAATCCACGCAAGATAGCTTCCATGCTTTTCTCTCGAATCCTGATCATGAATTTTGACGAGATGTAACCGGAAAGCACATCCAAAGATATCTTCGGTGTATTGATCCTATAATGGCTCAAGAGTGAAAGTAATTTTAATAATAAAATGATTAACATGATAATAATAAATATGATATTAGTAATAATAATAATAATAAATATAAAGATAAAAGAATAAACCATAATAAATATAATGATAAAAACCTAGGACCGGAGTCCCGACCAAGCATAGACTTTAAGACAACCTTAAGTCAGGATCACCTGGTCCTGCCTTAAAATGCTCGACTACGGGAACAAATATCCACTCTGCTCGAAATTTGCATTTGTAAAAGTTGGTTAGTCGCAAAAAAACATAAATAAAGTCAAATAACAATATGAGAATGCAAAAAAAAGAGGTGGCATCTTATGGTAAAAAATTAGGGTGCAACAGCCTACAAGCTCCCTACTCCAGATGTTGCTTTGTTGTCCAGTTTGATTGCCTTGGCAGATGATACAGTGAGAGGAGAATTCAGAAAATCTTATGGGAAGCTGCTCAGTCTGGTTCGTAAACCTTCTGTGATTTTAATGAGTTGAATGGGTTGTATGCCTTGCTGCAGTTCTATGATCCTCCTTTGAGATGCTTCACTTTCCCGGACTTCATTCTTGCACCTATATTAGAGGAGTATGCTGAGTTGTTGGGTGCACCTATCAAGAGTCAGATGCCATTTGTTCACATGGATGCTAAACCTAATCTGGCTAATCTAGCTCTTTCTCTTTATCTGGATGCCTCTGAGTTGATCATGTCCAGTTGGAATGGGGTTCCTGGTTTTTCTCTATAGTTCTTAGTTGGGAAAGCCCAACAGTGTGCCAAAGATGGTGGTTGGATAGTATTCAATGCCATTCTTGCCCTCTGCATATATGGTATCATTTTGTTTCCCAACATGCCTGATTTTGTAGACTTGGATGCCTTCCACATCTTTGCTTCAGGGAATCCAGTCCCTACCTTGATTGGTGATGTGTATCATTCCGTCCATTACAAGAACGAAAACAGGAGGGGTAAGAATGTATCATCCTGTGTGCCCTTACTCTACAGATGGTTTGATAGTCACTTACCCAAGAAGGGTCCCTTTGCTTCATCTGCAGCCACAACTGAGTGGTCGAAGCGCTTGATGGGTTTATCAGCAGAGAGCATTGTTTGGTTTGATAGATACATGTTGGGTACTGAAATCATCTTCAGCTGCACTGGTTTTCCGAATGTACCTTTGATTGGAAGAAAGGGTTGTATCAACTACAACCCCTCTCTACTTGTCAGACAGTATGCCTATGCTTTGAGGGGTCCACCAAAAGATGAAGATGTGCAGGAATCTCTGTACCTCACAGGTCTTCTAGAGGGGGATATGTTGGCTAAGCTTCAGCATGCATGGAATGATATCAGTAGGCGAGGAAAATATTTGTTGGGTAAGAGCAATAGCCAAGCTTATGCTCCTTACATGACTTGGATCAAGACCAGAGCAGAGACAATAGGGATGCCTTTCCCACCTGCTAAGCAAGAGTGCCTTCCAGTGGTTTAAGAGCCTACTATCGTGCCTATTCAGCAGTATAATCAGGTGTTAGCTGAGAAGGAAGAACTGAAAAAGGCCAACGAAGAGTTGGAGAAAGAGCTAGCACAAATTAGAAGCGAGAGAAGCGAAGTCGTCCACTCCTTCAAGAAGCAGACAGAGTTGGTGAATAGGTTAGGTACGGATTTGACTAAGCAGATAGCTGATCTTGAACGGTTGGGTTTGGACTTCAAATCTGTCAATGATGTACTTGCCACCAAGAAGCAGCATCTGGATGAAGCATATCGAAGAATCTCCAAGTTTAATCAGCATTAGAACGCCACTTTAGCCAGCAACAAAGAGAGGGAGGATAAACTGAAACAGCAGATCTCCAAATTGAAGGCTCGGGTGAAGGCCAGTGAGAAGAAGTTTGATGAGGAAACTGCTCGCAGATATGCCACTGAAGACTTTCTAAACAAAGCTATCGCTAACCTGAAAGATCGCAAGCAGAGGTTCGAATCTAAGAAGCGAAGGTTAGAGGACTGTTTTGGCCAAGGCGCATGGGAGGATTCTGTTGAAGGTCTCCAGTGCACTATCGTGCAGAGGGAGTTGCTTATTGAAGGGTTGCTCACTCATCCTGATCATCCCAAGACAAAAGAGTTGCTAGAAGAGTTTTGTGCCCGTTGTCGCACTTGACTGTCTTTGTAACCCTTTGTTGTATTTTTCTGATCTTTGTTGTAGGCTGACCATCACCAGGCCTGTTGGTTGAGGTCATGCTATTGATTCTCCATTGTATTCATTGACGTTGTACTACTTCCTTGTTGGGCCATTTATATATGAGATGTTATTTTAGTGACTGGATCCAGACTTCTTGTTATCAGCACTGGCACTCTGGTACTCGAATCGGGGGAAAAATATCCCTAACGCACAGACACACGTCTGCATTTGCATAAATCATTTGCATAGCAGGTACCTTGAGATGTTTCCTAACCCTCTGTTGACACTGGTTTCAGGATTGCCGATCAGCAAATTCATCGCTACTCTACGAGAAGCAACTGCAAGAAAGCTATGGATCAAATGCAAACTGAGATGCAGGAGATGCGCGACAGGATGGCGCAGTTCATGCAGGTGATGGAAACTGTGGCCAAGGGCCAAGAGCAGCTTCACACTCTGGTGCAGCCTCTGATCGCCCGGGTTGACAGTCAAGGTGTGCTACATGGCGGAGTTGCTACTGATCCTCCTCATGGCGAAACTCTCCAAGCTGGTGCTGCTATACTGGTGGTTGTCCCCAATATGACTGAGAACGGTAACAAAGCTGGGAATGGGAATGTGACTAGTAATGGTAACGGGCATGTGGAAACCAATGGAAATATTGGTGCTGGAAATGCTGGTTTCAATGTTGGTGCTGGCAACACTGGTTTTGGTTTTGGTACTGGGAACACCGGTGTGGGAGTTGGCGTTGGCAATGTTGGTTTTGGTGGTAATCAGGGCTTCGGCAACGCAGGTTTTGGTAATGCAAGCAATAATGGTATTGGAATGGGTGCTCACAACGCTGGTTTCAGGCCAGGTGCTGGCAATCAGGGTTTTGGTAATATGGGGTACGGTCTCAGGTTCAATCAGATTGGGTTCGGTCCTAATGCTGCTTACAGTGGGTATGATAATGGGGATTCTTACTGGGGCAAAGATCGTCAAGAAGATTTTTTCCCTCCTCCAGGCCGAGATCTTGAGATGCCCATTGACAATGACAGAAGGTTCAAGATGTTGGAGGAACAAATGAAGAATCTTGCTAATCAGAATTCCATGGGGTTGGACGTGGCTAATATGGGGTTGGTTCCTGGCTTGAGGGTGCCACTCAAGTTCAAAGCGCCCACTTTCGACAAGTATAAGAGGGATACTTGCCCAAGAGTTCACGTGCGGTCTTACTATCGGAGAATGTCTGCTTATTCTGATGACGAAAAGATGTTGATGCATTTTTTCCAAGATAGCTTGTCTGAACCGTCATTGAAATGGTACATGGGGTTAGAGCATACTCAGATTGTTAGCTGGAAAGAGTTGGCGGAAGCCTTTGTCGAGCACTACCAATATAACAGCGACCTTGTGCCAAACAGGGTCCAACTCCAAAATCTTTCTCAAAAGAATGGCGAGAGTTTCAAAGAATACGCCCAGAGGTGGCGTGAGCTTGCAGCTAGGGTGCACCCGCCCATGGTGGAGCGTGAGTTGGTCGATATGTTTGTGGGTACTTTCTCTAGGTTGTATTATGACCGACTTATCAATTGTACGACGGCTAACTTTTCTGAGTTGATACTCTTGGGGGAACGTATCGAGAACGGTGTCAAGATTGGTAAGATTCAAGCAGGAGAGTCTACCTCAACTGGAGGTGGTAAAAAGGTTTTTGGGAACAAGAGACAAGGGGATGCTAATTCAGTATACAGCTCCCGAGGAAGAGGTAGAGGTTGAAACCAATACCGTCAGCAAATAATTGCTAGTGTAACAATCCCTGTACCTCAACAACAGCAACAACAGCAGCAAAGTCAGCATCATCCTGCTCAACGAAGAATTCAGGATAGAGAAAGGGCCGTGAGAAGGGTATTTGATGTGCCTCCGCTACCATATGCTCAGCTTCTTCCGACTTTATTGCAATTGCAGCTGGTTGAGAAAAGGATGTTAGCTCCGCTGAAGGGCACGCCTCCTTTTGGGTATGATGCCAATGCACATTGTGAATTCCACTCCAGGGCACCCTGTCACAGCATAGAGAATTGTCATGCGTTCAAGCACAAGGTGCGGGATTTGATAGATAGTAAGGCTATAAACTTTGGTAATGAAGCGCCCAACATTGAGAAAAATCTGATGCCGCCTCATGGACTTGCAAAGGTGGGTGCTATATTGGAAGATACCAGTCTGCATCTGGTTATGAATGTGGAGGAACTGAAGACGCCTTTGGGTTATGTCAAGAGCAGATTGCTGAAAGGGGGAGTGTTCCTTGGTTGTGATACAGATTGTGTTGACTGTGCAGTCTGGCCCGAGGGTTGTGATAACTTGAAAAATTCAAGAGCTGATCGATGAGGGTACACTGCAATTCGACCGTACTGCTAAAGAGAAGCCTATTGAGGCGATAGTTGAAAAGCAGGGTGAAGTTGCAACGATTATGATCCCGTTTAAGACTATCACGATATCGGCGCCTCCCAAGAGGCCGACTATCACAATAACCAAAGCTGGACCCATTCTGTTTGAAAGCACTAAAGCCATCCCTTGGAACTATGGGGCGAAAGTTTACTGCAATGGAGAAAAGATTAACCTGACAAGCCCGCTAGTAGGGTCAGTTGATAACCTTGTGGGGGCAGGAGGCATAACCCGCAATGGTAGAATTTTTACGTCACCAGAAGTAGAAGCTGAGAGAATTTCCCGAGGGAAGGGTAAAGTCGATGAGGGAGGACCTTCTCAAGAGAAGGAAAAAAAGGCTTTGACCAAAGATGTGGAAGAATTCATGAGATTGATTCGGAAGAGTGATTATAAAATTGTCGATCATCTGCAGCAGACGCCTTCCAAAATCTCGATTTTGTCATTGTTGCTTTGTTTCGAGGCCCATCGGAACGCTTTGCTGAAAGCTCTTGACGCTGCTTTTGTACCCCCAGGAGATATCCGTTAATCAGCTCGAAGGAGTGATTGCGCACGTGAATGCGGGGCATGGCCTTGGCTTTACAGATTTTGATTTGACAACCAGGGGCCGCAACCACAACAGTGTGTTGCATATTTCAGTTGAGTGTAGGGGAATTGTTATGTCTCATGTCCTCGTTGACACTGGTTCATCCTTGAATGTTTTGCCTAAGAAGGCGCTGTTGAAGCTCGATACCCGAGGTATAATCTGCACGCCAAGCGACTTGGTAGTGAGGGCTTTTGATGGGACTAGGAGGTCCGTGTTTGGAGAATTGACTTTGCCAATCCAGGTCGGTCTGGAGGTATTCGACGCCGTGTTTTATATCATGGATATACAGCCAACTTATAGCTGCTTGCTTGGATGACTGTGGATTCACTCTGCAGGGGTTGTAACGTCTACGTTGCACCAAAAGCTTAAATATATGATCGGTGGTAGCGTTGTCACCGTGTGTGGAGAGGAAGACATCATGGTAAGTCACCTGTCGTCATTCAAATATGTTGAAGTGGATGGGGAGATCCATGAGACATTGTGCCAAGCCTTTGAAGGGGTGCAGATCAGAGACCAATCTCCTGTCATAAGCAAAGGGCCAGAGGTAGCCATGTCATCATACAGAGAAGCCCAAGCGGTAGTTCAGGCCAGAGAGACCAAAGGATGGGGTCAAGTTCTGGATATTCCTGTTAAGCAGGATAAATTTGGTTTGGGGTATCGCCCGTCGTTGTCATCTTCATCACAGAGCGCGCCAAGGTTCAAGGGGCTGATTGTGTTTACTCCGGGGGAAGCCAGTTTTGAAACGATCAATATTGTGTCTGACAGTGAAGATGGAGATAGCGACTGTGGCATGGATTCATGGATCAAGCCCAGCGAACTAGGACAGAGCCTATGCAACTGGTCTATCCAGGACTTTATTCAAGTGACGACGAAACAGTAATGCCTTGTTTTTTTTATTATAGTGATTTTATTTCAGGGCCTACTTGTTTATGTGCATGCTTTGCTTTAATCATCTAATAAAGGCGTTTTCCTCATGCAAATTTTGTAATCCCTGTTTTTCTATTTTTATTTTTATCAATAAAATGGAAATGTGGTTGTGTGCTTCGTTTGCATATCATTTGAAGCATTTAACCCTTTCTCTTGCAGGATCCATAGTTCAGATGACACCAATCAAGAACTCCCTATGACTCGCTTCGACTTTGAGCATCCGGTATTTCAGGCCGAGGAAGAGATTGTTGAGGACGACGACCTACCAGAAGAGTTGACTCGTCTTTTGAAACAAGAAGAGAGAATCATTCTGCCTCATCAGGAGGATATCGAGGTCATTAATTTGGGGTCGGAAGAAGTTGTCAGGAATGTCCGGATAGGGGCTGCGCTGCAAAGTGATATCAAGCAGATACTTGTCGAGATACTGCGAGAGTATAATGACATCTTTGCTTGGTCTTATGAGGATATGCCTGGATTAGACACTGATATTGTGGTCCACTGCTTGCCATTGCGTGAAGACTATCCGTCGGTCAAGCAGAAACTCAGAAGAACGAAACCAGATATGGCCGTAAAGATTAAAGAGGAAGTACAAAAACAATGGGATGCTGGTTTCCTAGCTGTTATAACTTACCCTCCTTGGGTCGCCAATATAGTACCTGTACCAAAGAAATATGGTAAGGTACGGATGTGCGTTGACTATCAGGATCTGAACAGGGCGAGCCCTAAGGATGACTTCCCGCTTCCTCATATTGACGTGTTGGTCGACAACACTGCTCAATTCTCTGTGTTTCCTTTCATGGACGGCTTTTCGGGCTACAATCAGATTAAGATGGCGCCGAAGGATATGGAGAAAACAACTTTTATTACCTCGTGGGGAATGTTCTGCTACAAAGTGATGCCCTTTGGTTTAAAGAACGATGGGGCAACATATCAACGTGCTATGACGATGCTCTTTCATGACATGATGCATAAAGAGATCGAGGTCTATGTTGATGATATGATTGCTAAATCCCAGACGGAGGAAGAGCATCTGGTGAATCTTCTGAAATTGTTTGAGAGGCTTAGGAAATTCAGGCTGAGGCTGAATCCTAATAAGTGCACCTTCGGGGTGAGATCTGGTAAGCTATTGGGGTTCATTGTTAGTGAAAAAGGAATAGAGGTTGATCCTGCTAAAATAAAAGCAATACAAGAAATTCCAGCGCCAAAAACAGAGAAAGAAGTTCGTGGCTTTTTGGGGAGGTTGAACTACATTTCCCGGTTCATATCTCACCTTACAGCTACGTGTGAGCCCATGTTTAAATTGTTGAAAAAAGATCAGGCAATTGTTTGGAATGAAAACTGTCAAAAGGCGTTTGAAAGAATGAAAGAATACTTGCAGGAACCTCCGATATTGATACCCCCAGTAGCCGGGAGACCACTGATCATGTACTTGACGGTTCTTGAGAACAGTATGGGTTGTGTTTTTGGTCAACATGATGAGACTGGACGAAAAGAGCATGCGATCTACTATTTGAGTAAAAAGTTCACAGACTGTGAGTCCCGTTACTCTATGCTCAAAAAGACGTGTTGTGCACTTGCTTGAGCCGCCAAACGTCTGAGACAATACATGCTAAATCATATAACCATGCTGATTTCGAAGATGGATCCGATCAAATACGTCTTTGAAAAGCAGGCACTTTCTGGAAGGATTGCCCGATGGCAGATGATACTGACAGAGTACGATATACAGTATGTCTCGCAAAAGGCTATTAAAGGTAGCATTCTGTCAGAGTACCTGGCTGAGCAGCCAGTCGATGATTACCAGCCAATGAAGTTTGATTTTCCTGACGAGGATATCATGTACTTAAAGATGAAAGACTGCAAGGAGCCGTTGCATGGTGAAGGTCCTGAGCGGAGTTCCCAATGGCAATTGATTTTTGACGGGGCTGTTAATTCATATGGAAGTCGAATTGGGGCAATCATTACAACTCCCCATGGGACGCACATCCCGTTCATTGCCAGATTGACATTTCCAGTTACCAACAATGAGGCTGAATATGAGGCATGTATCATGGGTCTCGAGGAGGCTATTTATTTGAGGATTAAAAATCTTGATGTGTATGGAGACTCCGCGTTAGTCGTGAACCAGATCAAGGGAGAATGGGAGACTCGTCAGCCTAATCTGATACCGTACATGAATTATGCAAGGAGGTTGTTGCCCTTCTTTGACAAAGTAGAGTTTCACCATGTGCCACGGGCAGAAAATCAGATGGCTGACGCTCTTGCGACATTGTCTTCAATGTATAAAGTTAACTTCTGGAATGAGGCTCCCATAATAGTTATCTCTCGCCTTTATAGGCCCGCGTTCATATTCGCCATTAAGGAAGCTTCTGATGGCAAGCCGTGGTATTTTGATATCCATAATTTCCTAAAGAACCAAGAGTATCCAATTGGGGAATCCAGCCGCGATAAGAAGACTCTTAGGAGATTGGCTGGAAACTTGAGGTCCACGAGGGTACCTTTGGCACGCACGCCGGCGGACATGCTATGTCTCGAAAGTTATTACGGGCAGGGTATTATTGGCTGATGATGGAAAGAGATTGTTTCAAGTTTGCGAATAAATGTCATAAATGCCAAATTTATGCCGATAAGATTCAGGTACCGCCGAGCCCTTTGAATGTTATGGTGTCCCCGTGGCCTTTCTCCATGTGGGGCATAGATATGATTGGGAAAATTGAGCCCACCGCATCCAACGAACACCGGTTCATCTTGGTAGCAATCGATTATTTCACCAAGTGGGTAGAAGCAGCGTCTTATGCCAACGTTACCAAGCAAGTGGTAGCCCGATTTATAAAAAAGGACATCATTTGTCGTTACGGCATTCCCGAAAGGATCATTACTGACAATGGTTCAAACCTGAATAACAAGATGATGAAGGAATTGTGCCAGAATTTCAAGATTGAGCATCATAATTCATCTCCCTATCGGCCCAAGATGAATGGCGTTGTCGAAGCGGCCAACAAGAACATCAAGGAGATAGTTCAGAAGATGGTTGTGACATACAAGGACTGGCATGAGATGTTGCCCTTTGCTTTGCACGATTATCGTACGACGGTACGCACATCAACCGGGGCAACACCTTTCTCACTAGTGTATGGTATGGAAGTTGTCCTACCATTAGAAGTTGAGATTCTTTCTCTGAGGGTTTTGCTCGATGTCCAACTTGATGAGGCATAGTGGGTAAGGAATAGGCTGAATCAACTCAGTTTGATGGATGAGAAGAGACTTGCATCTATCGCATATGGTCGGTTATACCAGAGCCGAATGAAGAAAGCTTACGACAAGAAGGTGTGCCCTCGTAGCTTTCAGACGGGCGATTTTGTGCTGAAGAAGATTCTCCCACCACAATCGAATCACAAGGGCAAGTAGACTCCCAACTATGAAGGTCCATATATCGTTCGAAAGGTCTTCTCCGGAGGAGCCTTACTGTTGTCCACCATGGATGGCGAGGATTTTACATCCCCTGTGAACTCGGATGCAGTTAAAAAATACTTTGCTTAAAGAGACCCGTTGGACAGAAAAAAGAAAGTCCAGGAAAAAATGGGGGATCCCGACTAACCAAAAAAAGAAAAATAAAAGGTTCGGGCAAAAATTAGGGATAAAATTGAAAAGATGTACACCCGCGAAGTCGAAAACCTGAAAAGGCGACTTCGGCAAAAAAGGGTATCCCGGTGAATCGAAAACCCACAAAGGGCGATGCAGGCAAAAGTTAGGGATTGAAAAAGCAAATGATTGCGGTCCGAGTTGATACTGCACTGCTTAGTGGTTTGGGAGTACCTGAGGGTCGATTATCCAAGTCAATCTCTTCCGAGGACGGAGTATCGGGAAAGCGTCGGAGTCAGGCGAGTCATAGGAGGATCAGCTCATGGTGTTTGTCTGTACCACGTTGCCGACATGTATACAAATTCCTTTGTACCTCTGTACATACTTGTATTTATTTTTGTAGCTTCCTATTTTCAGGAGTTGCATCCATTGTACAAACTTTGCCTATTTACAGGCCCGCTATCAATAAATGCATACTATTCAGTACTTGATGTTTGTTTCTTGTTTTAACTTTTACTGTTTTGTTTGTGGAAAACGCCGATATTTTTGATAAACTTGCACGTGCATAAACTTGCAGGCCTCGGCCAATAATTGTTAAAACATTGAATTGACTGAACAATTGTCACGGCTATTGACCTGGATATTTCCTTTTGTATAGGATATCTTGTTGTTGTTCATATTTTGCAGGGTCGCTACCTTTGCAGCAAAAAGCCGAGTGATCGTGTTTCCCCAGTCAGAGTTCCTTAACGTAGGAGCAGGTTATAGGTGATCTCATTCCTCCCCAGCAGGTGGAAGTCATATTGTTATCCCCAGAAGAGTTGGGTGCGAGCTAGTCAGCGGTCAGGCAGTGATGTGCATACCCAGCGGTGGTCAGGTGTACGTTTAATCCCCAGTGAAGTCTTCATAGGGTACCACCAGGTTGTCAGTGGTTTAAAGTTCATCCCCGCGTAGGAGTGTTCTTTCTGTTCTCCAGCAGGTTGTCCTTCCTCCAATAGGTTGACCATCCTCAGTAGAGTTCGTAACTCTGGATTTGTCGAGATATCCCCAGCAGGATTGTTTCTTCCCCCAGCGGAGTCGGTTCACCTTTTCAGCATTTATGTTGCTGGAATATTTCTGTGATACCCAATTATCCCCAGCGGAGTTGGCTTTGTCTTCAGCATTTATTTTGCTGAAGCAGTGTTGTATCCAGCTTTTCTCCGGCAGCTCGAGCCTGCATTTGCATCTTGCATATATCATCATATTTGCATCATATGTGCATTTACCCAAACGCGTAGCATTCCCATGTCGTATGGAGCATTACGCCATTTTCAAACATGCATTTTGAAACATAAGCCAGGTTGGTTACCTCCTTGTTTTCAGGTGTTTTTCCCTGCAGGTAATTGGAATTCTTGTTCAGGATGGTCTTTGGATATTCAAAATTCTTGACGTGCGATATGTGATGATAACGTTCGTCCTATCATGTGTTCCCGCATCAGAGTTGCTTGGTTAAGTTTCTCTTCTTCCCCAGCGGAGTTTCCCTCAGATTGTTGTTACGCCAGCGTTAAAAGATTTCAGTGATTAGACCTTTGAAGTCGTTACCTGGCAGTTGACGTTAGAGTTTCCCCAGTAGAGTTTTCCTTGGATTGCTGTTGCGTCAGCGTTAAAAAGTCTCGTGGATTAAACCTTTGGATTTGTTACCCGTGTTGACGGAGATTCAACCTATTGACCCGTGTTGACGGAGTTTTTACTTGTTTTGACCCGTGTTGACGGAGATCTTTACCTATGACTGACAGAGATGTACCTGTGAGTGACAGAGATGTACCTGTGATGGACAGAGATTGTACCCGTGTTGACGAAGATTCTTACCCGTGTTGATGGAGATTTCACCTATTTTTACCCGTGTTGACGGAGTTTTTATCTGCTTTGACAGATCCTTACCCGTGTTGACGGAGATTTTACTTGTTTTGACAGAGATTTTGACTCGTGTCGGCGGAGAGTTTACTCGTGTTGACGGAGGTCCTTACCCGTGTTGACGGAGATTTTTCCTATCCTTACCCATGTTGACGGAGCTTCTACCCATCGTTTGACCCGTGTTGACGGAGAGTTTACCTATTGTTACCCGTGTTGACGGAGAGTCTACCTGTTTTGTTACCCGTGTTGACGGAGATAGTTACCCGTGTTGACGGAGATTGTTACCCGTGTTGACGGAGAATGTTACCTGTGATTGGCAGAGATTGTTACCCGTGTTGACGGAGTTATTACCCGAGTTCGTGCTTTACGTAGTGCCCGCTTATTGTAGCGTATGTTTGAAGATTGATTGTGGATTCAACGCCCGTGGCGTCACGTAGGTGGTTGATGATGAAATCAGGTTCTGTGTCAGATGATTGATCAGTTGTTGTCGTGACGACCGAATTCAATTTTTTGGATATTTTTCCTCAAGCAGTTTGTGCAGTTTATTTCTTCGGTTAGCAAATTTCCGGGTTCTCTGGTATTCAGCCGTCTTTTACCTCGATTGCCTGAAAGCCGGTCGCTTTTCATTCAGTCAAGTCCAAGTCGCTTGAATAGGGGCAGTTGTTGCACCCCCAAATTTGCTTAACCTTTTCTTACATGGTTTATGTTTCATTGCATTAGCATATCATTGATATAACATTTGTATAGCATAGCATTGTTCATTTAACAGGGGATCAAGTGTGTTTTATATCAAGAGGAGCCTATCTAGAGGACTTATTCAAGCTTGAGGAGTCACAAAAGCCATCAGGAAGAGGGTTGGGTTCTTGAGAGGCTCAGTTGTTTGTATGTGGTTAATCTCCTAATCTGAGGACCAATTGAGGACCATTAGTGGGTTGTGGAGCCTTGATCAAGGATAGAGTATGGATATAGCTCATTGAAGTGCCTTGAAGTTCATGAGAGAGCTCAAGTAAGTCATTATGCCAAGTGTGAAGAGTCACAGTTAAGGGTGTTGTCATTAGGGTTTTGGTCTGATCAACCCTAAGTCAATTGTGCAGTTGAAGAGGATTAAAGCCTATTTCTAGGTCTTTGTGATCATGGAGAGTTATGTTGTGATACATGAGGTCATATTCCAAGATCAATTCAAGAAAAGTTCAAAGTGTGAGGAGTTGCAAAACTAGGGTTCTTAGGGTAAAATCCCTTATTTAGTGCCTAACCTCATGACCACTTATCTCAAGATACAAGTTTCATATCCACTTTTGGCCAACATGAAACTTGTAGAGCATGCTCTTAGATTTAATTTTAGTACTAGAAGTCCTCCATTGGATTTATAGAACTCAAGTTATGGTCCAGACAAGTTACAGGTCATCTGAGGAATGTGAAATTTGTCTGTGAAAGTCAACCAACTTCCAAGGAACTTTTGACCTAGAAGGGTGTTTCTCCTAAATTTTTTGCCAACATGAAAGTTGTAGTTCTTGATCTTAGCTTTCCAAATTATACTAGAAGTCTTCCATATGATTTGTAGAGCTCAAGTTATGAGGTTTACAAGTTATGGGTATTTTGGGAAAGTAAGATTATAGGTCATTTGGCATTATAGGTCATTTTCACCATCTTGCAAGCTTTAAATGAAGTTTTGTTCAATATGAAACTTGCTAAAAATGATGCTTTTAGGTCAACCATGTCTTCATGAGGAATTAACTTGGCTTAGGGTGAGACTTGGTTTGAGAAATTTGGCAAAAGGGGGAATTTAAAGGTATTTAGGTGAAAAATTCAAGATTAATTCATTTTGTGCTCAAACAAGGCAAGTGAGTACTCGTTTTAATCAGAAAAATCATTCTAAGCACTTTGGCATTATTAGATTTTTCATTTGAGGCTTATTCCATGGTGGTTTGATTTGTAACTTCACAAATAAGCAACACATCACAACTTGTTCATATGATAAGTTCAAGCTCTCAATTGTATCCATATACTCTCACCAGACCACAAGGAATAAAGTTGAAGCTTCTTGAGGAAGTTTTGAGTGTAAATTCATGCATACCATTGTTGAGTTTTTGAAAGAAAATTGAAAAGTGGATATTCTGATTTGGGCCTCCATTGGACCTCTAAAGCCCACAAATCACTTCTATATAAGTTCAGAGGAAGGTTTTGCTCAAGGTTGGAGTTCATTTTGTGCCATAGCCAGAGTTTGCAAGTTGAGTTTCAAGAGGAAAAGTGGAAATCGTGATTTCAATTTCAGAGGGATTCAAAGCAAATTAAGGATTGATTCATCTTCAGCATCAAACATAGAGTGAATCTGCACAGTTTGAAGCTGAGAATCATGCCCTAACTGCTCCAATTTGAAGCTCCAACACAGGTATGTAGTTTTCAAAATTGCTGAAGATTCATGTTGATTTAGCATATGTTAGCATGTGGTTAGGATTTAGGAAGTTGTTTAGATGGATTTTGGATCACAATTTGAAGGATTAGAGACAAATTAGGATGATGTGTGATTTCTGTTTGGAGTTGGTTTGACTTGATCTTAAGGATTCAACACGATCTATATAGTTCATGATGATCTAGGAAGCATAAGGAGGAGATCTATGATTTTAGATTAAGGTTTGGTGATGATTAGAATTATGGTGTAATTTCTGTTTGCATTCGTGTTTGAGAATCTAGGAGGAATTAGAAGAAATGGACAACATATTTGGAATCTAAGTGGAAATTGGAGTGGATCTGTGTAAGATTTGTTAAGTTTTGGTGACCTGTAAATGTTTATTCGCCGGAGAAGACAGTGGCGCGGTAACCGGACCACCGTCTGGTTTGCCTGAAGTTTCTCCCTCCAACTGGAATTCAAACGAAGAAGATGAGTTGGGAGCCCTTGGATCTGTTCCATTTGAAGACTTTGTATTCAAATCCAATGGCCACATTTTAAACTCAGAATTTGATCTTTGGCTTTGAAACGTTGCGTTCCATTAAATGAGGTGGCAGCCTGAGGGCCTTCAGATGCTTTGACCAGTCTAACCATCCAACGCCTCTCTTTTATTTCAGCTTTTTAATTTTGTTTAATTCATTTTCTTTTATTTTAATTGTTTTAATCTTGCAAAATTCACTTTAATTTCATTAATCATCAGAAAAATAAAATAAAAATATGAGCATGTTCCTGATTTTATTCTTGATTTTATGATGCTTTAATATTTCATTTTTGCTTATTTTTCCATTTATTGAGCATATTTCCATTTTCTTTAATTTCTTTAATTTGGCTTATTTTCTTCATGTTTTGTTGATTTTTGTTCTTTCAATTGGTATGGATTTTGGATGAGATTTTTGGCTAGCTGGTAGGTTAGAGATGCATGATCCTCTATGATTTAATTCATATTTTTTAGACAACATTAGGTTCTGTTTTGGATTAGGATCATTAGACCTTCCATTTTAGGGTTTTAATTTGATACCTTGTGATCTAGGATTTCTTTAGGTGACTTCCCTTTAGATTCAGGCGCTGATCCTTTGCCCACAGATCAATAACATGTTTAGGATCCCCTAGAAAATCTTATAGGATTTTAGAAATAGTTTTAGTATTTTAATTTGATTTAGTACTTAGACTAGTTTTAAGATGCTTTTAACATAACACTTGCTTTAGAATGACCTCAATGGTGGCCTTTAGTTCATAATAGGTTTGTTAATCTTCTTTGATGGTGCTTTAGACATGTATAAGCTTTTGTTTGATTGGTGGTGGAGCTTGATTTGGTGTTTAGACCTTCTTTTAGTAGCTTTCTTTGAGCTTGTTCAATTAGGGTTTAGGAAGAGCTTAGTTGTTCTCTCTTTCTTCAAATAAACATGGATTACTTTGATTGCTTTCCATTCTCATCCTATGATTAAAGGTCCCTATGTGAAAGCCTCATATTTCCTTTGGAAGGATGTGTGGCATTTTACAAGAGGTAGAACCTTTGAGGATGCCTATCTCTGATGCATGGTTGAGTGTCAGGTTGGATTCCCTTGGTTTCCATCCTGCTTCCCATCATCATCCATTAATCTTGATGTGAATTCTCCTCTTTCTTGTTGGAGCTTGTTGAAGCATGAAGGTGAAGACTTCTCTTGAAGATGGCTTGGATTTGAAGTTGTTTGCAGACTGTTTTTTTTTATGTTTATCTGCTTTGTTGTTGAGTTGTTTGTCTGATGTTTTTGTCTGCTGTAGCTGTTGATTGCTTGACTGTTGCTTGTGTGACTGTTTGGTACATTGCATTTAGATTAGGTCTCATGTAGATGATTCTAGGCCGAAGAGCATCCTTAAGGTTGAGTTTCTCCCTTTGCTTGTTTGCATTAGAGGTTGAGGTTGTCTCCCTCTGCTTGACTATTATTATCTGGCTTTGCTTGCTGGTTTAAGGTTGAGTCAGTCTCCCTTGCCTGTGCTTTGTGTGTTGCCTTTGGGCTTATTTGCTCTAGAAGTTGAGCTTGGCTCCTTCTGTTTGTTTGTTGTATTGCATGCATTTTTATTTACAGTTATGTCTGTACAGTTAATTTCTTTTGTTGTTGCTTTCCTTTGCCATGTTCCCCTATGAACTCTGACTTCTCTTGTTCAAGAGAAGTTATGACAGACATTAGGGTTCTAACCATGCATGATAACATTATTTAGTTTCCCTCCTAACCTCAATCATAGGATCAATTTTGCATGACAACTTTAGGAATAGATCAGTTCCTCTTTAGTGCATCCGTTCTCTTCACATCTTCAAACAAAATCAAAATACAGTAATAAAGGTTAATTGACGTCGTACGTTACGAGCCTTAAGCTACTTGAGAAAGGGTTGTTGGAGAGTTTCTTTCCAACAGTCTGGTTGTTTAGTATGGTACCCTTTGGGTGACATGTGACGCATTCACTCTTAGGTCGTAGTCTCTAGTGTGGTATCAGTTGCAAACATCCATAAAAAGATACTTCCTTAAAAAACAGAAAAACAAAGATCAAACATATTTTTGTCCTCTGGGACCTTTAATTTCTTGGAAACCCTTTTCAGAAGGAGAGTTTTGTTAACTCCCGGTTCTACCGCAAACGGTAAACGCCTAAGTCTCCGTCGAGCGAGCTGCATACACCAAACTGCTGGAACCGTCTGTTAACCCTACTCGGATAAAAAAGACAAACATGTGTCTCTCGTGTCCCGAACTACGTTTGCTCTGATCTTTTGCATCGTGTGAAAGTATGTAGGCACGAGATGCGATATCTCGGCAAGCAGCCTTCCCCCGTAACCCGTAGTTAGGCGAACTACGTTGACTTTGATTTCTCGTTCCAGACGGGAATACATAGGCATAAAGTGCGACACTTTGCCGAGTATGGATAAACACAACAAGTATGGATCCCATCGTGTACGATGGACGTGAGGGGTGCTAATACCTTCCCCTTGCGTAACCGACTCCGGAATCTAGACAATGGTTGTGATGACCTTGTTTTATACCTTCTCGTCAGGTTTTTCCCGATCGTTTCCTTTCCTGTTCTGAGGGATAAATAACGAAAGGTGGCGACTCTTCTATTTTTTCGGCCTCGTTTTTCGAGTAGCGACAGTATGCTTCAGAGAGAAGGACATGATGTAAGAAAAGTCATGAGGGGAAGCAAGCCAAGAAGGGATACCCAAAGATTGGTCATCAGGTAAAGCTAGATAGGCTATATTGGAACCTGATGGAGTCCATGGAAGCTGCCTTGCATAAAGAAAGCGATGTTAATCTAGATGTCATGACCTTGTTCTGTGACATCAAGAGTACCATCCAAACAAGCTCTGATGAGTTCAAGGGAGACATGCTCAGGGGTAACTTGTGTAAATGGCAAGAGGGTTGTGCTAAACCTGGTGATTATGTCAGTACTGACATGGTTTCAAGAAGTGTCAAGGAGTCTCAATTTAAAAAGCTTCTAAGAAAGTTGAGGACCTCTAGTAATGATGAATTCTAGCAATTAATAGGGAATTATATTTTGAAAATTAATCACATTCTGATTGGTCAAAATATTGAATTCCCTCCTCTTGTACAAGTAAACCCTTCTAAACTCGTTCTCATCTTCCAATCCACCTCTTGCCTTATCTCACACAACCCCATCAGAAACCATCTTTCGTTACAACCTAAGTCATCTACAATGTCTCAACAACATACCTCCAGCCCCACCAAGCCCGACCCTGCTCAGCACAAGAGCATCTCTGTGATGAATGTGAGCCCTCTTGGTATGGTTTCTGGAAGTAGGAGTGAAGACTAGTCGTCAGCTACTTCGCATGCAGACCAAGAAGGTCATAATGTACATGGAATTACCATTCCATTGTCTAGGGTTGATCCTTCTCCAATATCGAATAAGAACCTTGAGGTCAATTCTGAGTTCTCCTCTGATAAGACTAACCCTACCACAGAAAAACTAGCAAATTTAGCTAACTATGTAGAACAGGAGGAAGGACAGGATGATGATCTGAATAAAGCTCCTGCCAATGATGTTGATGTATCTTCAGATGATGAATTCCTCAAGAATGTTGCTCCGGGCATAGCTCAAAAACTAATGACCAAGAAAGGCAAATCTAGTCTGGAAGACAACTCTCTCAAAAGTCAGAGAAAAGGATCTCATGTTGGGTCCTCCAAACCTAGGAGCAAAAATGCCTCCAAGAAAAGGAAGGTTACTGAGAGTAGCCCTGAGTCTGAAGGAGATGTCAGAAGAGATGTTCCTAATATCTTCAATGTCAAACATTCATTGGGTAAGAGGCCGCTTAAACCCATACCACCTGCACCTCTGGACAACATTTCCTTCCACTCCATTCACAGTGTAACCAAATGGAGATATATCTATCAAAGGAGAATAACCCTTGAAAGAAAATTAGGGAAGGATGCTCTGGAGATCAAGGAGGTAATGGAACTCATCAACAAGGCTGGACTGCTTAAGACAGTCACAGGATTTTCCAGTTGCTACGAGGGACTGGTAAAGGAGTTCATTGTAAACATACCTGACTCAATCTCAAACAGAAACAACAAGGAGTTCATGAAGGTATTTGTTAGAGGAAAGTGTGTGCAATTCTCTCCTGCTGTGACCAAGGTATCTGGGGCGAGCAAATGATGGATCAACAGAATTGGAGACTTCAGACAACCAGTTCTGCAAGACCATCATTGCAAATCAAGTCACAACATGGCCATCCAAAGGGAAGTTATCTGCAGCACTGCTCAGTGTAAAGTATGCCATTCTTCATAGAATTGAAGCTACAAATTGGGTGCCTACCAACCATACATCCTCCATTGTTGTTGGACTAGGCAAGATCATTCATGCCATAGGTACCAAAGTCAATTTTGATTTTGGTCTATACATTTTTTATCAGACTGTTAAGCACTCCACAACCAGTGCTGTCAGGTTACCTATTGCATTTCCCTCCCTCATTTGTGAGATCATCCTAAATCAACATCCTGTAATCCTGAACTCAAGTGATGCTGTCAGCAAGAGGGAGCCTGAACTATCACTCCACTTTAAACTTTTTGAAGGAAGACATGTTCCAGATATGAAGTTTACATCTGCTAAGACAGTTAAGATCTCCAAAAGAATGATGATTGCAGAATTGAAGGACACCTGTAATGAGTTAGGAGAAACCATCAGTACACCTACTGCCAGAAAAATCAAGCTAGAAGCTCTTATCCAAAGGCTTGAAAGAGATGCAGAAAATAGTGGGGCCGTGTCAGAAGAAGAGGCTAACGACAGTTGTGAGAATGTCCCAACCAATGTCAATAACATTGGTTCCAGTTCTTCCTCTAAGGAAGAAGTTTGATGTGGTGATAACCTGATTGTGTGGCTCAGACTGCTGGTTGCTGAGTTAATAAGGAAGAGGTGTTTTTTGTTTTGTTTAAGTTAGACTTTCTTAAAATGTGGTTGACAACTTGAATTTGTAATGCTCCACAAAGAGCAGTTTTTGTTGTAATGTAACCCCTAACAATTGTAATGGTACCTAATATGATCTATGCTATTTGGATCTTATTTTGTGGCTAAAAAGGGGGAGAGGGTAATAGAAAACAGCAGGTGACAGCAGGTGGAAAAACAGGTTGAAGACTTGCTAAAACATATGTACCATTGTGCATATAATATTATATGTGCTAGCATGTGTGCACATGGTATAATCATGCTTGCAGGTGTGAACACAGGTGTTGCTGAGGTGTGCTATGTGTGTGAATTCCTATGGTGTATAGGAATGTTTGTTAGAACTAGTTGTGTGTGTCTGCAGGAAAGGAGCAGAGAGTGTTGTGCAACTCTTCAGGGGGAGTATCACAAGTGTGTGTACTTCAGGATGTTATCCAGAAGGTCATAACATCCAGAGCAGACTGGATGAATATGTGTGACTGCAGACTGTTTACAGGTTGTGTGCCCAGCTGAGAGGATATGCATCAGTTGAGGGGGAGTAACCCAGTGTGTTACTCAGTAAAGTGTGACATCTGTAGTGGTAACTAACAGATGGCCAACAAGGTGAGTTATAACAGTGAGAGCCAACTGTGAGGACTCAGAGAGGCTTGAGATAGTAAATATCCTGCATGACAGGGTATATGTTAAGTCTTCTGCTGTGGGTAAACTCTGATATGTTAATAAGTTGTTTTAGCAAAAAAAAAATCCAAAAGGGGGGGTTTGTAAGTGCTCTTGATTGGATGCATTTTGTGGCAAAACACTAGAGCATGTATGTATGTCATGACTGATGTTAGTGCATACATAATATGGTCTTTACATGGTAAGTTGACTTAGCTAAAAGCAAGTAAAGTTGGATGTCATACCCAATGTTATGACATGAGTCGTATGACATCAAGCGCAAGTTTTTTTTTCTGGTAGCTATAAACCAGGAAACAAAATAGGATCTCAAGCTGGATATCAGGAGACTTTCTAGAAGCCCTAGGCGAACTAAAAGATCCCTGAATTAAGTGGCAAACGTGCAGATCATTGAAAATAGGTTTGTTATGGATAAAACCTATTTTGTGCACCAAGGCCCAAAAGGACTAACAGCTGCTATAAATATCAGAAGAAGCAATCCTGAACAGCAGCTCTTGACAGAAGAATAAAAGTTGCAGATTGCAGAGTCCTTGTGAATGAAGAAGGCTAGTCTTCACGTGTGAATTTTGTTTAGGAATACTTGTACTCCAAGCAATTGTCTGGTGGATGATTGCATTGGATAGGTAAATTCTAGGTTGTGTCTCACTCGAAGCTGTGAAGCAAGAGTGTGTGAGTTCCTTTATCAAAGCTATGAAGCAAGATCAAGCTGTGTATGAAGTGTTTCTTCATATTGATTTCTGTAATTGTGAATTATATATCACTATGGTGATTGAGGAGGAGTGATTGGGTATACTCAGGTCTAGAGTGTCTCTTGGTTGAAGTGTCATTGGATAGGGATTAAGTGAGGAGTGTAAACTGGAGGTTTAACTCTGAATTGATTCTACTAATAGTGAATTTCCTCCCTGGATTGGTAGCCCCCAGATGTAGGTGTTGTTGACACTGAACTGGGTGAACAATTGATGTGTTATTTACTGCTTTTATTATTACTGATTATTAGTTGTTAAGTAGCAGATGTCACATGGATGTTATAACTTTGGGAATAACTTCCATCGTGTGCTTGCCAAAATTTTCAATGATCTTTGTCATAGATCGTGCTATGACGGTTTAGCGCTAAAGTCGACCCGATTCATTCAATAACAATTAACCACTAACTTTAATTTCAGCCAATATACACTTTCTTTAATTTCAGTCAATATACTCTTGATTTATGTTTCCGTCAATATATCTCGATTATATCATTGTTCATATAGTATTGTTAATATTATCTTGATTATATTATTGTTGATATTATTCTTGATCATATTTATCATGTTGTCCATATCATATTCATATTGTTCATGCTTTGTTCATACTATTCAAAAATGCACTAATAACAATCGAAACCATAAAACAATCAATTGATGGACTGTTGGTTACTATGCTAAGCAATGAACTATGGACTATGTATAGAAACCCTAGCAAGGAGATTTTGTCTGACTCTTGTTCGTGGCTTAGTTTAGGACACTTCGCGCACACACGACTTCCTCTTGGGCTACCTTACAATGAACCCTTTTATTTCGTGCTATCCCATGTAACTTACATGTACCCCACTCCCATTTCTATGTATGCACTCGTATTGCTTTGATTTTGGTTTCTTTACTAGGAGAACCCCTAGGGACTAGCATAAACTAAACCATTTTCAAACTAATTCTCGATTCGTCGTCGAGCCATTTTCAAACACCCTCCGTAAGTTGATTCCCCGTAAGCATCGCCATCAACCTAATACACACACTCGCACATTCCGTTATAGTTTTGTTATTAGGAGCACCCCTAGGAACTAGTATCAATTCTCACATTTTTCACAAATCCTTAATCCAACGTCCAGTGGTATTTTATTCAAACTTGTAAGTCGAGTGCCTTTTGCCTCGCCGTCAACCTCTTTTCACAACCAATCTGATTCAATCGTTTTTAAACCATTTTCTTAAACAAACTTCAAAAGAAGAAGATTCTTGGAGTCTAGCATTCCTTGGATCTTCGAATGAATGGATCTTGAGGTGTATGCTTTGGGTTGTTGTTCATTCAACCTTTCATCTTAAAACACTTAATTCTATATCAAACATTTTCTTAATCAACTTCAAAAGAAAGAGATTCTTAGAATATAGCATTCCTTAGATCTTTTAATGAATGGCTCCCGAGGCACGCCCCTTGGGTTATTGTTCATTCAATCTTTCGACTTTTAAAACACTTTACTTTCCTCAAACATTTTCAATCAACTCCCAAAAGAACTGAATTCTTAGAGTCACACATTCCTTGGATTCTTGAGTGACAGCTCTTGAGGCATGCCCCTTGGGTTATTTTTCATTCAATCTTTCATTTCTAAACTAAACTTCAACAATTTCTATACCCTTCTTTTTATGGTCGTATCCACGAACTACGGATGCTCTGATTCTTCATTCATTTGAATGTAAGATACGTAGGCACAAGATTGTGATGATCTTGGCGAGCACACTTCCATCTTTTTCTGTCATTTCGCGTATACCTTCTATCCATCTTCCATTTTCCCTCTAACCTTATCCCGTATTTAAACTACGAAAGCTCTTATTTCTCATTCTCGTCCGAATGAGCATACGTAGGAACAAGGGCCCCAATCCTTGGCAAGCACCGTATCTAAAACCATTCATCTTCCCTTAGCATCGAATCCTTTTTATTGTATCATTTTCGCATTTATCATTGAGAAGAAAATAAACAAGTTTAGATAACGCTCGTCACAAATTGAACTAAAAGGTTCACATTGAGTACAACAGACGTGAGGGGTGCTAATACTTTTCCCTTGCGTAACCGACTCCCGATACCCAAAATGTGGTTGCAAAGACCATGTTCTTATCTTCTTCAAAGGTTTTCTCGATATTTTTCTTTCCCTCTTTTGGGATAAACAAAGTTTGATGGAGACTCTATCGAACCGCATTCCGCGCCTTTCACACGAGGGTCGTATTTTCGATGAATTTTCAAGGTGCGACAGTTGGCGACTCTGCTGGGGACTATTGTTATATGCAAGAGAGAGTCAGACCTATCTTAGGGTGATTTGTGGAGAGTGTTATACCCCAAATTTTTACCCCAAGATCACATCATCATTCTAGGAGCATCAATATTGATTATCTAACCATAACCTTTTTCAAGTTTGGTCTTTGTCAAGATGCAGATGAACTAGGGTTTCTTCCAGTCAGAAATCAAGGTTTCAAGGGATTGATTAGTCAAAGTTTTGGATTTATTCTCCATATATCAAGTCTTCATTTCATCAAGGATATCACATTTGATCAAGAATGAATCCAATTTGAGATTGTCACCAAGAAAAAGGAAGTTATGCAGTGCAAGAACCCTAATTAGGGTTTCTGATTGTAAAAGTCAATTGTAGTTTGACTTTTGATCTAAAGGGTGTTAAAAATATTGAATCATGATCCATGAGGCTCATATGTCCCAAGGAAATCTACCCAAGAAGTTTCAAGGCCTCAGAGAACCCAGGACACCAACAATCGATGAAGAGGTTTTCGATCGTTTGGTTCGTCTGACTGAAAAGTCAATCCATTGACCAACACGGTTTTAACCCAAAATTGAATCCAACTATGTTCCCAACATAATTTAGTATCTAATCATGATTTTTGGTTACCAATTGATAAGGAATTGAGAAGTAATCGAAAAGTCGGGAAATTAGGGTTTTGAAAAGGGCCAAGTCATAACTCCTTGACCATACATCCAAACGGAATGGTTCAAAGCTTGTTGGAAAGGTCTCAATGAGTTATTCAAAAGTGATATACGCACTCATGAGCATAAAATTCAAGGATTTTGAGTTATGAGCAAAAACAAGGCAAGAGGGGGGAAATACACAGAAATTTCAAGAATTCTTGACTTGTAAGTCAAGTTTTCAGCATTTTCACAAGGGTTTTTGACTCAGTTTAAAGTCGAATAGGTTCCTACCTAAAACATAAATGTTGTAGTACCTAATGGGGGATTTCTAAAAAGTACAAGTGGGTTCTATAACTCTTCATGGTTAGAGAGAACCAAGGTCCACAAGTTAGCAAAAACTCACTTTTGCAAAACTAGTTTAGCATGAGTGTTTTGGTTCCAAAGCTTCCCAAATCAATTCTAATCAAAGACTAAGCCTCATTTATGATGTTTAAATTGTTAATAAACATGTTTAACATTAACTCCCACGAAATTGGAATAAGAAATGAAAATAATAATTGTTTAATGCAAATTGCAAGCATGAATAGTGTAGAAAGAGAAAAATGGTGGTTGCCCTTCTTCACATCATCAACTTGGTTGCAAACAGTAACCTCGTACCCTATCAAGCATGATTAAAATAACCTATAGGTAATGGAGAAGCTCTTGGTAGAATGGCTTGAGGTCAGAGATGGAGATTGCATTGAAAAACTCCAAGATTTTCATGATGGAAGGTTAAACTTGGTAATTTGCTTCACTTTTGCCCATACCTTGATCCAAGGCCTTTGGCTATAAATATAACTCATTTACTAAATCATAAACACACCGGTTTCATGCTTGAGACCAGCTAAAACTCTCTCATTTCCTCAATTGCAAAGTTCTTGCAAAATCTCGATAAGTTTCCAAAAGTACACAAAATTTGCCTTGCATTTTCACTTCTCAAACCTTTTCCAAACACTTTCCAAATTAAACCACATTCTAAACACATCACAAATGATGCACTAGAGATGTCCAAACCCTCACCTTGGCCAGAAACTCATCCAATCAAAAAGTCAATGGTTGGAACCTCTTTTGTTGACTTTTCTGCACTTTAGAGAGCAACCACTGATCCCTTGCACTTACACACTCTCTAAGACCTCTAGCACTTCATAAATAACATATATAAACTTTCCATGATGGTTCCAAACTTCTGTAACAAGGATTGAGTGAGTTGGCTTTGGAAATCTTTGTATTTTGGAAGTTTTTCTTCACTTACAAGGCATTCTGCCCACCAACTAGTTTGAGGGTTACTTGGAGCACATATTCATCATCCTTGGAGAATTTTCAGACCTTGGAAGAGCTCTTAAGAGTCCTGGTTTTCTTATTGCTCAAGGTTGCTACAAGAGGTAAGCCTAAAACTCATAAATGTGAACTTTTCACTTGCATTTCACATGCTACCATGACTTCTAGCTATGATTTTGTGTTGTACATTGTTTGAACATGTAACATGTATGTTATATGTCATGCATGAACCATTTTTTTCATCAAAACTTGTAACTTTTGAACTGTCAAAAAACCAGGTCACAAACTAGGTCCAACCTAGTCATTTTTTGCACGATGCATCCAATCTGTCAAACCATGTGTGAATTTCTTAATTTCTTTTGTGCTAACCTCTATATATAACATATATGTGATGTTTATACACTTTTTTCATCAAGCACACCACTACACATGACTGTCCATATGTTCTTGCATTTGATTGTGACCAAAGATGCAAAAACCTTAATGCTATCGAATTTTTTTGTGAGTGTATGGTTTGGATAAACAAATGGTACCATTGAATTACTTGTTCAAAAATACACAATTTTCACTTTTGTTTCACCTCATTTGGTTAAGATTTGACTGATTTCCAATCTTCTTGCAAATTGGCCTTAGGTTGTGACCTTGCCTTGCCTTAGTTTTGCCCCAATTAGTACACACATTTCCATGATCCTAACTTTCTCATTTTTTGTGCTATTGATTACTTTCTTTTTTCAAACTACTCCTTATCATGTCTATTTTCATTAAATGAAAAAATAATTCAAGGTTTGTTATCCTAGAAAGACTTTGATCCACTTGAATAACATGTGTTTTTAGGGTTTTTCCATGATGTTCTTGAACTTTTTCAACTTGTAACTTGATTTTTCTTGTGAGATTGATCTTGTATGATTCATATATGTTTTTTAACATGTTTAAATGTTCAAATATGTTTGATTCATTGCCTTACCATGTTCGTACTTGTTTTTATGAATGTATATCTATATACATATATGTGTGTGTGTGTGTGTGTGTGTGTGTGTGTGTGTGTATGTGTGTGCGCGTGCGTGTGTGTGTGTGTGTGTGTGTGTGTGTGTGTGTGTGTGTGTGTGTGTGTGTGTGTGTGTGAAAATGGCCTATTGAACTTCACCTGTGAACTTTGCCATGATTCTTGATGTTGTAACCTCTTGAATATGCCCATTACACCTCATTTTACTTGTTTATGTGCTTTTTAGAATCATAACATGTTTAGGTTTTGTTTCTTGCCTTTGTGAATGCTAGAATATGCATGGTATACTTTGAATTTCATCTGTGAACTTTGATATGATTCTTGATGTTGTGACCTCTTGAATATGTTTATCATGCTTCATTATACTTGTTTATGTGGCTTGTTAGAACCATAACATGCTAGGGCTTGATTGTTGACTTGTTTTTTACCATGAAACTTGTTTACTTCTCCCTATGAAATCATGAATTCATACTTGAATTGTTGTAACATTTCTTGTGTTTTTCTTGTTTGATTGTTATCAATACATGTTTAGATGGTATTATATTATCACATTTGATCTTATTTGATCCTTATAATACGCTTGCTTCAAGTTGTAACTTGTTTGCATCAATCTTGTTTGAATATTATAAATGAACTTGTTGTTGTTACACATGTTTTGTACTTGTATTGATGGTTGTTACCTCTATGTTTTTATGTTGATATTGACTGTTGTTAATGTTATTACATGTTCTTGCTCATTTATTTTACTTTGTTAAGTCTTCCCCAAGTGATGGAACTTGTTAGTTCTCATCCAGTTGCCTCCTTTTTCTCCTATTCTAAAGGAAAGTCTCTCTATTAACCCTTGGGTCATAGATAGCTCATTACCCTCCCTCTGACAATGTTAAGTCATTTTGAACCCTAACTTAATTAATTTAGAACCTACTAGCCATTAGACTTTGCTTAAGTCTAAAAGACCCACATTTACTAGGAGTGTTCTTCAACTATAACCCTAGGATAGAGTTTGTCAACTCCATGTAAGAATCATGGCGATGATTACTTACTCCCCCCTTGGCTTTTGTCAAAGTCAATCCCCTTAAGTGTACAACTTAGAATAGAGAGTTTTGTTAAACTCTACACAAACATTGTTATGTTTGTTCCCCCCCTTTCGAACCTTGGTCATAATCAAGTGTTCATCCATCCCTAGTGAGGTGAACTACGATTGCTCTGATTCTATCCTAGTTAGGATACGTAGGAAAAAGACGCGATATCTTTGCAAGCAAACTTAGAAGTTATCCTTAGATCTTTATCTCACAACTTTACCCAAACCCTAATCCCAAACCATAGCATAACCATTAACAAGTTTATCATACACACACAAAAGGTTCCTCTAGAGTACTACAGATGTTTAGGATGTAAAATACCTACCCTAGGCATAACCAACCCCCGATCCCCGAATCTCTTAGCGCTTTTCTTATATCATGCAAAAGATATTTCTTTCTTTAACCTTTCCTTTGGATAAATCAAAGTCCGATTGTGAATTTAATAAATTAAGGTTCAAGTTAACCAATAGCTTGACATCTGATTCTCACTGCAACAGAGAGTGTTATCTTTGTTTGCTTGTTTTCTTCTCGTTTACGTATTTGTTCTCTTATTGCTTGCTCATCATCATGCTTGCCTGTTGGATCTTGGGATGATATCATGAGTAAAGCTCTACACCCAAGCTTTGGTAAAAGCAGAGGGAACACCTAGCTTAGATTTGGTAGTCGAGTAGTGTTAGTCCCCAAGGACTCGCTTATTGTCTGCCTAGCATGAAAGCTCCCCTAGAAGAGACCTATTTGTAGATCTCATTGTAACACAACTAGCATGTCGCATGACTTGATTCATGGAGGGTCCGTGATTCTAGGAACCTTTTAGCACTAGTTCTATATTGGTGGTCGTGTAGTGTTAGTCTCCAAGGACTCGCTCCTTGTGTGCCTAGCATGAGGACCCCGCTCATAAGAGACCTTGTCATTATTCTTGTCGTAAGGCAGCTAGCCTGTTGTGTGACGTTGATGCGATTAGGGTCCGTGATTCTGGGAACCTTATTCGTCAATGTAGAAACCATCTCGTGAGTGGATTTATGGGTAAAAAATCTAGATCTTCCCGTATAGAGCCTACCTGTAAGGTTTCCTTGATCATAGATTTTGGTTGTCTACCCGTTGCAGTAACCAACCTCATAATTGATTGAATCTGTGATCCTGGATTCTTGCATCTTGCATTGCCTTCTGCATACATATCATTGCATTGCATCATTTATGCATCTTGCATTTCATTTCAACAGCATAAGCTCATTTCTCATTCCTTCATTCTCTAGTAAATCAAGCTGATTCCTCGACACTAGTACGCAACTCGAGCCAACACTAGACGCATGGTGGAGAAAATTCAACAAGAATAAGTTGCTTTCAGAGAGGAGTTGGACTCCATCAAAGGCAAGATCGATCAGATTCTCGAAGCCATCACTACGGCTAGAAAGGAGGAAGAATTGCGTGAAGTCGTTGTCGTCCACAACAATGTTCATGTGCAAGGATCTACCTCGAGGCTCACAGTTCTTGTTCCCAACCCCATCAATCATAGGATCTCGATGAACTTCACTATCGCACCTGAAGGAGGCACTGTTTAACCACTCCTAACACCTGGAGTTACTGTTAGAGCCATACTGCAAGCCCAACCTGCTGTCGTTCAAATCTCTATTCCTCATACTGAAAAGAATCTGCAAGATCAGTATGATGATGTGCAAAATTATCATGTTGTTATCCCAATTTCCAATCCTATTGCTACTTAGGATTCTGAGGCTATCAAGATGTGTCGTGATTTTGCTGAGAAACTTCGAGTCATGGAGGGGCATAAATCAAATTTCTTGAATGCTCTAAAAATGTGCTTGATGCCAGATGTCGTCATTCCCTCCAAGTTCAAGGTGCCAGAATTCTCGAAGTACAAGGGCCTCAGTTGCCCTAACATTCACCTGAAGATGTACTGTCGCAAAATGGATGCCTATGCTAGAGATGAAAACTTGATGATTTATTGCTTCTGAGATAGCTTGTATAGAGCATCACTCAAGTGGTATATGCAGCTGGAGCGTAGCAGTGTGCGCACTTGGGCTAAACTAGTTGATGCATTTGTTAAGCAATATAAATACAATAATGAACTTGCTCCGAATCGTACTCAACTTCAGAGTATGGCTCAAAAGGATAATGAATCCTTTAAGGAGTACGCACAACGCTGGAGAGAGTTAGCTATAAGGGTGCATCCACCGCTTGTTGACTGTGAACTGATTGACATCTTCATGGGTACCTTGCAAGGCCAATACTATGAAAAGTTGATCAGTAGTGTGTCTTCAGGATTCTCTGACTTGGTGATCGTTGGTGAGAGAATTGAAGAGGGTCTTGATCAGTGGGTTTCACTCGTGTATTTCAAACTGTTTGTGTCGTTTGTTTTTATTATTTTCGTTTGCTTTTGAGTCTTTTAATTATGTTTTCATCTTTATTTTAATATGTCATTGAACAAGTATTGTTTTGATGTTGTTATCATTTTATGTCGTTGGTGCGTTTAATTTGGTTGTTTGTAGTGTGTTTTCAGTATGGCAAGAAGTTGGTGATCTGACATCCGTGCGAAGCTGTTCCGGGTACAAAGACTGCCGAGAAAATGGAATCTTTGAAGAGAAATTTAGGCATGTCAACATCCTGACACGGGTGCCTGTGTCCCATGACACGGCCCGTGTCAGGTCCACTGAAGAAAAAGAACAAAATCCAAGAGCCAGCACCCTGACACGGGTGCCTGTGTCCCATGACACGGCCAGTGTCAGGACCCCCTGAAGAAAAAGAACGCAACCCTCAGAGTCAGCAGCCTGACACAGTCACCCGTGTCCCAGGGCACGACCCGTGTCAGGGGTACTTATGGTGAAATGTTTTTATTATGTTTTATGCTGACTCAAAGGGCATTTTAGGTATCTCACAGTGTAATTTGAATTCGGATATATTGGATGCATCATGGATTGAAGGGGATTATATTTTATCTAGTTTTTAGTTTTTGGTTGGAGGAGAGTTTTTGGCTTAGGAGGAGATTTCCGAAGAACGAGGATCGATCAAAAGCGGAAGCGATTGATGATCCAAGAACCCCAATCCTTATTGTAATGACTTTCTTCCTTTCATTTTTATGTGTTTTTGTTTTGATTAAGAACATGAGTGGTTAAACCCCCCATTGCTAGGGGGTGGTCCTAAATTGCGATGTATTGATCAGCGTTTGAATTATTTTATGAGATCTATGTTTTTCCCTTTTATCTATTATGTTGCAACAATCTTAATGCGGATTCGTATTGGAAAATGGAATTCGATTGACGGTTAGGTTTAGGCCTGAAAAACCAATCTAATGTTTTTGCAAAATAATATTACGGTTGTTATTGCCTAGGAATGGGGATACCCCGTAGTAACGTGTTTATTATGTCAGAACTATTGCTTGATGGTTTTCGTGGGCAAGTAAGGAATTAGTGTGCAGGAGAATTATCAAAGGGTTTTTCATTAAGGAATTAAGGAAAACTAATTTGGGAATTTGACATATATCAAGGGTTGAGGCGTGTCTCTTAGAATGATTAATTTTCGGTCTTCACAACGCAATTTATCCACTCCTCTAGCATTGTTCTTATTTTTACTAAAAACCTTTGTTTACCTGTTTTATTTTCTTTAGTAATTTTATTAGTTTTTATAACTTTTAAAAACAAACCCAAGGTATTTTTGTTCCTTTAAATCATCAAAAACACTATTAATTCCTACGCAGTCCTCGAGATCGATACTCGAGAACTTTTCCCTTATTACTACATCGGTAAAAATAGTACACTTGCTATTTTTTTGATCATGTTTTTGGCACCGTTGTCGGGGACTGCCAAATTAACTTTGTTTTTAGGATTCAAAAGAAATTTTGTTGCTCTGCGAATAAAAACTTTATTTTATTTTTCGCTTTATTATCTTTTTGCTTAAAATATATAACTTCTGTCTAACTGTGTATGCAAGGTCAGACCTCAGCTAAATTTTCTTTTGATACAGAACCAGAGCAAGCATTCAACGAAAGACTGAGAAAAGCTAGAGTTGAAAGACTAGCAGGGTCAAGTGCAGGCCCCGATGTTCTATTGCTAGAAAGAGAAGAAGAGGTATATGTGCATAGTGAGCAATTCAGAAGCAGAGAGGGAACTTTTCCCTTATTACTACATCAGTAAAAATAGTACATTTTCTATTTTTTTGATCAGGTCTGAAAAGTGGAAAGATTCAAGGAGATTCTAGTAGCCAAGCTGGAGCTAAGAAGCCTTTCAATGGATACAAGAAGAAGGGGGACGAAACAAATGTCGTCTCTGCTCAAAAAGGGCAAGCTCAAGAGCAAGCGCCTGTTCCAATGCCTATTCAAATCCCATAATTTCAAATTAGGGTAAACAATTGGGCCTTGGTTGGAGTTTATGGGTTGCTTGAAGATGAAGGAGCCAATTATCATAATTGTAAAAAAAAAAAATCAAATTAAATCATACCATATTGGTTTTGAACGAATTTGGATGACTTCAATCACTTTGAATACCATATATTTGATCCCAAAATAAATCTTAAATCAAATCTTTGATTTTTTTATAATTTATTTTAATTAAAAATGATTTTAAATGATAAAAATAAAAAATAATATAAAATAAATGATAAAAATCAGAAAATATGGTTATTGGGTCGTGAATGACTTTATCTTCAAGTTTGGGTTGCAACTTTATGGGTCCATTTGGAAAGAATTGGAGTTATGGCCCTTTTTACTTCATACACCCCTTGAAAAATTACCAACTTTGACAATGCATAACTTCCTCAATTTTAATGCTATGGCGGTGTTCTAAGACTTTTTAGAAATCTTAGGGTATCCTCTAATCAAACCTTTTGGTCCCATGTCCATATTTTTTTACCATTTTCAAATTATGAGCTTTGGAAAAAGTTGACTTTTTGTTTACTTTCAAAAGGACCTATAATGTCTTGGCTCATATCTTTCAAATGAAGCATTTTTAGGCTTGGCTTGTGAGACACAAAGTTGTAGAGAATTAAACTTCCTTAAAAATGAGCTTTGGATTGAAAATTTTTTATGAAACATGTGAAAGTTATGGCTGGTCAAAGTTTAGTTGACTTTTTCTACACAAAACCCTAATTTAGCAACTTCCGATTCTTGATGATCTGAGGTTTCCCTGATGAATCATGATCGACCCTCGATCAAATGATGAATTTCACCTTGTAATCTTGATGTTGACCAAAAATATTAAATTTTGACTTTGAGTTGACCACAGTTGTCCTAAGTTGAGTTTTTGACCAAGTTAACTGATTTTCAAGTATCTGAGCATCTGACTGGCCAAACTTGCGAGGAAAGCTCTGAAACTTGACATGGGGATTCTTTGAAGTATGTGGGATGTTATGAAGTCCATTTTAATTTTTAGAAGTCCATTTTGCTCGGAGAGAATCAAAACCCTAGTTCTAAGATCCACTGTTCAGGAGGAGGCTTTGACGAAACCTTTAATCCCTTTGACCAATTGCGAATCTTGTGACTATTAAGTAACCTCTTGGGACACATTGTCTTGAATATGGGAAGGTAAATTTTGTGGTACAACAGCTGCCCCTGTTCAATTTTCTGAAACCTGAGGAGTTAGATTGGCCTGTCCGCCTTTCTGGACTTGAAGGTTGAAGAGGATTGAACACTGAAGCCCAAAAATTCTCACTCGCCAGTGTGTGAAGTAGTGTTGCTGGTTGGTTGTATTGCTTGAATGGGCTTAAAGATGCCATTCGGGGTAAAATATTCTCCAGATATATCTTTTGGAGGATAAAGCAGTCCAAAACGTAGATTGATGTAATCTCGGGGGATGTAGTAGCCCAAGATGTTATTTGATGTGGTCCTGGAGGATAGAGCAGTCCAAGATGTTGTTATGTGTAATCCTGGAGGATAGAGTGGTCCAAGATATTATCCTAGGGGTTTATAGAAGCCCAAGATATTGTTTGAGGTAGCCCTTGGGGGAATATAGCAGCCCAAGATGGATACAAATGTAATCTCAAGGGATGTAGCAGCCCAAGACATTGATGGATGTAATCTTGAGGGTTGTAGCAGCTCAAGATATTGTTATATGTACTCCTGGAGGATAAAGCAATCCAATATATTGTTATATATGTTCTTGGAGGATATAGCAGTCCAAGACGTTGTCCCGGGGGTTTAAAGCAGCCCGAGAATAAGTTGTTGATGACGTTCGTCTGTTGGGGAATTAACCTGAAAAACAAGGTTAGTTCTATGCAATGTCATGATGTATATACGCTTTGCAAGACGATATTCTTATCATAAATGAGAATGTTGTATGCGTATGATATGAAATGATGTATGCATGAATTATGTAGTTGAAGCTTGTCAATAGCTTCATGTGACCACTGCCAGCTGGGGAAATAAATCTTAATTCGTTGTTGAAGAATATGAAGACATTGTTTCCATCTTGTTTCAGCATGTAGTATTTGGGACCCTTTTCGATTTCTGTTCGTTGTACTTTTTATTGGAAGAATAGATTCCTGTGAGCATACTTAGTGTATATACCTTAGGTCTTTACCTCAACGCCTTTTCCTTTAGCAAGCAAACAATAGCATAACATAAATACCAACAAGAGGTTCCTGTAGAGTACGACAGATACTTAGGATGCTAACACCTTCCCTATGTATAACCAACCCCTAACCTTAGATCTCTAGTTGTGTTGTTACATAGTGCAATTAGGGGTTTCTTTTGATCTTTACCCTTTCCTTTGATAAATCAAAGCTCGATGGTGAGTTTCATGATTTATGATTCAAGTTAATTAATAGCTTGATATCTGATTCTCGCTGCAACAGAAATGGCGACTTCACTGGGGAAGTTATTCCCTTAAGAGGGTTAAGCCCACCTTATTTGTATTTGTATTGGTGTTATATGTTTGCTTGCTTGTATATCTGTATATTTGTAAATATTTGTATATATATTTGTTTGTGCTTGGGTTTTCTGTATGCATTATGGTTACTTTGAGTGGTGAGGATAAGTCATATACCCAGACTTGAGTGCACCTATGATAGGAAGGTGGTATATTCGAGAAAGCTTATAAGGAGTTGATTCGCGACCAAGTTGACTTGAGAAACTACCGCTCAGTGAAGGCCGTCTTGGGAGTAGTTTTGTTGAACGAGTGTGGCGGTGAGAATAGAATATCAAATTATTGATTAATTTGAACCACATCTTTAGTTCACAACCGGTCTTTGATTTATCCGAAGGAAAGGTTAAAGAAAGTAAAAACTTATTTTTGCATCGTAAACACAATGCGGGGAAAGATCTAGGGTTCGGGGGTTGGTTAAGCTTAGGGAAGGTATTAACATCCTAAACCTCTGTAGTACTCTACAGGAACCTCTTGTTTTAAATGTGCTATTGCTAAGGTTATTTGCTTAAGGGGTAATGCTAAGGGTTAAAACCTAAGGAGAAAAACCTAAGGGTTAGTCCTAAGTTTACTCGTCAAGACTCGCATCTTGTGCCAACGTATCCGAGGTAGGGGATGGAATCAGAGTAATCGTAGTTCCCCTTGAAAGGGAAGAAGAGGAACTTTTTGACTGTGGTCAAGGTTCCAGGGGGATGCAAACGTTCATAAGGAAGCGCTTACGTGGAGCGCGGTGACTCTGATTTCTACGTTGTAGAGTTAAATTGAAAAGGTAAAGTCTTAAGGAAGCGCTTACGTGGAGCGTGACGACTCTGATTTCTAGGATAAAGGGGAAGATTGTCCACAGCGAGACGCCTAAGCATGAGTACGACGACTCAAAGTCTTAAGGTTTAGGAAAAGGTGAAGGTGTGTCCACGGCGGGATGCCTAAGCGCGAGTATGGCGACTCGGATCTTAAGGCTAGGACAGGCGAGGGTTAAGGAATATTGACATGGCGGTCAAACGGTTAAACCTTTCATTCGGAGGGATAAGCGGTAAAATAAAGCGGATAAATAGATAATAGCAATGATATACAAGTGATGATAATTGATAATGCAAATATGTAGGTAGCATGAGATATTGAAATGGACAGGCAAATTGTAACTATAATTGAGAATCAGAGTAAAGTGCATGGTGAAATGTGGGAAGTGAAATTAGATTAAGATGTGAATAAAATTGAAATGGTGAAATTAATTTGATTAGAAAAAAAATAGGATTAATTGTTTTTGAGAAAATAGGAGCTTAATTTGAAAGTTGAATGAAGGGCTAAGAAAATCTTATTTTAATTTGTTTTTGATTTTGATTAGAAAATTACTTAATTAAATCTTAATTGAAGAGTAAAATGGAAGTAATAGTTAAGTTTTAGAAAAGTTTATTTAGTTAAAGTGGAAATTAGTAAAAAACTTAATTAACTAAAATTCAAAAAAAAATTATCTTATCTAAAAAAGTTAACTAAATCAAATAGATTAAGAAGAATTTTTTTTGGATTTTAAATACATATATTTTTTATGGGTTTTTTAATATTATGTTAAGAAAAAGTCAATTTAAAAATAAAATCTAAACATATTTTTATTTTTTGTTATTGAAAAAAGGTTAATTAAAACTAAAATTTGTTATTGAGTTAAAGTAAAAAAAAATAATTGAACTAAAACTAAGTCAATATAAAACCTAAAAAAATTAAATATTTTTATTTTATTTTATTTTAAAATTCGTTTTTTATTATTAATTAATTATTAAAATTATTTTTCAGAATTTTAAAGTTATTAAGTTAGTTTCTAGTATAGTTAGTATTTTAATTATTTATTAATACATAATTACAAAACAGAAAAAAAACAGAAAAATAATTAAGAAATAAAACAAAAGGAGATTGGGTCGGGCCTGGGCCATGACCCCCAGGACCCGGCCTGGCTTATAAGAACATAAGAACATAAGGGGGGGGGGGGGGGGGGGGGACTGAAACCCTAGCACCTATTTGTCATCTACGGCGCCCAGAAACACCTCTTCTTCTTGCAATTTTTCTCTCTCTCCCTTCACGGATCTTTGCATGTGAGCCTTCCTTCTTCTCTTATTATCTTGTTGTGAACCTCTTCTTCTTTTTCGTTTTACCTGAACAAACAGTGAATGAACATAAAGAAATGGGTTAACATTTTCTTACCCAAATTCTGATGGTGGTTTTGATGGTTTTATGATGATGGTGATATTTTCACGGTTGACGGTGGCGGATTTATTGGCTTTGTGCGGCTTGCGATTGTTTTGGTATTTATGGGGGCGATGATGATGTTTATCTTAGCGTCATACTTTTCGGATCCATTGAGGTTTTCATATCTGTTTTGGTTATGGGGCTTGTGCGATTAATGGATTTCATATGGCTTTTTATGTGAAGGTTGTGGCTTAGTGACGAATTTGACTTTGGATTTTAGGCTATGAAGAACATAGTTTTGAGCTTTTGTGATGGTCTATTTCGTTTGGGATGATGGTGTTTGTCCCTTCTGATGATTTCTTCCTCTGTTCTTATAGCCACTTCTTCTTAACACGATTTTGGAGGCATTTAATTTGTTTCCCTTTTTTACAAAACATGTCTTTGACACGTTGTTGTTGATGTTGTGGTTGATTTCAGAAGGTTGCTTATGGTGTTGATGATCCTGTTAGATATTTTCTACCATTTTCGGACCATGATTTTATTGATGAGGGTGTTCTAATTTTTGATATTCTTTTTCCATTTTTGGAACTGTCATCAATGAGGATATCCACCTTGTTCATGATTTTGCTGTTGTTGTTCATTTGGATTTAGATTCCATCGATGGTGATATTGTTTACCATTTTTGTTTTATTTGGATCTTAATGGTGGTGACAACAGTTTGATTTCGGATCTGTTATTATCTGTTGTTGGATTTTCGGAATTGAATGTTGGTATATTTTCCTTAAGGACAGTTTAGACCCAAAATTATTCTTTTTAAACTCTTTTTCTCTCTCTCTCGGACAAGAATAGAAACTGTCGGTCTTGGGCCTGAGGCTTGTCGGAAGCAAACGGGGGGTTTGGTAGCAAATTTGTTGCCCCTCTCGGACCCGATAATGAAAATGCTCTGAGGGTCCAAAAATTAAAATCGGAAATCCATTTTTGTAAATTATCCTACTTCTAGCCATTTTGCTATTTTTTTGTAGGTTCTGAAAATTCGGGAACTTGAAGAATCCGAAAGCTTGAAGTCGTAGTTTAAGAACTTAGGAATTAGGACCTTAGGATTAGGAAAAAAAATGTAACTTGAATTCCACAAACATGTAACCTTGTAATTCTTATAGTGGAAATTGGATTTGAAAAAAATGTATATAAATTCACATCTTGATAAAATATGAATTTAATTTTCCTGAATTTAGATTCAAACCAACTCTTGTTACGAACAAACTTTAAACTTGCAATTCGCCTCTGAAGCACATGAAAACTCGTAAATATTTAAAATCAGATAACGCCTAATATAAATCTTACGCAAACCGTGATTTGGCTCAAAATGTGCTTGAAAATTAACCCGTAACCGACTCAAATATCCAGTGCATAAATACCTGACTTGTTTAGATAATCTCTTTGGAAATAGTCCTCAGATAGACTTGAATCCCAATCCGTCCACACTTCACAATCTCAAGTTAAATAGTACATAAACCATTTAATATTCTAACTTTTCGTCTGACGGCCAGTAATCCGATTCTCAAATAAGGATGAACTGTATCAAGGGAAATCTAACATCCATACTGCCAAAGAATGCCAACCAGTTCTCAAACCGATGTCTTGTAATGCAGAATATAGGAGACCCTAGTTTCTTGGGGACCCTTTGAGAATGATTTGGTCATGTAACTATCAAAAGACCGTAATCTGGTGGCACGTCTGCATCCATATGAATTAAAGGGCACACAGGATTATTTTCCAACTTCTTCAACAGGCCTGCAAAAACGAACAAACTAGGCAAACTGGTTAACGGTTAGTAAAAATGAAATACGGACAAAATGAAATGCAAAATGATCACTGATATAAGGGTAAAATTTGGGGTATGACAGTTTCCCCTATTTAAATAACTTCACCGGATGATTTGAGCGATGAAGCTCGGGAAATCATGGTGAAAGGAATTTAAATATAGATAACCGAAAATTTTGACCTTAGATGCAGTGATACGCAATGTTATGGACAAACGAGACTAAACTAAAAATGTTGACAATGTTATGAATCTAATATGATGCATATGATGAAAATGGTAAATGCAAACTAAACAACGACATAGGGGAATGATGCAACAAGCTAACACACACCGAGAAAGACAATGCACCAGGGAACAACACAAAACCAGGGAAGTCTAAAGTGATGGACCAACAGGTTCAAGCATGACCAGTTGTCACTTTAGAAGAAAAAAAAACAAGAAGATATCCTTAATGGAGATAGCACCGGTTAGACGGCCTCCACTAGGGAAAATATCCAGAGTAACTGCTCAGTAGGTTCAGGCATGACCGGCTGACACTCTAGGATAGAAGGTAAAATAGGATCCACACGGCGGTAGGATCGAGTAAACAAAATGCTGGAGTCTTCAAGCAAGAATAACAAATAAGCTTCTGGAAATTCCTTAAACGAAGAGATCGAACGGGGTCTTCAAGAACCATCAGAAAATATATAGAGTAAAAATCCGTTGTATGCCAAAATAAATGGACTACTAATGGGAAAATTCCCTGATAAGCTTCTCGAGAGAGACTGCCATTTATCGCTGAAAGGGACTTACATGCCAAAATTGGATAAGTTTCTCAAATAAAAAGACTGCCACTTATTTGGGGATATAGATGAAATGATAAGCTTCTCGGAATGAGACTGTCGCGTATCTGATGATAATAAGCCTCCATGATCAAAATATGATTCAACTTCTTCTTTAACTAAATGATTCATTTAGAAAGGGTAAATAAACTTCCCCACGCCTCCAAGGTTTGTGTGCCATGAACGGGTCTCAGTTTCTTCTTTTACTTGAAAAGGGTAAAATAAACCTCCCACGCCTCCAAGGTTTGTGTGCCATGAGCGGGTCTCAGTTTCTTCTTTTACTTGAAAAGGGTGAAATATTGTAAAATGGTAGTGATAAGCTTCTCGGATGAGACGGTCACTTAACGGTGTTATAAAAAGTGATGATAAGCTCCTCGGATGAGACTGTCGTTTAACTGTGTTGTAAAAGGTGATGATAAGCTCCTCAGAATGAGAATGTCGCTTAATTGTGTTGTAAGAGGTGATGATAAGCTCCTCGGATGAGACTGTCGCTTAACTGTGTTGTAAAAGGTGATGATAAGCTCCTCGGATGAGACGGTCACTTATCTGCAACATAGCAATGATAGGCTTCTCAGGACAAGACGATCGCTTATCTACAAAGTAGCAATGATAAACTTCTCAGGATGAGATTATCGCTTATCTGTAGCAATGATAGGCTTCTCAGGATGAGACGGTCGCTTATCTGCAAAGTAGCAATGATAGGCTTCTCAGGATGAGACTGTCGCTTATCTGTAGCAATGATAGGCTTCTCAGGATGAGACTGTCGCTTATCTGTAGCAATGATAGGCTTCTCAGGATGAGATGGTCGCTTATCTGCAATGAGGCATTGTAAAGGCTCTTCTTGAAAGATAGTGCAAAATAAATGCACGTTCAGGTAGGTTTGGTAACCGACAGGGACCGAAGTTCAATCTAGAATTGAGCTAGAAAGAAAATGTCAAACAAGACTTCATTGAGGGAATGAACTCAAATGGGAATTATCTTATCCTAGCGCAGAAAAGATAACTGAAATAACCATCATTCACGAGGATTGAACTCTATTGGGAAACTGAAAATATTAGGTATTTTATGCTTAAAGGTTGACGATCTACTTGGAGAGAATGGACAAACCCAATTACTTGGCAGTAACCACGACCAAAGTAACGACAAAAGACAACAAGGACAACAAACATGCAGATGCTAATGCGTATGTCAATGCGTATGTATATGAAAATGCAATGCTTACGCCAATGCTCATGCTTATGCTTATGCATATGCTGACAAAAAAATGAGAGGAGGAGCAAACAGGAGATGAAATAAACATCTCGACGGGGATACCCGGCGACCTATGCAAAAGTACATCTATCAAGGGATAGGAAATTTGATGGCGGAAACAAATCTTGCTTCAAAGTTCTAAATTCTTTGGGGAGAACACTGTTCCACTTGGGGATAAAATATCATGACTTCACTGGAAGGATTGCCATCATGAATCTGAATTCTGATCAAAGGATATTTGTTCACTGGGAGAGTCATCTTAAGATTAGAGGTTTCCGGGGATAAAATAAATATCCGCTTCATTGGAGAAGTGTGGAGCTAGGCAGCTTCATGGAGAAAGGGTAACAACTTCCTGGGAAAAGTACATCAACTTCCTGGGGAAAGTACATCAGCTTCCCTAGGGAAAGTACCTCGACTTCTTGGGGAGAATATGGCAACCTCCTGTGGAAAGTTTCCTGATGAAAGTCTGGCAACTTCAATGAGGAAATGATGATTCCACTAGGAGTAGGTCCTCAAATAAACAAGTACCACTGGGAAAATATTGGGGAGATCTCTGCAGTCTTGAAAGTCACTGGAGATTATCGGCTCGGTCCAAAGTGTTGTCAGCTTATAGTCTCGCTGGGGACTTGCGCTGAGGCAATGGTGTAAAATTGCTTCTGCAACAATGAAACTTACTGGGGAATGAAGATGTCCTTCGGGTATTTCCACAAGTCAAAGCAACTTTATATTTTCCAAAGCATTTTCAAAACTATTTTTTTTAGTTTAGAAAACTTTTCACTTTTAAAATTATTATTAACAAATAACAATTTGCATAACAAAAATGAAGTAGAGGTAGCATAAATGGCAAAAATTGAATAGAAAAAGGTTTAATTTCATTGAAGAATTGTAGCTTGCTAAAGGCAAAACTCCATGGAAAAATTACAATTGAAATTGGCAATAGGGAAAGGTTACATTGAATCCAACGACCTTTACTGACCCTAATAACTAAGACTACCCAAAATCCTGCTTCTGACAAGAGCGATTTGGATTGGAGTTGATATTCTGTAAATGTTCTTTGATGATCGGCGTCATCTGATGCAGTGAAATGCCTTTGTCCCCAACTTTTTACTGGATCCCCCTTTCGGGTTTTCAATCCACCAGGACACTCATTTTTGCCTAAGCCTCCCTTTCAGGTTTCCAGCTTAGCAAGCTACGTATTTTTTGTATTTCATCTCTAATTTTTGCCTGGATCTCCTTCATAGGTTGTGATCCACCGGGATACCCATTGTTGCCTAAGTCGTCTTTCCAGGTTTTCAACTTAGCGGGTTATTTTTAGGCATAATATTTTCTGACTGCATCAGAGTTCACAGGATGTGCAAGCTCTTCACCATCCATAGTTGTGAGAATTAGCGATCACGGATTCAGACTTTCTTGTCGAAGGCTCTTTTCATCCGTTTCTGATATAACTGACCATGGCACATAGTTGTCATGCGCTTCTCGTCACTGAGATTCAGCTGGTCAAATCTGTCTTGAACCCATTCGGCTTCATTAAGCTTGGTTTCCATCAGTACCCTTAAGGAAGGTAGTTCTACTTCGATAGGGAGGACGGCGTCCATTCCATATACCAATGAGAAAGGGGTTGCTCCTGTTGAAGTTCACACTGAAGTTATGTATCCGTGCAAAGAAAATGGTAGCATTTTATGCCAATCTTTGTACGTCTTGACCATCTTTTGCAGGATTTTCTTGATATTTTTGTTCGCAGCTTCAATAACTCCATTCATCTTAGGATGGTAAGGAGAGGAATTGTGATGTGCGATCTTGAAACTTTCGCACAACTCCTTCATGGTTTTGTTGTTCAGATTGGTACCATTGTCTGTTATGATTCGACTTGGAATTCCATAACGGCAGATAATTTCTTTCTTTATGAAGCGGGCAACTACTTGCTTGGTCACGTTGGTGTAGGAAGCAGCTTCTACCCATTTGGTGAAGTAGTCGATAGCAACTAGAATGAATCAGTGATTGTTGGAAGCTTTCGGCTCAATTGCCCAATCATGTCAATGCCCCACATTGAGAAAGGTCACGGTGAAGATAAAACATTCAGCGGTGTTGGAGGTACGTGGACCTTATCAGCATAAATTTGGCACTTATGGCATTTTCTAGCATATTGGATGCAATCAGATTCCATGGTTAACCAGTAATATCCAGCCCTCAAAATTTTATTGTACATAGCATAACTGTTGACATATGTACCAAAGGTTTCTTCGTGATCCTCTTGAAGTAACATGTCTGCTTCCCGTTTGTCAACATATCTAAGCAGAATCATGTCGTAGTTTCTCTTGTATAGAACATCATTGTTGATGAAGAACTTGGATGTAAATCTTCTCAGAGTTTTCTTGTCGAGATTAGTAGCATCGGCTGGATACTCTTGCTTGAGCAGATAATTCTTAATGTCATGAAAGGCTTGTCATCAGTTTCTTCTTCAACCATCTGATAGTAGGCAGGCTCAATCTTGTGTTCAATTCAGATGAGTGTAGCATCATTAACAAATCTGACTTTCCACATTGAGGCTAACATGGATAAAGCATCGGCAATGTGATTCTCAGATCTCGGAACATGTTTAAAAGTGATCTCATCAAAGTACTCAATCATTTCAACAATGTAGGCTCTGTAAGGGATTAACTTTTCATGCTTGGTCTCTCATTCACCTGTAACTTGATAAATAACCAAAGTTGAATCTCCACTCACTTCAAGACTTTTGATTCTGAGGTCAATAGCTGCTTCAAGGCCAAGAATGCATGCTTCATATTCGGCGATATTGTTGGTACATTCAAAGTCTATCCTTGATGTAAATGGGGTATAACCACCTTCTGGATTCATCAGAGCGACGCATATGCCATGCCCACTGTAACTAGAGGAACCATCAAACATCATCTTCCAACAGAGACCCGGCTCGGGACCTTCATCAGGACCTGGCTCTTCGTAATCTTTCACCAACATAATGTCTTTGTCAGGAAAGTCAAACTTGAAAAGCTCATAGTCTTCAACCGGTTGGTCTGCAAGATAATCTGATAAGATACTTCCTTTGATAGCTTTCTGAGTCACGTATTGGATGTCATACTCGGATAACAACATGTGCCAACGGGCAAGTCTTTCGGTATGAGCAGACTTTTCAAAAATGTACTTTATTGGATCCATTTTCAAGATCAACAAAGTAGTGTGACAAATCATGTATTTCATGAGACGTCTGGCAGCTCATGCTAGCACACAACGAGTCTTCTCCAAAAATGAATATCTGCTTTCACAATCAGTAAACTTCTTGCTCAAGTAGTAGATGTCATGTTCTTTTCTTCCAGTCTCATCTTGTTGACCCAGTACGCACCCCATAGACTTCTCAAGAACAGTAAGATACATGAATAGTGGTCTTCCCGAAACAGGAGGAATCAAGATAGGAGGCTCTTGCAAATAACCCTTGATCTTCTCAGATTCTTGTTGATAATCAGAATTCCAATCAATAACCCGACCTTTGCAAAGTAACTTAAAGATTGGCTCACATGTAGCAGTCATATTAGAAATGAATATGGAGATATAGTCCAGTCGTCCAAGAAAACATCTGACTTGTGTTTCAGTTTGCGGAGCTGGCATGTCCTGAATGGCTCGGACTTTATCAAGATTTACTTCAATTCCTCGTCGGCTGACGATAAAACCAAGTAGTTTTCCAGATCTAAAACCAAAGGTACACTTAGCAGGATTCAGTTTCAACTGGTATTTCCTAAGTCGTTCAAACAGTTTTAGCAAATGATCCAAATGGTCCTCTTCATTTTGAGATTTGGCAATCATATCGTCAACATAAACTTCGATCTCTTTATGCATCATGTTATGAAAGAGAGCGACCATAGCTCTTTGATATGTTGCCCCTGCGTCCTTCAAACCGAAATAACTTTGTAGCAAAAGGTCCCCCAAGGAGTAATGAATGTAGTCTTTTCTCTATCAGCAGGATCCATCTTGATCTGATTGTAACCAGAGAAACCATCCATAAAAGATAAAACTGCAAAACTGGTTGTATTGTCCATAAGTGTATCAATATGCGGCAGAGGGAAATCATCTTTTGGGCTTGCTTTGTTCAAATCCCTGTAGTCTACACACATTCTGACTTTACCGTCCTTTTTGGGCACTGGTACAATGTTGGCTACCCCATCAGGATACTTCGCAAATGTAAGGAAACCTGCATCAAGTTGTTTCTTCACCTCATCTCAAATCTTCAAAGCCATGTCAGGTTTTGTTCTCCGAAGTTTATGTTTGATAGGTGGGCATTCTGGTTTAAGTGGTAGCTTGTGAACAACAATATCGGTGTCTAAACCAGGCATATCTTAATACGACCATGCAAACACATCAGAATATTCCTCTAGAAGATTGACCAATCTCTGCTTGACCTCGGCCCCAAGTGCTGTACCAATCTTAACCTCTTTATTATCTTCATCAGTGCCAAGATTAATCAAATATACCCGCTCTCTATACGGTTAAGTTCAATGTACTCATACTCAACCAATTTTGCCAGTTCAGCGGGTACTTCAAAATCTTCTTCACCCTCATCTTCAGCTTGATAAATGGGTGAATCCCAGTCAGGAGTGATAGTAGGGTCATTGGATTCAACAAGGTTTGGGATAGCACTGCATGTTTGAAGGCTTATTTTATTAAAATGCACAAAGAAAATGCAAGAGGAAGAGAATGCTTCTTTTTGTTGTAGTTTTGAAAAGATTGCCAATTTCATTTTAAAACGTGAAAGCAACAAATGACAAATGAAACAACAAGAATTTAACAAAATTCATTTATTAATATTCTTTTGAAAAGTGAAAAGGTGGCCCTACAAAATAATCCAGTAGCTTTGGGCACAACTATAGAATTTTGAAAATAGCAAATGAAAACATTAAATTACTTTGAAATGGGAAAAATCACGGGGATCTCTATAGCTTCCCAGTTTCTCAAAGTTGCATTGCCCTTGAATACCAGGTTGCTCAGTTCATCATCATTATCATTGATAACATTGATCTGGAAACCTCCGCTGACAAACACTTCCTGGACAGTCTTCGGATGCCCTTTGACAGTTGCAGAAGCTTTAACATGTGTTGGTTTGTAACCCAACCCGTGGTGATTCGTCTTGGTCTTGATGTTGATCACTTCTCCCCAACCTTCAGGTATGCCCCTGTTGATTTTTGATTTGGTGCTCTTGAAAGATGCAAAAGATGGATTACTCTGGCCCACTATTTCTTCAATTTCCAATAGGACAGCATTAGCGATCTCAAGTGCTTGGAAAGAAGTTTCCAGAGCGTCTTCATCAGCCTCTATGTAACGGAAAGAAGATAGGTTGCTGACTATTAGATCCTTTTCACCATGTATGATAACCAGCTTTTCATCAACCACAAACTTCATCTTCTGATGCAGAGTTGAAGTTACAGCTCCAGCGGCATGGATCCAAGGTCTTCCAAGCAGATAACTGTAGTTGGGATTAATGTCCATTACTTGGAATGTGATGTTGAAAACATGTGGTCCACTCAAGATCACGGCTCTTCGAGAACCATCGAAAGCTTTGACAATCAAGGAGGTAGGTTTCATCATCGTCTCTTTGCAAGGCAACTTGGTAAGAACTCTCTTGGGTAGGACGTTCAGAGATGAACCGATATCCACAAGCACCCTTGATAAGTTGTCCTCCAGACATTTCACTGACACATGTAAGACACAATTGTGATTCTGACCTTCTCTTGGTAGCTCTTCATTGCTAAAGCTAAGAGTATTGCAGGCAGTAATGTTGGCAATCACACTGTCGAATTGTCTGGTAGTAATGTTCTAAGAGACATGAGCTTGAGCCAAAATCTTTTGTAAAGCAGTTCGATGAGCAGGTAAACTCATCAGCAGAGATAAGGTAGAGATCTTGGAAGGAGTCTGATGAAGCTGATCAATGACTTTGTAATCGCCTTTTTTGATGATCCTCAAAAATTCAGCACCTTCATCATTTGTAACTGCTTCTTTACCCTTGTCTTTGGCAGGCACAGTGGTAGTAGTTGTTGTTGTTTCTTTAGGTGGAGCCTCATTGAAACGGGGAGTATAAATACGACCACTGCATGTCATCCTGCTTGCCCCAGCTATATTGGTCACATTTTCCTTAACGGTCTTCAATTCGTCCCTCAGAATAATTTTCCCAGATTCTTTGTCAATCATGGTCACATCATATTTCTAGGGTACAACTTTAGGATCACTGAAATGAAATGGACTTGGCTTCTGAATGATTATCGGCTTTGCCTGATTCACTATAGGAGTATCTGGCTTAGATATGTTGAACATAAGCTTTGCAGAATTTGATCTCGGCAGATTGAAGACTGACACTTTAACATTTGGCTCTGGCAAGTTGAAGACGGTCTAAATCACATCAACTTCATCCTTCTTCACCTTGTTAACCACTTGTAAGAAACCATCGTTGATCAATCTCTGAACATCATTTTGAACCAACAAACAGCCATTGGTACTGACATCACAACTTGTACAATCAACATAAGAAGTAGACACTAGACCGACTTCAAATAACTTCGAATGGAACACCTGGAGAGGAGTCTTGATCTGAGCAACATCAAGAATAAGGATTTCATCAGATAGATCTTCAATAGCATTAATAACCCCATGGTTTGGCAAAGGGTTGCTCTTGACATTCGGTTGAGGATCATCATGAGACGGAATCTTCTTCTCCATCAAATCTCTGACAAGGTTCCTGAGAGCGTAGCAGCTTTCGAGATCATGACCAGGTGGACCCTCATGAAATAAACAATGAGCGGCGGCATTGTAATTTGCTGGAGGTGGATTAGGAGGCGGACCCAAAGCCCTGGTAGTAATCAGAACCTGTTGCACTAAGGAAGGGTACAACTCGGTAAAAGTCATTGGAATCGGAGGACACGACTTGTACTGTCTCCTATTAGGAACATATTGATGAGGTGCTTGATTCTTCAGTTGTTGATAAGCAAGAGCGTTGGGCGCTCATTGATAATTGGCAGGAGCTTGTGCAGGCTGATAACCAGGAGGTTGTCGATAGACCGGAGGCTAATAGACAAGAGCCGGTTATACAGGCTGATATGTAGGAACTTGTTAGTTAAAGGCAGGTGTAACAACATCTACGTAGGGTTGCTGAGCATACTGAACCAGATAACCTTGAGGTTGAACATGATTCTACTGATGTTTCCAAGGTTGATTTCTTCGTATTCCTGTAGATACATCATTAGTTTCACCCTCTTTTTTCTTGTTAGAAATGAATGAAGGTTTCTTGGCATGATCTTTAAAGCTTGAACTACCAGCAGCACTTGACATCTTACCATTCTTCAGACCCAATTCAACTTTCACACCCACAACAAGGATGTCAGAGAAATTTGCAGTCACACTACCAACCATTCTTTCATAGAATTTTGGACGAACAGTGTCGACAAACCAATCGGCTAACTCTTTTTTGGTCAAAGCAGGTTCTACTTACGAAGCAATCTCTCTTCGCCTTTGAGCATACTGTTTGAATGATTATGCTCTCTTCTGGGACATATTGAGCAGTTGTCTACGGCCAGGAGCCAGATCCATGTTATATTTATAGTGTTTGATGAAGGCATCAGATAGATCTTGGAAACACTTGATACGAGACTGATCCAAAGTTAGATACCATTTTGAGGAAGCACCTTTCAAACTATCCTGGAAACAATGATCATCAATTTGTCATTCTCAACACGAGCAACCATTTTTCAGTAATACATGATCAGATGAATCTTCGGACAAGTAGCACCTTCATAACGATCGAAGCTGGGAGTCTTGAACTTCAGATGAATAACCAACCCAGATACCAAACAGACGTCTCTAGCAGCAGCACCAAAGATTTGGTCACCTTCCATCATTCTCAACCTTTTGTCAATAGTTTCCACATTTTCACGAAGCTTTTCATGAAATTCATCTTCATCCTCTTTCATACTAGGAATACCATAAACCGGCTCATTGAAATAAGGTTGCACCCGAGTATGAACAACAGCTGGTGCAAAAGTCATAATTACTTGAGGAGCTTCAGAAACCAGAGGAACAACTTGAGGAACTGGTTGAGCAATAGAAACCATAGCAGGAAGAGACACAAAACCAAATGGAAGACCATAGGGAGGTACATTTGTAGTAGTAGCGGCCAATTGAGGATCCACAACAGTATTGGTGATTTCTGAGACAATAGTGGGTTGAGTATCCATCCTTGCATTAATGACCTGAAGCATCTCTATTATCTGCCCAACACTTCCCCGAAGGTCTTCAAGTTCATTAAAGACACGATCAAGCTATTGATTTTGTTCCACCATCTTTTTCTGAGCTCGGGCTCTGGTGTTATACTGATGCAGAGGACTCAGGGTAACAGAACTGGAAGCAAGAGAACCAAGAATGAGAAAACAGAAGGAAAATGCAAATGCACAAACCGAATGCCAATGCAATGCAATGGTTTCAAGGATTTCAACGGTCGATTGTAAATATTTTCTAGGAAAAGCTGAAAAAGGTTTTAAATTTTGAATTCAAGATTTTTGAATTTGCAAAAGACAGTTGGATTCCTTGAAACCAGGAATGATATGATGTTGGATGTAATGCACAAACACACAAATCAAACAAAGGGTCCTAAGTTAGAGGAACATGAGCGGAGTCAAGGTCTACCCATCCCGAAAGATAAGTACTATGGGTTAATTGTACCTGCAGAACAAGGTTCTAGAGAGGTGCCCGAAGTTATTAGTCTGTCTTTTGGATATTATCAATTTCCTGACTACTCGGTGGTTAATAATATTCTCAAGAGAACCTCTTTTGAATGTAGTATCGCGTAGCAACTATTTTGGGAATACTCCCTCATAGTCATCGCACTACGTCCTAATAAAGGCTAAACTTGTGTTTAGGTAACTACGGTCCCCAGTATCACAGGCTCCAAGGTCGGAAATAAGTGAATTTTTTCACGATCAACTCGTTCAACAGTACCGTTTTCGAGAGGGCCTCAACTGAGCGGTGATTCTCAAGTCAGCTTGGTCAGGATTCAACTCCTTATAAGCCTCGTCGAATATATCACCTTCCTATAATAAGTTCACTCAAGTCCGGGTGTAGGACTTATCTCACAACAATGATATAACCCTAAGCAAGGTACAACGAAAAATATACAAGCAGATAATAAAGCAAATAGCAAGAATAAAAACAAGATATGGATAACCCTCAAAAGATAAGCATAGTCCCTAGTGAAGTCGCCATTTTTTGTTTCTGCGAGAATAGGATATCAAATTATTGATTAATTTGAACCACATCTTTAGTTCACAACCAGTCTTTGATTTATCCGAAGGAAAGGTTAAAGAAAGGAAAAACCTGTTTTTGCATCATAAACACAATGCAGGGAAAGATTTAGGGTTCGGGGGTTGCTTAAGCTTAGGGAAGGTATTAGCATCCTAAACCTTTGTAGTACTCTATAGAACATAAGAACATAAAGGGGGGGACTGAAACCCTAGCCTCCATTTGTCATCTGCGGCGCCCAGAAACACCTCTTCTTCTTGTGATTTTTCTCTCTCTCTCCCTTCACGGATCTTTGCATGTGACCCTTCCTTCTTCTCTTATTATCTTGTTGTGAACCTCTTCTTCTTTTTCGTTTTACCTGAACAAACAGTGAATGAACATAAAGAAATGGGATAGCATTTTCTTACCCAAATTCTGATGGTGGTTTTAACGGTTTTACGATGATGGTGATATTTTCACGGTTGACGGTGGCGGATTTGTTGACTTTGTGCGGCTTGCGGCTTGCAATTGTTTTGGTATTTATGGGGGCGATGATGATGTTTATCCGAGCCTCATAGTTTCCGGATCCATTGAGGTTTTCATATCTGTTTTGGTTATGGGGCTTATGCGATTAATGGGTTTTCCTATGGCTTTTTATGTGAAGGTTGTGGCTCAGTGACGAATTTGGCTTTGGATTTTAGGCTATGAAGAACATAGTTCCGAGCTTTTGTGATGGTTTATTTCGTTTGGGATGATGGTGTCCGTCCCTTCTGATGATTTCTTCCTCTGTTCTTATAGCCACTTCTTCTTAACACGATTTTAGAGGCATTTAATTTGTTTCCCTTTTTTACAAAACATGTCTTTGACATGTTGTTGTTGATTTCAGAAGGTTGTTTATGGTGTTGATGATCCTGTTGGATATTTTCTACCATTTTTGGACCATGATTTTATTGATGAGGGTGTTCTGATTTTTTATATTCTTTTTCCATTTTTGGAACTGTCATTAGTGAGAATATCCACCTTGTTCACGATTTTGCTGTTGTTGTTCATTTGGATTTAGATTCCATTGATGGTGATATTGTTTACCATTTTTGTTTTATTTGGATCTTAATGGTGGTGACAACAGTTTGATTTCGGATATGTTATTATCTCTTGTTGGATTTTCGGATTTGAATGTTGGTATATTTTCCTTAAGGACATTTTGGACCCAAAATTATTCTTTTTAAACTCTTTTTCTCTCTCTCTCTCTCGAACAAGAATAGAAATTGTCGGTCTTGGGCTTGAGGCTTGTCGGAAGCAAAACATGGGGTTTGGTAGAAAATTTGCTGCCCCTCCCGGACCCGATGATGAAAATGCTCTGAGGGTCCAAAAATTAAAATAAGAAATCCATTTTTGTAAATTATCCTACTTCTAGCAATTTTTCTATTTTTTTTTGTAGGTTCTGAAAATTCGGGAACTCGGAGAATCCGAAAGCTTGAAGTCGTAGTTTAGGAACTTAGGAATTAGGACCTTAGGATTAGGAAAAAAATGTAACTTGAATTCCACAAACATGTAATCTTGTAATTCTTATAGTGGAAATTGGATTTGAAAAAAGTGTATATAAATTCACATCTTGATAAAATATGAATTTAATTTTCCCGAATTTAGATACAAACCAACTCTCGTTACGAACAAACTTTAAACTTGCAATTCGCCTCTGAAGCACATGAAAACTTGTAAATAATTAAAATTAGATAATGTCTAATATGAATCTGACACAAACCGTGATTTGGCTCAAACTGTGCTTGAAAATTAACTCGTAACCGACTCAAATATCCAGTGCATAAAGACTTGATTTGTTTAGATAATCTCTTTGGAAATAGTCCTCGGATAGACTTAAATCCCAATCAGTCCACACTTTACAATCTCAAATCAAATAGTTCATAAATCGTTTCATATACCAACTTTTCGCCCGACGGCTAGTAATCCGATTCTCAAATAAGGATGAATTGTATCAAGGGAAATCTAACATCTATACTGCCCAAGAATGCCAACCAGTTCTCAAACCGAAGTCTTGTAATTCAGGAGATAGGATACCCTTGTTTCTTGGGGATCCTCTGAGAATGATCTGGTCCTGTAACCATCAAAATACCGTAATCTGGTGGCATGTCTACATCCACATGAATTAAAGGGCACACAGGATTATTTTCCAAGTTCTTCAACACGCATGCAAAAACGAACAAATTAGGCAAACTGGTTAACAGTTAGTAAAAATGAAATACGGACAAAATGAAACGCAAAATGATCACTGATCTTAGGGTAAAATTTGGGGTATGACAACGAGTATTCGTGAAAACATTACTACTTTTAACCTAGGTGCCTGTGACATTGAGAATCTTTAGTTACCTTTTCACCCCACTTTGGCCTCTTAGGACATAGTGCGGTGACTATGAGGGAGTAGTCCCGAAATAGTTGATACGTGATACTACACTCAAATGAGACTGTCTTGAAAATATTATCGACTACCGAGTAGTTGAGAAATTGAAAATACCCGAAAGATGGGTTGCTGACTCTATGAACTTCTTAGAACCCTGTTTTGCAGATACAAGAACCCTTAGTATACACCTTTTGGGATACGTAGATCATGGCTCCACGCTCGTGATCTTCAAACTTAGGCCCTTGTTTGCTTGTCAGTATATATGTGAATATGTGTATACATGTGTTTGTGCATACATTCATCCATACTTTATGCATTCATGAGTAGCCCTTTGGTTTCAAGGAATTCAATTGTTCATTCTTTAGTAAAAAAATCAATAGAAATCTTGGATTTTGAAATGAAATTTTCAGTTTTTTTTACAAAATGTCAACAACTTGCTTTTGAGTTCCTTGAAACCATTTGGCTCGCATTTTCATTACACACACATGTTGACACATTTGTATTTTACATTTGCATTTCTCAGCCTCGAGTCTCATCCACTCTCTATCCATAGCTCACCAATTAACTTCCTGAAGCCAGTATTGGACTTGAAATAGCTTTTGGGGGATCATGAACTCAGGAGAGCAGAACCATTTTGTGACAAGAGCGAAATTTGAATTGATGAAAAATCAGTTGGACTAGATTGTGGAAGCTATGACAACCTTGGCAAAGAGAGATGACAATATTCAGAGGACTTCTGTGAACAATGTTGCTCAAGTTCAGCCTGTGCAGATTCCTGTTGAGAACCAGGTCATATAAGAGTGTGTCATCATCCGAGATGGACATTCATCTTCTGTTGATGCCATGGAATACCTTAGTTTCACATTCTCTTATCCAAATTCCCAAGAGGTAGTCCCTGTAATGAAAACTAAGGATCCACGATACGTTGAGATTATGAAAAAATGTCTTGTGTTGGAAGAAAAACTTGATGCTATTAAGGGTCGTGACGCTGCTGATCTGAATGCTTTGAGCATGTGTTTGGTATCTGGCCTTGTGATGCCACAAAAGTTCAAGACAAAAACGTTTTAGAAGTACAAAGGGGATAGCTGTCAAAGGCAGTATTTGGTGATGTTTTGTAGAAGAATGAACTCACATTTCAATAATGACAAGCACATGATCCACTATTTCTAAAACAGTCTGAGTGGGGCATCACTGAATTGGTACATGCAATTAGAGAGTAGCAGCATTCAATCATGGTCAGAACCAGCTAGTGCTTTTGTGAAGCAATACATCTACAATATTTACTTGGCACCCAGTCGCCTGCATTTGCTAGACTTATCTCAAGAAAATAATGAATCCTTTAGAAGGTATGCTCAGAGATGGAGAAAGTAAATGCTCACATCCAACCACCACTCTTGGATAAGGAATTGGTTGACTGGTTTGTGGACATTTTGCAAGGCTCGTACCGAGAGAAGTTGTTTAGCATTGTGACATCAAATTTCTCCGACTCGGTAATAGATGGAGAGTGCATCGATAGCAGTCTCAAGAGCAGAAAAATCCAAGGAATCTCGAACATCCCGGCTAGTGAAAGTGAATCAGTTGTCAGTTCTCAAGAAGAGGTGGAGAAAGAAAGTAATTCTATATAGGAATCTCCGATACCTCAGCCTTAGCGGCTCATGTGTCTCAACTGATCAGAGTCAACGATCTTTTGTGTCACCATATCAGATGTCATTCCCTCCATAGGGGCAATTTTCTTCTCCAAATCGAAGACCTCCTTAGTATCAACGGTGCTACCACCGTCAACCGCGTCAGCACGCCTGAAAAAGGCCAAGGAAGCCAGAGAGGCATTTCACTCCATTACCAATGTCATACAGTCAGATACTTCCAGATTTGATCAATGGTGGATTGATAGTACCGAAAGAGATAGATCTAGTGATCCTCCATACCCACCAGGCTTTGATGCCAACATCCGATGTAGCTACCATGCTGGGGCATATGGGAACTCAACTAATGATTGTAAAGCGCTCAGGAGCAAGGTTCAAACTCTTCTTGACTCTGATATATTCTCATTCATGCCTCAAGGCGTCCGAATCAATAATACTTCACTCGATCATGTGGGTTCATCAGTCTATGAGATGGAAAAAAATTATAGAGAATAAAGGTGATTCTCATACTGATCTCGACAATCAACTTTGAAGATGTCTAGCTCGTTTTCAAATCAATAAAGGAAAGCCAAGTTCCATGAAGCTGACAATTTTTTGGATGTTTTAGCATTTTCTGCTGTATTTTCTTTGCATGTTGAATTTGTATTTGCTTATAAGCTGTTGTTTTTTTGAATTGGAAAGATCATGGAAGGTTTATGCATCTTTTGGATCAATCCATTTGTATCCACTCATTTTATTTTATTGTCATAAGAAGCAAAATATTATTTTTCATCCACTTATCTTTACAAAATTGTTGTTAATCAAAGATTGGGGAGAATGACGAAAAAATTATACCCATCATTGTTGTTGGTATGCTTTCAATTAAACTTTGCCCATGATGTAAGGCGTTGTTCCAATCCCTAAACACTGGAAAAATAAGGAATATAATCCCTTGTTAACCGCTTCGAGCCTAGAAGTAGGAGTTTTCTTTCTTTACAAAAAAACCCATAATCTCAACATGGGGGTGGGTAGTTTTCAGTTAACTTGGCGACGAGTGCACACAAGACACCTTTCATATAAAGGTTGCGCTTAGAGGTTCTTCTTCGCACACAACAAGCAAGTGTTGAAGATGTTTTCCAAGCCTAAAGGTCAATGATGATTCACCATAGCCATTAAACTAGGTAGTCACCTTTTGTCTCAAAAAGGGAAAATTAAAAAGAAAAAGAAAAAGCTCGCTAAGTCAAAACCTATGAAGGAGACTTAGACAAAAATGGGGCATCCCGCTAACTGTAAACCCAAAAGAAACAGTTCAGGCAAAAGTTAGGGATAATAAAAAGAGGAATTCTTTAAAACTTTAACTCTAAAAAACCTCAATAGCAAAAAACAACCAAATGTTGTAAGGGAGTAGTGACTACCCTAAGTTTCTGAACCATCACCGACTATCATCAGTGCAATTCTTAGCCTATTGGAACCTGAATGTATAACCTGAGTTAACTGAATGTAAGATTGAAGTTCATCATGAAGATTGGGTGGGAACAAATAAACTTTGAGCGTTTATCCTTTGTTTCATGAGCCATGAACCAAACTACATTACAACCTTTAAAAGACCTAATCGAGGTACGATTGTTTTGAAAGCATACTACGACAAGGTTGGATAACTTGACTCCTAATGATATTTGATTTTTGTTTATGTTGATCACTTCATTTGTCATTCCGTAAATGACTAGATCCACTTTATTTTTGATCTTTGAGTCACTTCACTGTGTTGTTTTACCAATAAATTTTAATTTCAAAAGCTTGCATGAATGTTGCATTGAAATTGCCAATTTTTAATGAACAATATTGTTTGCAAGACAATCTAATATCAAAGGAATCCCAACAAATGCATCCAGCTAGGGAATTTGACTTGGTATAGGAAGCTCATCCGGAGGTAACTAATTTAAAGGATCTGTCATTCAGCCATTCCAAGAGTTAGTGAATCAAGGGCAAATCTCTTGAAATACAGTTAATATGGGGGAATTGAATCGAGATTTGGTAAATCTTTTGAAGACCATTTAATCAAAAGCAGTCACGTCGAGATCAAATCTCTAGAAGACCATTTAATTAGAAGTAGTCGGGTCGAGATCAAATCTCTTGAAGGTCAGTTAGTCTGGGGCAACTCATTCACAGATTAACCAGCTAGTAGAGGCAAATTTTGTTTCCCAATTGTTACTTCTACAGTTCGAGGACTTTTTTGTGCAAATACACTTAAACTGGGGTAGTTACGTCGAGGTTTGTGAATCTCTCCAAGAGTTTGAAGACATTGAAGCATCTTGTATGCCAATTCTTCTGTAAAATCCTCTTGGTAATTTCTTCTTACAAACAGTGTATTCTGGAGCAGAGGAGATTTGAATATTATTTGTTGCAAGAGCAGTTTCTCGTTCGTAATGATTATTATGCAATTAAAAAGCAGAACTACATTATTATTGTGACACTGTTTGCCAGCTCCCCAGTTAAGTTGTTACTTCAACTGATCTTGGAAATTTCCCATGGATCTTTCTCTACCAACAAGGAAATCAGGCTCATGATGGCAATCCCTAGTGAAGTCATGATGTTATACTCCGAGTGGAATACCCTTTTTCCCCGGAGAAGGTTGTAACCTTGGAGCAGAGCAACTGATTCTACATGTTCATCCCTAGTGATGTTCCTATCTGGTGAAGTTGGTTGGGTATCCTTGTCAAGATGTTTATTTCATCTCCAATTTTGTTTCTCCTTGTATGTTTTGTCAGCATAAGCATAAACCTGGCATACATGCATTCTTACACATGCATGACATCTGAGCATCTTTGCAACCATTATGGCGTTTCTCTCCAATAGGGTCTTAAGCCTTAAGCATAAAGTGTCAATCCTTTCTAAATTCTATACAGAGTTTGATCCTCGTGGATGATGTTTGCTTTAGTTATCTTTTCCATGTTTGGATAAGATAAATCCCCATTTGAGTTTATTCCTCAATGGTTAGAGTATTGTTTGACCGTTTCTTTCTAGCTTTTTCCTACATTGAACTTTGGTCTCTGGCAAGTATGGTTATTGAATCTATTTAGGTTGTCGAACCTAGTTTGAATATGTGTTTATTTTGCACAGTGTCTCGCAGGAAAAACTTTTACAGACTCTCATTGAAGACAAAATATATTCTCCAGCAGTGTTGTCATAATAACATATCCTTGGAATTTATACACAGACAATAGGGGGAAATCTCCTTGAGAATTTTGTTTTGTCAATTCTACCTTTATGGCGATAAGTGGTAGGCTCTCCTAAGAAGCTTATCTGTCTTTGGTGTTTTATTCAGCTTTTTACAATGATAAGTGACAATCTTTCTCGAGAAGCTTATCCAACTTTGGTGTTTTTCTCAACTTTTTATACAACATGTGGCAATCTCTTTGAGAAGCTTGCTTTCTATGGCGATAAGTGGCAGTCTCTCCCAAGAAGCTTATTCGTCCTTGGTGTTATTCAACCTTTTGTGGTTACAATTGTTGCCACCTGTCGTACCTTGAAAATTCATTCGAACATACGACCCTCGCGCGAAAGGCGCGGAAATGCGGTTCGACAGAGTCGCCACCGAACTTTATTATCCTGAATAGACGGGAGAGCAAAATATCGAGAAAACCTCATAAAACACGGAAGGAACACGACCATCGCAACCATATTCCTGGTTTCGGGAGTCGGTTACGCGAGGGGAAGGTATTAGCACCCCTCACGTCCGTTGTACTCAACGGGAACCTCTTAATTCGAGTTGTGATGGATGTCAGATAAGCTTAGTTCTTCTCTTCTCAATACTAGATACTAAAACGGTACAATAAAGGATAAAGGCGCTAAGGGAAAGGGGATGGTTAGAAGATAGGGTGCTCGCCAAGGATTGAGGCCCTTGTGCCTACGTATGCTCATTCGGACGAGAATGAGAAATCAGAGTGTCGTAGTTTGACTACGGGAAAGGATGGAGGAAACAGAAGATGGAGGGGATTGTGCTCGCCAAGATCATTGCAATCTTGTGCCTACGTATCTTACATTTGAATGAGAATGAAGAATCAGAGCAGTCGTAGTTCATGGTAACAACCACGAAGAGAAACGGGATTGAATGGGTTTGAAGTGGGTACGGATGACGATTACTCGAAGCTTAAGAAAGACTTCTCGAGGCAAAGTAATCGGGAGAGTGAAACAAAGACTTGGAGCTCTCTCTTTTTCATCTTGAAGAATAAGGTTGTGTTTGAAAGGGTGAAGTTGAATTGATGACGATTACTTAAAGCTTAAGAAATACTTCTCGGACCCAAGTAATCGGAAGAGCGAACCAAAGACTTGGAACTCTCTGTTTTTCATTGCAAAAGAAGGTTGTTTGAATGGGTGAGGTTGATCGGATGACGACTACTTAAAGCTTAAGAAAGTCTTCTCGGACCCAAGTAGTCGGGAGAGTGAACCAAAGACTTGGAACCCTCTCTTTTTCATCGTGAAAAGAAAGTTGTTTGAGTTTGAAATGGAGTTTGGAAGGATGAGTAGCTGAAGGATGATTGAACATTGTCGAGTTGCTAATGTTATTTAAAGGCGTCAATTGCTCACACACGAATAAGATAACTCGCATCCAAACAACCGAAAGCAAGATCAAAGAGTTGAACCTACTCTTTACACCTTGAAAAGAATTAGATAGTTGTTAATTGATTGATGGTTTATCACGAAAATCCGCTTGGCGTTGGATCAAGGGTTTGACTTATTATCGCGTGCAAAGCGTGTAATGGACATGGTTTGAGAAATGGGACCGACTTGACTTACACATCAAGGGTCGAGTTGTGTGCAATAGGTTGATGGCGAATGCGTATGAGCACTCGACTTACAAGGTGTTTGAAAATGGCTCAATGACGAATCGAGAATTAGTTTGAAAATAGTTTGATCTGCTCTAGTCCCTATGGGTGCTCCTAGGAGATAAACTAATAATCAAAGAAATGCGAAACATACATCGGAATGGGAGAGGGGTACATGTAATTTACACGGGATTGTACGAAATAAAGGGGTCTCATTGTCAGGTAGCCCAAGAGAAAGTCATGTGTGTGCATTGTGTCCTAAACTACGCCTTGAGCAAAGTCGGGCACGACTCAAAATTAGGGTTCCTGCAAATAATCAATGATACAACAGTCCACCAATTCGGCTTTTAGGATTTTGATAGTTTATTATGTGTTTTCGATTATGGATAAAAATCGAAAATGAAAAGTTTGAAAGAAGTTGGTCTCGGGTTTATTATTTTTCATCAATAGTTTGACAGAAAAAACAACTTTGAGGTCTCGTCATCGAACCATAAATAAAATTGACATGAAAATCCGATAAAAAAATAAAGTAAGCATGTAAGATCTATAAAAAAATGAATTCTTACAAAAATTAAATTTGTTAAAAAAGTGAAATAAATCAAGAATATAAACAAATAGGAGGTTAAAACAAAACCAAGAAAAGATTTGAGATAAAAGAAGGGGAGGTGAATATGAAAAGGGTGGTATTAAGAAGAACACAGGCCTACGGGCAACATATTGCTCGGCCCAAAACCACACTCAAGGCAATGTTTTTTTTAAATAATAAAAAAGAAAGAAAATTGAAAACACCCAAAAAGTTTCAACGGTGCAAAATCTATGGTCAACAACCATCCTCAAAAACCAATTAATCCGAACAGATTAACACATGCCAAAGTCAGAAAAAGAAAACCAAACGCTACTTAAAAAGACTAACAGTGAGGTCTTCTCCTTTCTCAAAACCAAAACGAGATACCAACTATGAAACGGCAGCAACACCGATCAAAACACGGATGAAAACATTTCAACCTTTTTCGTTCGTGCACCAAGTCTCAATTCCATTTCTCAAGCTCCATTTCAATCTGAGGTTCGATTTCGCCCACTCGTAATTAGGTTGGGATCCGTTTTCATTCTCTCATCTTCTTCATCTCATTCTATTTTCTTTTGGGTTACTGAATCTTAAGGGCTTGGTGCTGATTTAGAGGTTTGAGGTTATTGGAGAGGAAGAAGGGGTTTGGTTCGATGAAGGGTTTCAAATGGTTATGGGTTTCGAGGTTTGTGAAGAATGGGGTTTTGATTGGTGAGGGATTTAAAGCAAGAAGAAGGTTCAGTTGGGATTTCAGGAAGATCTGAAGGTATGGGGTTTAATGGCTATATAGAAGTTTGAGGGAGGGTTCGAAGGTAGTTGAGGTTATGAGTTGTTGTTAAGGGGTCTGTTTGTGGAAGAAAGAGGGATTAGGTTGGAGTTCAATTGAAGTTTGAAGGAAAAATATTAAGGTTGAAGACTGGAGAGAAAGTTTATGTGGGTTGCTTTTTGGAGGTTGTGTTGTTCTCTACCTTTGATTTTGCAGGTCTCAATATGCAGGTATTGGTTTTTTTGCGTGAGTCTCTTGGTGTCACCGCGTTGTGTACGTTTTTGTCTGTGATATACCAGTTGGAATTGTTTTTCTGCTTTGGATGTATTTTTGGACCATTGTGGTGACCTGTCTACTGCTGCATCTTTCGTTTTCATTTGTATGCTTTGCAAGTCCGTTTTGTCATTGTGTTATGTTGCGTCTTGCGGTGGTACGGAGGTTTGTTACCCAAAACATTGAAAAACCAAGTGGTCCCTCTTTCAAAATTCACTGTTGAGCTGGAGTTGAAGTTTTTTGTAGGATGTGAGTACACTTTTTCGATTTGTGATTAGCTGGTTGTGGTATTACGCCTGCTGTGTATTGTTGTTGTGGACTGAAATATTATGGTGGGTGTAGCAGAGTAAATTATGGTGTTACGCAGGGTGGGGTCAACTTGGTTTTGTTGTATATGTTGAAACCGCTACTCTGAGTAATGGTGAGCGTGACTTTCATACTGTGCCACTTTATGCAGGATGAGAATTAGCAATGCGTACTGACTTCATTTTTTTGTGAAATTATATACTGGCTGATGTTTGTGCCCAAATATGCAGGTTGAATGGGCATACTCCATTGCAAGCTCAGCTGCCAAAACTTGTGGGCCTACTCACATGACCATGTGGATGTAGTCTTTTACATAGAATAAAGCGACATGATTTAAATATTTGCTGCTTATAATTTCCAATTAAATTGGATTTGTATGGAAACTAATAATAAAGATGAGCCTCCCCATGGGCTTTTGACAATTGTTGAACTTTGTAACCTTGTGACAAACCCCTTTGTTATCTAAGCAAAAAAAAATGCCTTCTAATTTGAATTTCTTGCAACCCACGCTCCGATATTGTGACCTTGAAGCTCAAAGATTTATTTGGTTATAATATGAGTTAAAAGCTCGTGGACCCTCTTTAAATCAACTTTATTACCTTGAAACAACTCGCAAATAATTTTGGGAAGGCATCACTCGTAAATAAATTCTCACGACTTAAAATAAATTAATCTAATAAGCATGAGGCATTTTAATCACGACTTCTCATCATAACTTAACATAACCCCAAGTTACGTCTTGATCCAACCGTAAATTGAATTAAACATATGACTGAATCGCAAATTGGCAATACATTGAAAGTTGACGATCCTAACTCGAAATCACCATCATGGCAACAAATCTTCCAATCAAATCTTGAAAATTAAACCATAATAACGTGATTTAACCTTCTCTTATCTTCAATGGAACTCCACGCCTCCAAAAGGCTTATGACCACACTAAGCTCCAAGACATGAGAAACAACTAGAGGATCATGGCCCAGGGCCAAATGGTCATCTACAGAACCACCAAACGACACCGTTATTTGTGATAAGAAAAGTAGGAAAGGTAGGACAAATTTGGGGTATGACACCACCCTCGATCAATCGTTTGTCATTAACCCTTTTGATGACGACTTTCAAATGCATTATTTTCCACACTTTTGATGAGATCACTATTTAAGGTGTTCTTTTTGTCAACCCTTTTTGACGATGTAGTCCATGATCAAGTTATTCTTTCTGTCAATCCGTTGACGATGTGTTCCTTCAGACAAATATTATTTCTGTCAATCCTTTAACAATGTATTACGAGCTCAGGTTGTGTACCTTCAAACATGTTTTTGTTGTTTTATTCCATCAACCTTTTAATGACGACTCTCAAGTTTATGTTATCTTTCCGTCAATCCTTTGACGATACCACTCATTCATGAAGGTTTTCTTTCCCCGATGTAGACTGTCTTTCCGGTTCAACCTTCATTGAGGATCTTTTTCTTCCTATAATGTAATCTAGTCACGCTTGAACTTGATGATCAATCATTCTAGATACCTTTATTGGAGCCCATCTTTTGGTTATACTTCCAATTAGGTTATATTGTTTACTCCCCACATTGGAGACCGTCCTTCTGGTTCTACCTCCAGTGAGAATCTTTTCTTCTAAAGTGCCAACCTGTCATGGCTTGAACCCATTGTTCCATCACTTTAGAGGTCTTGTTTTATTTTATTCCCCAATGGATACCGTATTTCCGATTCAACCTTCATTAAGGGTCTTTTTGTTCTAGAATATCATCATGCCATGCTGGAACCTGATGATCAATCATTCTAGATACCTTTATTTGATCCCATATTTTGGTTTTATTTCCAATAAGGTCGTTTTATTTTATTCAGAGTGCCAACGGGTCATGGCTTGAACCTGTTGATCCATCACTCTTGATCTTCCCTAGTGGATACCATCTTTTGGTTCTATCTCCAATGAGGATCTTTTATTCTAAAGTGTCAGTTGGTCATGCTTGGACCTGTTGCTCAATCACTTTAGATTTTTAAGATCACTTTAAAATTAGATATTAATTTTAAAATTTAGTTTTAATTTTGATTTAGAGTTTATTTTTTATTAGAGAAAGTAGATTTCATTTAGGAGTTGTTATTGAATTAAATTTCGATTTAGCTTTTAATTATCATTTTGATTTTTTAATCTTAATCTTGATTTTAGTTTGGTGCTAACTTTGATTAAATGCTAAGTTTGATACAATTTTAATTTGCGATTAATTTGTGATTTTAGTTTTGATTAGATTTTGACTAATTCTTGATGATGCTTGTACATATTTTCCTTGGCGATACTTGCCTCTTGCCTTGTAATTAATATTGTTACACGACTTGGCTTTGCTCTTGAATATTTGCTTAAGTTTCGTACTTGGTGTTGATTGTGATTGAGTTGTTTAATGTCTGATCACATGTTCCCTTAAAGCTCCTAGTTTAAACTTAATTTTTGATTAGGTTCAAAGTAGGATAGACATTAGGATCTCAACCCTTTTCATGACAACATTAGGATAAAACTTCATATTTTGCTCCTTGTTGTTGCTTGTCCATCAATTCCTAAGGAAATGAATCTCCTAGTTGACTGCCATGTCATTTAGGATAGCCTTGTCCACCTTTTCCCTTTTTAACCTAACTTTAGGTTAGGATTTGTAAACCCTGTGTAAGTACTACTGTTATAAATACTCACCCTTACCTTATTGGCCTTGTTAGAGCCATTTTTTCTATACAACTTAGAACCAAGTTTAGAGTTTGTGAACTCTAAGTGGGTACCGTTGTAATGTGTACTCACTTCCTCACTTTAATTTCGTTAAAAGTCAATCCTTAGTTAGTCATTCAACTTAGACTTAGAGAGTTTGTTAGTTCTATGTAAGTATTATGGTTATGAATATTTACCCCTCTTGGAACCTTGACTATAGTTGAGAGTTCCTCAACCCTAGTTAGGAGAATTACAGAGACTCTGATTCCTCATTCATAGTCAGGATACGTACACACAAGATGCGATATCTCGTCGATCCCTCTAATCACTAACAACTAACAACTGACTCCCCTATCTCATGTCGTGGCGCGACTGGGACTAGTTTACCTTTCCCTTTATCCTAGCGTTAGGATTGGAGTCGCCACACTCCAAGTAAGTGTCATGGTTATGAACACTTACTTTCCTTGTTTGATCTAGCCTTAGGTTTGGATTGCCACACTCCGTGTAAGTGTCATGGTTATGAACACTTACTTTCTCCCTCGGAACCTTGACCACAGTCAAGAGCTCCTTATCCCTAGGTAAACTACGAATGCTCTGATTCCATCCTAGTTAGGATACGTAGACACAATATGTGATGTCTTGGCGAGCATACTTAGTGTATATACCTTAGTTCTTTACTGTTAGTTCTGTGATTGGCATCAATTTTAGTAAAACTTGGTGTTATCACAAGATATCCTATAGGATGTATTGACATGTGATCTTAACATTCTGCAGGTGGTTCTTTATTGTTGTTGTAGGGTTTAGTTCATAATGTCAAGTATGATGTCCTGACATATGTTTACAGAACATTAAGTCAGAATGTTATATTTTGTTAGTTGCATTTTTGTGTAACCTCTTGTGCTTTTCTGATAAGAGATATTGCTGGTGCAAATCAAGGTGGAGATTTTCTTTAAACAAAATGGTTTCTGATGTATAAATCATGGAGTTATTGTGGAATCTTTTGTCCTATTTTCCTGCAGAAAATCTTGAGAAGATTTGAAGTTTGATTTAATCAAATCTGATTTGGTTCTATTTTTATGCCCTTGTTGATGAAGAGATTTGAATAATTATCTAATTTGATTTTATCAAATCAGAGATTGTTTTTGCTAATGCCCAAGCCCATACGAAGTGTTTCTATTTAAAGACGTTACAATCCTTTTTGAAGATCAGAGAAGCTAGGGTTGAGAGTGTGCATTGCTTAAGGAATATGGTTTTACCTTCTTATGGTTTTGTTATTTGTGAGCCATTCATTCATCACTTTGATGTATGAATTGGACTGAGTTCTTTGAGTTATAAGTTATCCACTTTAAGCTTTTAAGCACGAGTGCATTGTTCTTGATTGAAGCTTTTAAGCAAGATCAAGTGTTGTTCTTGAAGTGTCTCATCTACTTTTTGGTCGTCTATTTCTATCACTTCATGTGATTGAGGGGGAGTGAGAGGTGTCTCGTATTTGAGAATGTCTTAGATAGAAGTTACACGGATAGAGATTAGGTACGAAGGTTGTAAACTAGAGAGAGTTTGCTGAGAGTCTTCAAACTAATTCTGTTTAGTGGATTTCCTTCCTGACTTGGTAGTCCCCAGACGTAGGTGTGTTTGCACCAAACTGCGGTACGATTTGCTTGTGTCTCTTTACATTTGTTAACAGCATTTTAGCTTGTTCATATATTGGTAATTGTTCAGATATTAATGTCGTAACATCTCTTCCAACATCTCATATCTGATACCATAATTTCATTTGGTATCAGAGCAGGCATCCTGCTCTGGTTCTAGGTGAGATCTAAGGACGATACTTTATGGTATTATGGACAAAGAAGGAGGATTTGTGAACAGACCACCTGTTCTGGATGGAAATAATTATGATTATTAGAAACCTCACATGGTGGCCTTCTTAAAATCATTGGATAGTAAGGTTTGGAAAGTTGTCATAAAAGGATGGGAACACCCTGTCACTGTTAGGAAAGATGGAAAAGCTACATCTGACCTGAAGGCTTAGGAAGAATGGACTAAGGAGGAGGATGAATTGGATCTTGGAAATTATAAAGCCTTGAATTCCTTGTTCAATGGAATTGATAGAAACATATTCAGATTGGTGAATAATTGTGAAGTTGCCAAAGATGCTTGGGAGATTCTCAAAACTACTCATGAAGGTACTTCTTAGGTGAAGATGTCAAGACTTCAATTGTTAACTACCAAATTTTAAAACTTAAGGATGAAAGATGATGAAATCATACATGATTTTCATATGAATATCCTTGAAATAACCAATGCTTTAAGTGCCCTAGGTGAAAAGATGTCAGAAGAAAAGTTTGTAAAAAAGACTCTTAGGTCTCTTCCCAAGAGATTTGATATGAAATTAACTGCCATAGAAGAAGCTCAAGACATCAGCAAGATGAGGGTGGATGAACTTATTGGATCTCTCTTAACCTTTGAAGTGGGGATAAGTGACATATATGATAAGAAAAAAAAACATAGACTTTGTGTCCAATACTGAAGATGAAGAGGATGAATGTGATGCGGATACTGATGAAAGCTTATCCAATGCTATAGTGCTCCTTGGAAGAGTGTTTAACAAGGTAATGAAGAGGATGGACATGAAGTCAAGACCAAATGTCAAGAACAACTCATATGACATCAGCATGTCTAATGATGTTGGTAGAAGAAGGGCCTTACTTATATGACAACTCATATGAAGGATTTGGTCACATTAGAGCTCAATGTCCTACTTACCTCAAGAAACAGAATAGCCTATCTGTATCTTGGACTGATGAGGATTCTGAAAGTGATCTTGAAGAAGAATCTGCTAAACATGTGATTACTTTGATTGGGAGATATGACTCTGATGAAGACTCTAGTGATAATGAATTATCATTTAAAGAACTTGCAGCTTCTTTCAAAGAGCTGTGTGTAACAATCCAATTTTTTAATAATTAATTATTTGCACAAATTAATTGATTTATGTGATTTATTTGATTTAAATTAATTATTTGATTTATTTAATTTATATGAGTTAATTGATTTAATCTAAATATGTGATTTATGGAATTAATTAAATTAATTTATTTATTCATTTGGTAGAATAGTGTATAATTGCTAGATTAATTAGTTGGACCTAATTTGAGGTGTGTGAATAGAAAGCGAAAGGAGTTGGGTAAAGCCTAATAGAAAGGATTAAATTGTTGGGGTTTTAGAGAAGAGGAGTTAGTAAGAGAAGGGAAAGGGGAAAAGAGAATAGAAGAGAAGAAGAGAAGAAGAGAAAGAGGCAAGAGGAAAAGATGAAGGGAAGGGAGAAATCAGAATGCAAGCATCCATGGAATCAAAGATTCTTCTTCATAAGAAACCTAAGATAAGGGTGGGTATTCTCTCATTATTGGGAACGTGGGTTAATGATTAATGGGTAGAAGTTGTGTAGGGAGAAACTCTAAAATTTGGAATTGTGGGTTAATGGTTAATGAGTAAAAGTTTATGTAGGATAAAACCCATAGATTTCTCATGATTTAGTGAATTTTCGAGTTTTGTGAATGCCCTAATATGAGGGGATTGATTATGGTAGTAAAGGAGGGAATGGTTGATAAAAATACAATTTTCTGCATAAGTTTTCAAAAACACAGTGAGCAATCGATTGCCCGGATATGTCAATCAATTGCATACTGAACAAAACTGTTGGAAACTAAATTTTTAGCTATCCAATCGATTGCACTAATATGTCAATTGATTGCACAACAAGACAATAGCTAAAAATATGATAAATTAGGTCATACAATCGATTGCACAATAACTCCAATCGATTGCATGTTGTGCAGAAGCTGAAATAAGTGAATTTTCCACATGACCAATCGATTGCACTAACTGAAACTTGGAAAAATCATGTACTGGAAGTTTGATTACACATAGTCATTGATTAATTGAATCTTAACTAAAACATGGATTAATTGGGATGCTTTATCGATTATTTACTTGAGTATTGATTGATTATAAATCTTTGGTTAGTTATTGAGATATCAATTATTGTTTAACAAGTTGATTATGTATTGGATATTGAACTCATTTATTGGTGATGGATTGATTGTTCTTTGTGTAATCATTGAAATGTATTGTGAATTGTGATTGAATCTAATTGATTCTTGTGCATTACTTGATAAATGTAATGATGAGGTGTGAAAGTATGAATAATTTGATTATTATGAAACATGTTATGTGTGCAATCATGTTATAATTACTGTGTGATGAATTATTTGAGAATGCATGGGATTAAGATGCAGGAACGGTCTTAAGTGCATTTGGTTGTTGATTGCATACGCATCATTTGTGTCAAGAGGCAATGCTTGCTAGTTTCGTGGAGGCTAGTGACTTGTCCCAAACCTAGAGCGGGGTTTGAAAGCTTAGGGAACGAGCTTTTGTTTGTTATTGGTCTAGGGAACGGACCCAGTTTAAATGTAAAAACCGAAAAATAATAACAAGTGTTGGTACCACATGGCATGAGTTGCATTGAGTCGCATGGCATATATAATTTTTATATGAAAGTATGCATATGTGTATGACTTGTTGAATTGGGAGTTGTGAATATATGATTGTTATATGAAAGTATGCATATGTGTATGACTTATGGAATTGGGAGTTGTGAACATATGATTGTTATATGAAAGTATGCATATGTGTATGACTTATGGAATTGGGAGTTGTGAATATATGATTGTTATATGAAAGTATGTATATGTGTATGGCTTATTGAATTGAGATTTGTGAATTTATGGTTGTTGAATGATATTGGCTGATGAAAATTGAAGTGTGGGAATATTGGTGTTTGTCCTGACATGCTTTACATTATTCATTATCTTATGATTTCAATATTGATGTCAATTCTCACCCTTCTGCTGGAATGATGTCCTATCTGACATCGTGCAGGTATCAAAGAGTAGAGCTGCTCATAGTTGCATGGTCGTTGTTGGTGTAGCTATTTAGTATTTTAATTATGTTGGGTCGAGTCGTGCTCTAGTCATGTAACACTAGGATCGTTTGGTTTATGTCTTGGAGATACTTTATGTACTCTACGCTATGTTTTTATATTTACCGAAATATTATGATGTTGGCCTTAGTGCCTAAGTGATGATGATTTATGTGGTGAACACGAATGTTTTCGTTAAGAGAATTATGATATAAAAGGAATTCGCTGCTACATGCGAAGTGTAACCTTGAAAAGCATGATTATTTATTAAAATGTTAATGAGCATGACATGTGTTTTTTATGTTTTGGAAGTTATGTGTGACACCCTTTTGTGAATGCATGATGATTTACTCTGATTATTTATATATATTCCGTGGGGTTTAGAAGGGTGTTACACTGTGTCTCATAAGTGAAGAAGTATATCATCAAAGAGAGAAGCAGAAGAAACTTATAATCAAACTGAAGACTGAAAAGGAAGAGCATCTTAAAACCATCTCTGAGTTGAATGATGAAGTTACATTGCTGAATTCTCAACTTGATTAAATATCTAGGTCTGTCAGAATGCTGAACAATGGAACTGACACTTTAGATGAAATCCTTCAGGTTAGAAAAAAGGCAGGAGACATGACTGGGATAGGGTTTGATGGAGAAAAGAAACCCTCTTCAAACTGGAGTCCCTATTCACACATTAGTCCTTTTGGGCCTAAGCGAAATATGTCACATCAAATGTCTCAACATCATGGCAGAGGACAACCCAACCACCCAAGAGGAAGATTCCAAAGGTGGAGATGCCACTACTGTGGATGTTTTGGTCACATAAAGCCTTTATGCTTTAGGCTACATGGATATCCTAAACATGTTCCTCAACCTAGACCCAATCACAACATTCCCTCTAATAGGAAGTAGTGGGTTCCTAGAGCTGCTGCTACTTGCTTGATAGCTCATATGTCTATCAAAGTCTCAGTTAAAGAGGATTGGTATTTTGACAGTGGGTGCTCCAGACACATGATAGGAATTAAAAATCTCTTAGTAGACATCAAACCCCATTTTACTAGCTATGTGACTTTTAGTGATGGAGCCAAGGGTGAAATCAAGGGGGTTGGAAAATTGAACTGCTCAGGAGTTCCAAACCTTGATAATGTGTTGCTGGTTAAAGGGTTGACTGCCAACTTGATTAGCATCAATCAACTATGTGATCAAGGATTCAATGTCAACTTCATTAAATCTGAATGTTTGGTTACTAATGAAAAGAATGAAGTGATTATGAAGGGAGTCAGATCTAAGGACAACTGTTATCTTTGGGTTACTCAAGATTCTAGTTACATCTCCATATGTGCTCTAGCCAAAGAAGATGAAGTGAAACTGTGGCACCAAAAACTTGGTCATTTGCATCTAAAAGGGATGAAGAAGATCATCTCTATAGAAGTTGTCATAGGAATTCCTAAGCTAAAGATTGAAGAAGGAAAGGTATGTGGTAAATGCCAAATTGGAAAGCAAACTAGGATGTCACACCAGAAGATTAAACATCTCACTACTTCAAAAGTGTTGCAACTCCTTCACATGGACTTGATGGGACCTATGCAGGTGCAGAGTCTTGGTGGAAAGAAGTATGCTTATGTGGTTGTGGATGATTTTTCCAGATATACTTGGGTGAATTTTATTAGAGAAAAATCTGAAGTATTTGATGTGTTCAAAGATCTTTGTCAAAGAATTCAAAGAGAAAAGGAGAGCAATGTTGTTAGAATCAGAAGTGATCATAGGAAGGAATTTGAGAACCAAAAAATTGTTGAATTTTGCTCATTTGAAGGGATTATCCATGAATTCTCCTCTCCCATTACTCCACAGCAAAATGGAGTTGTGGAAAGAAAGAATATAACTATCCAGGAATCTGCTAGAGCTATGATCCATGCAAAGAAACTGCCTTACCACTTATGGGCTGAAGCTATGAACACTGCTTGATATGTTCATAATAGAGTGACCTTAAGAACAAGAACCATGACCACCTTGTATGAGATATGGAAGGGAAGAAAGCCTACTGTCAAATACTTCCATGTGTTTGGAAGCAAATTCTACATATTGGCAGATCGTGACCAAAGAAGAAAGATGGATCCAGAAAGTGATGGCGAAATATTTTTGGTCTATTCTACTAACAGCAGAGCCTATAGAGTAACTCCAGAACTAAAGCTATGATGGATTCCATCATTGTTGATGTACATAATGAGGCTAATGTCCTAGAAGATGTTGCAACATTCCTTGATATCTCAGCAGAGTCTGCAGACAAAAACACTGATCCTAATCCTACTAATGCCGAACCTGAATCTGAACTAGTAAACAAGGGACCCTCTACCAGAATTCAGAAAGACCATCCAATAGATCTTATCATACGTGATCTAAATAAGAGAGTCACTACCATATCCAGAGAAGTCATAACAAGTTCTTATTTTGTGTCCAAAATTGAACCAAAGAATGTCAAGGAAGCCTTAACTGATGAATTCTGGATCAATGCCATGCAAGAAGAGCTAGGGCAATTCAAGAGAATGAAGTATGGAATCTTGTTCCAAGGCCTGAAGGAACAAGTGCGATTGGAACAAAATGGGTATACAAGAAAAAGTATGATGAAAAAAGGGTGGTCACCAGAAATAAAGCCAGATTGGTTGCTCAGGGATACACTCAGATTGAAGGGGTTGACTTTGATGAAACTTTTTCTCCTGTAGCTCGCCTTGAATCGATCAGATTACTTTTGGGAGTTGCCTGCATTCTGAGATTCAAGCTGCTTCAGATGGATGTTAAAAGTGCCTTCTTAAATGGATACCTAAATGAAGAGGTCTATGTGGAACAACCTAAGGGATTCGTTGATCCAACCTTTCCTAATCATATTTATAAGTTGAAGAAAGCTCTGTATGGACTGAAGCAAGCTCCAAGAGCTTGGTATGAGAGACTAACATAATTTCTTGTTGATAATGGATACAAAAAAGGTGCCATAAATAAGACTTTGTTTATCAAAGAAGAATGAGGAAAGCTTATGATTTCTCAAATCTATGTTGGTGGTATTGTGTTTGGTGGGATGTCTGATGAGATGGTTCAACATTTTGTCCAGCAAATGCAGTCAGAATTTGAAATGAGCCTTGTTAGTGAATTAACCTATTTTCTTGGGTTGCAAGTTAAACAGATGGAAGATTTTATATTCCTATCTCAGAGTAAATATGCCAAGAATATAGTTAAGAAGTTTGGAATGGAGAATGTTAGTCACAAAAGAACACCTGCTCCTACTCATCTTAAGTTGTCTAAAGATGAAAAGGGTGTAAATGTGGGTCAAAGTCTCTATAGAAGTATGACAGGGAGCTTGTTATATCTTACAACAAGCAGGCCTGACATTGCTTTTGTTGTAGGTGTGTGTGCTAGATACCAAGCTGGACCCAAAGTGAGTCATATCAATCAAGTAAAGAGGATTCTAAAGTATGTTAATGGAATAAGTGAGTATGGAATGTTATGCACTCATGGATCTAGCTATGTGTTATCTGGGTATTGTGATGCTGATTGGGCTGGAAGTGCTTATGATAGGAAAAGCTCAGGAGGTTACTTCTTTTTGGGGAACAATCTTATATAATGGTTCAGCAAGAAGCAAAATTGTGTCTCTCTGTCTACTGATGAAGTTGAATATATCGCAGCTGGAAGTAGTTGTTCTCAACTGGTGTGGATGAAACAAATGATGAATGAATATAATGTCACACAAGATGTCATGACATTGTATTGTGACAATTTAAGTGCTATAAACATCTCAAAAAATCCTATTCAACACAGTAGGACTAAACATATTGATATTCGCCATCATTGTATAAGGGAGCTTGTTGAATACAAGATCATTGCCTTAGAACATGTCGCTACAGAGAAGCAACTAGCTAACATCTTCCCTAAGGCATTGGATGCTAGTCAATTTGAAATTTTAAGAGGCAAATTAGGGGTTTGCGTTTATGAGGATTTGTAGCAATTATTGCTGAGTGGAAATATCATTCAAGAGGTTTTGTATTTTCCAAAAATAAAGATGTCTCAACAACACTTATCATTCCAAAATACCTTAAAAGATATTTTCACACGTTACCCTAACCTCACTTATCATTCCAACTGCTCTTTTATCTCCCATACTTTCACAGAACCTTTGCTTGAACACCATAATTCCACAGACAAAAATCTCAAGATATCAAAGACAAAGGCTCATCCTGTGAGCATCTCATTTGATGATGTGATAGATGTGGTTTTGCTAGCCACGATTCCCTATGACGACGTTGAATTGACAAAGCCCACAACCTCACATGCAAGCGGTTCCAAACGGGCTCTTATAGGTAATACTTATAATACTCCTCTTGATTCATCCTCTGAAAATAGGACCAAAGAGGGTAGTATGTATGTTGATAGAGCCATTAGAAAGTTGGTTACTAAGGTTTTATATGGAGGTCACAATGTTCCTGGGATTTCTAACCCACTTTCTCAATTGATGCTATTCCCACTTCTGGTGCTGACCAATGTGAGGAAAGAGATGTTGATTATTCTCATTTTGAGAAGAGCACTCATATTGATAACCTGTACAAGTTGGCTAACTCTATGCTTAAGAAAGGGAGGATTGAAGGTGATACTAATGATGATGTTGATATTTCTGGTGTGGAGAACAAGACTGGTGGTTCTAATCAGAGTAAGAAAATGACTAATGTCGCTAATGATGTTGTGGATCTTGATAACTTGCTAATTAATGATGAATTAATTATGAATGTGGCTCTTGGGATTGCCAAGAGGTTGAAGACAAGGAGATGCAAAGCTGTGATTGATAACTCTCCTTCTAAAAGTAGTAAGAAGAAGATTATTATTGGACCTCCTAAAACATGGAGCAAAGTTACCCCTGTTTCTAAGAAGAGAAAGGCCAGGTCTAAAACTGAGTCTGAAGAGGATGTTGAGGATGATGTCCAGGACATCACACCTCTCAGAAAGTCTGCTACCAAGAGAGAAATAGACACAGTGCCTGATGCTCCCTTAGATAATGTTTCTTTCCACTATATTGAAAATGTGGCAAAGTGGAAGTATGTGTACCATAGAAGATTTACTCTTTAGAGAGAGAGTTAGGCAAGGATGCTCATGAGATCAAGTAGGTCATGAAGTTATTTCTGATGCTAGGTTGATGAAGACTATGAGTGGTTTCTCTAAGTGCTATGATATGCTGGTCAAGGAGTTCATTGTGAACATCCCTGAGGACATTGCTGACAGAAGAAGCAAGGAGTTTAGTAAGGTGTTTGTGAAGGGGAGATGTATTAAGTTTTATGTTGTTGTTATTAACAAGTATTTAGGAAGGGGTGAGCAAGAAGCAAGTGAACTTGAGGTGACTGATAATCAAGTGTGCAAGGTGATCACAGTAAACCAAGTTACTGCATGGCCCTTGAAAGGAAAACTGTCTGTTGGTCAACTGAGTGTTAAATATGCTATCCTGCATAGGATTGGAGCAACAAACTTGGTGCCTAGAAATCATACTTGCACCATTGTTGTTGGGTTAGGAAGGTTCATATTTGTTGTTGGTACAAAGGTGAAGTTTGACTATGATAGCTACATTTTTTATCAGATTGTGAAGCATGCTACTACCAATGCTGTCAAACTGCCCATTGCTTTCCCTTCACTGATTCTTGGGATCATTCTAAGCTAGTATCCTAGTATTCTCTCTAGTAATGATGTGGTTTGCAAGAGGGATTCTATGTTGTCTCTCCATTATAAATTGTTTGCAGGAAGACATGTCCCAGACATTGTCTTGAAATCTGTTGAGAAGACATCCTCTACCAAGATTGGGCTTATCTCAGAGTTGAAGGAAACTTGCAGAGATTTGGGAGAAGTCATTCATGTAACTACTGCAAGGAAGTTGAAATTGGAAGCCTTGATTAGAAGTCTAAAGCAGGCTGAAGGTAATAATGTTGAGGTCGCTGATACAGATAAAGAGGAAGCTGGGGAGGATTCTACCTCTGATGAGAGGACTGGTGATATTGAGGGTCATGATTATGGGTCTACTGCTGGTGATGAAGGTGACAGCTCTGGTTCTGAGGAAGAGAATTAATGGTGCTTGTTCATGATGCTCTTTGGATTGTGTTTTTTTTTTTTTGCTTCAGAATTTTCTTTTAGCACTTAATGTGCTTTGGCTTGTAGTTTTTATATGGTTTCTTTATGCACTCTTGACATTATTGGCTTTGTATTCCTGTTCTATGTTAATAGTTTTCTCTTAGTGAGATTTCTTTAATTATGGCTAAAAAGGGGGAGAAGTAGTATGAGGGTTGTTTGAAGGTTGTTGTTGTTGTTGTTCTGGGTTGAGGGGGAGCCTTATTTTTCTGTGTTTTTCTGCTACTGTTGTGCTCTCTGATGTGTTCTGGTAGCTCTTGTGATCATTTGGTTGTTTTAGCCAAAATTTGCCAAAGGGAGAGTTTGTTAGTTATGTGATTGGCAGCAATTTTGGTAAAACTTGGTGTTATCACAAGATGTTCTATAGGATGTCTTTACATGTGATCTTAACATTTTGCAGGTGGTTCTTTGTTGTTGTTGCAGGGTTTAGTTCATGATATCAAGTATGATGTCCTGACATATGTTTACAGAATATTCAGCCAGAATGTTATGTTTTGTCTGTTGCATATTTTTTGTGCAACCTTTTGTGTTTTTCTGATAAGAGATATTGTTGATGCAAATCAAGGTGGATATTTTCTTTAAATAAAAGAGTTTCTACTGTATAACTCGTGGAGTTATTATGGAATCTCTTGTCCTATTTTCCTGCAAAAAATCTTGAGAAGATTTGAAGTTTGATTTGATTTGATTTGACCAAATCTAATTTGGTTCTATTTTTATGCCCTTATTAATGAAGAGATTTGAAGAATTATCTAATTTGATTTTATCAAATCAGAGTTTGTTTTTGCTAATGCCCAAGCCTATACAAAGTGTTTGTATTTAAAGACGTTACAATCCTTTTTGAAGATCAGAGAAGCTAGAGTTGAAAGTGTGCATTGCTTAAGGAATAAGGTTTTACCTTCTTATGGTTTTGTTATTTGTGAGCCATTCATTCATCACTTTGATGTGTGAATTGGACTGAGTTCTTTGAGTTGTAAGTTTTCCACTCTAAGCTTTTAAGCACGAGTGCATTATTCTTAATTGAAGCTTTTAAGCAAGATCAAGTGTTGTCCTTGAAGTGTGTCGTCAACTTTTTGATCGTCTGTTTCTATCACTTCGTGTGATTGAGGGGGAGTGAGAGGTGTCTCATATCTGAGAATGTCTTAGATAGAAGTTACATGGATAAATATTAGGTGCGAAGATTGTAAACTAGAGAGAGTTTGTTGAGAGTCTTCAAACTAATTATGTTTAATGGATTTCCTTCCTGGCCTGGTATCCCCTAGAAGTAGGTGTGTTTGCACTGAAATGGGTTAACAATTGCTTGTGTCTCTTTACATTTGTTAACTGCATTTTATCTTGTTCATATATTGGTAATTATTCAAATATTAGTGTCGTAACATCTCTTCCGACACATCATATCTGATACCATAATTTCATTTACGTTAGCACCTTTTCCTTTAGCAAGCAAACAATAGCATAACACAAATACCAACAAGAGGTTCCTGTAGAGTACTACAGATACTAGGATGCTAACACCTTCCCTAGGTATAACCAACCCCAAACCTTAGATCTCTAGCTGTGTTGTTACATAGTGCAATTAGGGTTTTGTTTTGATCTTTACCTTTTCCTTTGGATAAATCAAAACTCGGTGGTGAATTTCATGATTTATGATTCAAGTTAATTAATAGTTTGATATCCGATTCTCACTACAACAATGATCTTATGGTGTATCTCTACAAAATCAATAAGGGGACTAAAAAGGGTATTAAGCCTTAAAGAAAATATTTTACCTTGATGATTTAAGTGCCTTTCACTTTAGAGGTTTGTGTTGTTCTTTGCTTTAATACTATTGTTGTTTATGAATTGTCATAACTCCATGAGTACTCTTTTACTCTACAAAGCCTTTATTCACTTTAGAGCTTATGACAGACCACCTTCATTCATTGGTTGTAGTGGGACATATATTTTAGGAAAGAGAGCCTTAAATGCTTGTTTACAAAGGAAACAGGGTATTTGATTGTAGTGAAATGGCGAAAGTGTCTCTAGAATTTTCTTGCTTTTTGCAACTTGGTGCATTGAATAGTGCTAGCTACCATTTTTTGTTTCTAAACTTATTTGTTGTATTTAGTGTTTGTAGTAGTAGATAATCGATTTGTACATCGCATTTTGTGAATTGCTTATGTCTAAAGTAGCCAATACAGTGAATATCTCTATCCTACTATTTTCAACCATATTTACTTATGAGTTCCACTTGTCAAAGGATCTTTCAACATTAAGAAGTTGTTATCTACTCCCAGGGTGGCCAGATAAAGGAATAAATATATGGCATAAATTCACATGAGCAAAACATATAAAGACAACTCATTCATAACATTCAAAAGGTTATTAATTCATTAAGCTTCACATTATCCAACAAAGCAAGTTTAGCGCATAAAGATCAAAATTAGTATAATACTGAAAGATCTTAAGTTACACATTCTTAAACTAGAAGCTGGAAATGATAAACCTAAGGATAACACTTCAATCACTTGAAATTTATTAATCAGCAAGTGACGTCTCTTATCACGCCTCCCACTGACTCTCCATCTTCCTTTATTTCACTTCTTCACAATTTTCTCGATTTTAGAACTCCTTTCTTCATTTCATTGCAGGTTTAATTATAGAGGTTTCCCAGCTGCATATCATATCTCTATTTTTTCTTGGGTCTTTACAATGATCCATTTACTTAAGCCCAAAGAATAAATTATTTGTGTTGTACTATGATAGTACACTGCACATGGGAGACAACATGACATTGTGTCAACACAGCTGCAGACCTTCACAACTTTTTTAGGGTTTTATCTTGTAGTGTTTCATCCTTATCCATTCATTTTCTCCTTTGTCTTGTAGCGTTTCATTCTTATCCATTCATTTTCTTCAACTCAACCCTATTTTCTTCTCAAATCTCTGCCACGTCAGCATTAACACTGAAGTTGAGAACTTATACCAGCATATTCTGGCTCAAGGTCTGCTGGATGATGTTCACGGATTCCTAGCGTGACAAAACTCGTCACCTGAGATAATTCTGCACAAGCATAAAACACATAAGTTTGACAAAAGATAGCACCTAGTGTTCTCTATCCTAAATTAACTAAAGCATCATAAACCATAAATAAATGACAATATTCCATCTCTAATCTCCCCAAAAGTTCAAGTATAAAAGGCTTAAATATCTCACACAAAATAAGTTATCAGACATCTCCAAGCTCCACCACCTATACCCTAAGGTTGGTTAGATCCGAGGGGTTGCGCCAGCTATGCAGAAGTGCATTTAATGAATCTCAGATATGAGGTGTGCATTTGAGTTGTATCAGAATCGCATAAATATATTAAGTCTGTACCAGATATGTAATATGGCATGAAATGTGTTTAATTCGTATCAGAAACCCATAAGTGTGTTAAGTGTGTATCAGATACACATTCACGCAAGTAGTGTGTTTGAGTCATATTAGAATCACATAGATGCATTCAGTTTATATCAGATACGCGATTGGACGTGGAATATACTTAAATCATATAAGAATCGCAAAAGTATGTTAAGTATGTATTAGAAACATATTCATGCATATAGTGTGCTTAAGCTGTATCAAAATTGTAGAAATGCGTTAAGTTCATATCAGATATACACTCAGGATATTTGTCATTGTTCCCCTGTCTCAAGCATTTTTTGTAGGCAACTCTAGCGTGGATGGACAATATCAAAAGTCTCTAGCCATTGCCATTTTCCGGGATTATAGGTTGAGTTCACTTCGCGCTTGAAAGCGTATTCTTTTACTAGATGGGGTATCGAGACGTCCCATCTTACATTTGCTAGTTAATGTTGTATGTGTTGGACATGTAACTTTCCACATAAGAAGGGGTGAATTGCGTGGTCTTAAAAAACATGGTTTTGAAAGACTTTATAGTTTAAAATAGAGTTAACAAAGGATTATCTTTAGTAAGTAAAGAAATATTGTTGGCTAATGAATTTGACTCATCGGAACTTCAGATTAAAGTCTGCAGAAAAAGGCTGGAACAAAGATAGTTCAAATTTTGAAGCAATGATCCTTCTGATTCAAGGCATCAGAATGCAGTTGTTCTTGAGAAGCTTCAAAAAAACCTGTAGATGTTTCGTGTAAAGAAGTTCACTAACTCATCATGGATATGATGTAAGATGAACTCTGAGAGTTTATTAGAAGTAGCATGGAAAATTAAGTTCAGTTAACTTGAGATTTTATCTCAGTTGAACAAACTGTAATTGGTCAGATGTTGTCAGACATTCCTTATCAGAAGTTCATAATGTGTGGATCCTGAAGTCAAGCTGTTCAGAAAGATACATTGACTGAAGTCATTCAATATGTTTTTAAAAGGGATTTAAGTCTCTGGTGTTATTCAGAATGAATAAGGCAGTAGATATCCTCCTTCAGACGTTAGATGCTCTAAATCATGAAGATCAGAATATCTGTGCTCTGAAGATGTCTCTCAGAATCAGATGGATGATATATTGATAAAGATACTGTAGAACGCAACCAAAGGATATGAGATCAGCTCAGAAGAGAGATTCAGAAGATCCTACTTCAGATGTTATTTCTGGATCTTCCTTCCTCATATCTTCAAGGCTAGTCAGCAAGAAGATTTTGACTACACAGAAGACATATGCTTCTATGACAAGGTTATAATCCATACTCTTGTTTTCTTTGTTGTTCAGAATAACATCAATCTAAATCAGATGAATATTAAAAATACTTCTTAAATGGTTTAAATGAAAAAGAAGTATGTGTTCATCAATCTTCTGTTTTTAAAAATGAAAAGATTTCCAGAACACGTTTTATAAATTAAAGAAATCATTCTATAGCCTAAAACAAACTCTCAGAGCTTGGTGGGAAAGGCTGAGAAATTTTCTTCTGGAAAATAATTTTATAAGAGGAAAGATTGATAACACTCTTTTTCATAAATCAATTAAGAAAGATATTTTAATCTGTCAGATTTATGTTGATGATATTTTTTTTTGGAAAAAAAATATTACGCTTGGAAAGGAGTTTGTTAAGTGTATGCAGGCATAAGCTGAAATAAGCACTCTGGGAAAAGGAGAGAAAACCTTGTCAAAGAAACCCCCTCTGCTGAACTTGATTTTAAGTTGATGACTCTGAGCTAAGAGTGTAAAGATTCAGAAACTTCAGAAGACTCAGAAGCAAGGCTACAGAAGTGAAGTCTCAAAAGCGAAGCTACAGAGGCAAGCTACAGAAGCTACAAAGGACTCTGAGGAAGCAAAGCTACAAAAGATTCTGGTCATTTGATGAGAAGCGTCTCTACAGAAGACTCTGAGCGAAGAATGTAAAGATTCAGTTGTTTCAGAAGACTCTGAGTGCACTTATCTCAAAGGCTGCAATTGTAGAGGCTCTGAGAATCAGATTATGCATGACTCTGAAACGCCAGCAACAAAGCTTACTCTAAAACTTCATCAGAGGATCTGATGCAAGGAAACATTTCCATGTTTTCTCACTCTATAGATGCTAATCAAGATAAGTAGAATTGCAACTTCACAGTCTGAAGAACTATTCTGGAAATCCAAATTGGTATCAAGGACTCAAAATCAAAGCACTCTTACTAAGATTCAAGTCATGATTGAATTTGATAATAAGCTTGGAATCAGAAACCAAATATGGGTTAGCAGAAGAAGTCACCATCAGATGATCTGATGCTGGTAGATAAAGAGCAATATTGTCATTCAAACAGATGCTAGAAATACATCTTGGTTTGATGATAGTTTGTGATGATCAACTTCGTCTATTCAAAGGATATATTCTTATGCTGCAAGAAGTTAGTATCGCTACTGCGAAAATCGGCGTCGGCTATGACAGAAGAGTCGCCACCGTGTGTTATTCATCCCAACGGAGGGAAAGGAAACACTCAGAGTAAAACTAACGCAAAATGGGAAAGGAATGGTCATCGCAACCAAATCCTGGATTCGGGAGTCGATTACGCAAGGGGAAGGTATTAGCACCCCTCACGTCCGTCGTACTCGACGGGATCCACGCTTGTTTTCTAGTACGGATTGTTATTCTACCTATTCTACAAGTCTGGGTTAAAAGGAAAAGAAAATGAAAATGACTCGGCAAAGTATCGCACTTTATGCCTACGTATTCCCGTCGGGAACGAGAAATCAGAGTCAACGTAGTTTGCCTACCTACGGGAAAGGAGGGGAAGGTTGCTCGCTAGGATACGACATCCTATGCCTACGTACTTTCATACATCATGAAAGATCAGAGTAAACGTAGTTCGGGCTACAGAAGACACAAGCTTGTCTGACTGTTTTTTATTACCTTCAAAAAGGGTTTTCTTGATTAAGAGTCCAAGCGGACAAAAATGACATTTTGATGTTTGTTTGAATCTTTTACGAAAGAAGTGTTTTTTAGTTTGTTTGCAATCTATGACGCACTAGAGACTATGATTTGAGAGTGACTACGTCGCATGTCACCCTAAGGATAACACACTAAGCATTCAGATTACTGAAGAGTGACCCTCCAGCAGCCTTTTCTCAAATAGCTTAAGGCTCGTAACGCACGACATCGATTAACCTTATTACTGTGTTTTTGAGTTGTTTTGAGATAAGAAGAGAAATAAGCTCTAAAAAGCCTAGGGTTGAAAAGGGAATAAAACTAACCTAATGTTGTCATGCATGGATAAGGATCCTAATGTCTGTCATAATTTCCTCTTGCGCAGAGAAAATCAGAGATCCTAGGGGATAAACAGAAAACAAAGCAAGCAAATACAGTAAAATGCATGCAATGCAGCAGTATAAGAGAGGCAAGAGAGAAAACAATAGGCAAAGTGAATCAACATTCACTTCAAACCTAGGGGGCAAGCTGTACAAGCCAACAAACAATACAGAAAAACAAAAACCACAGCAGAGGAGGCAGCCCAAGCAGCAACATCAAACTCCTACAGCAAACAGCAGCTCTGACAGCAACAAATGATTAACCAGCAAAAAGTTGACAGCAAAAACCTTCATCTTCAAGCTCCAATGAACTTTCACTCTTCAACAAGCCCTAAACTTCAACAAGCTACCAACTTAAACAAGCTCAAACCCCAACCAGTAAATAACTTCAACCAGCTTTTGACCTCAACAAGCTCCTAGCTTCAACAAGCAAACAAATCCCTAGCTTCAACAAGCTACCTCATCTTTTCCTTTATCAAGCTTCAACAAGCACAAACCTCATCTTCACCAAGCCTCAACAAGCAACAAACTTTCTCTTTACCAAGCTTCAACAAGCACCTCCAAGGCAACTTCAATTGATCTTCTTCATCCAAGCAAAGTCCAAGCCAAAAGCTCACCCAAAATAGCCCAAACAAAATGAATAAACCAAGCATTCAAGGGAGAAACCCACAAACATCACACCAATTGTAAAACACAAATAAAATGCTAAAATAGGTCACAAAATCCTAATTAAATTTCTAAGGGGACCTAAGCCTATACCCAATACCCCACATAAATCCCAGGACCTAAATCAAACACTAAGTCCCCAAACTATGCCCTAAACTACAACTAGTTGTTTTGAAACCCTAATCTAACACTCCTTATGTTCAACACTCAAATTGGCCTAAAATTTATTCACAAAATTATGATAAAATTTCTAAGGGTACATGCTTCTCTAAGTTAACTAATCCAATAGGAATCAACTCAAAATCATGCACCAATTGGTCACAATAAAATCCACAAAATCATGTAGCAAACATACAAAATTAAAGAAAATAATAAAATGGAGAAAATCAAATTAAATTGAAAAAAGGGATGAAAATGAGATTTCTTGATTTTAGAAAATCACAATTAAATCCAGGATCATGGAGATATTTTTAAAATATTTTTTTGATCAAAATTGGATTTAATATGGATTTTAGAAATCAAATGAATTAAAATAAATCCAAAAAGAATAAAAAGAAAATAAAATGCTGAATTAAATGATATGCGTTGGATGAGAAGACTGGTAATCAAATCCAAGGACCCTGAGCGTATCCACGCGTGCATGACGTGGCTGGTGACTCACAAGCTGAGTCAATAAATGAAACGCTGCGTATTGAATTAATGGAGGGAGAGCTGAGTTTAAATCATGTCCACACGATCTGTGTACAAAGTCCATCTGAAGGACTGATCCAAGGGCCAAGAAGTTGTCTTCTCCAAAATCCAGGTGACCTGAGACTGTTCTCAGGCGGTGGTCCACGGTGGAAAACACCATCTTCTCCAGTGGAGTGGCGGTTGTAGGTGACCAAATTAAAAACTTCTTATACCAAACTTGATCAGAAAACCACGAGGATCTCAAATCTCCAATCCATTTCAACCAACTCTCAATGAATTTTAGAATTCAAATCAAAGTTCAGAAGGTACCAAAATCTCAATCATCACCATTTTCAAAATTGAAACCACAGAAATGATCCTTATGTTTTGTACATCCTAATGATCTATCCAAATCAGTTCATAGCCTTAGGATCAACTCAATTCATGCTCAAACAGAAATCACATGTCATCTTGGAATGCCTCTAACTGCTCAAATTTCTATCCAAAAACGACCTAGGTTCCATCTAAACCCTAACCACATGCAGGAATCTACCTAGTTCAGCCTAGATCAAGAGGAAATTCAAGAATTACATACCTGAGAAAAATGAGTCAACAGAGGTAGAAGATGATGGATTCAAGCTCCAGAACTCTCCAGACACGATCAGTGAAGCAAGAGGAAGCTTTTCCAACCTTCAATTGTGCTTGATTATGCCTTGAACTTCAAAACCGTTTTCAGTTAGAAACCTTGAAAACTTAACTTCAATCTTCACTCTCTCCACGAATTCTGCACCCACCTTCATCTGGAATCATTCTAGAGCTTAAATAGAAACTATTTGCGGGCTTTTGCAATCCAATTCAGGCCCAATTTAGTTGATCTAAAATTATGATTTACACTTGAAAATCCAATGCACCAGTCATGATTTGCTTGTTATAGTTGGCTCTAGAATGTTTCTTTCAACTGCAAATTGGATTTAGGATATGTTTGGATAGCTAGCTCAACCTGAAATGCTTTGATTCTTGTTTTGGCATTGTAACTTGTAATGTAAGAAAGCACTTTTCAAAGCAAGTCATAAAATTAGGGCTCATCTCAAAATTGTGACATTGCCAATGTGTTTGAAATCCAATTTCCATTCAAAATGACTACCCATATGCCATGTTTATGACTTATAGTTCAAAAATCCCAATTTCCCTCCTTTGAATCATTTGAAAAATTCCCCTTTTTAGGCCATTTTGGATCATTTTGTGAAGCAAGCCAATTCAATCCCTCATGACTTCTTATCTAACCTAAAAACACCATTCTAAACACATTTCATGTTGAACACTTTTTCATTTGAGGAGTGGAAGATAGAGATTTTGACACATGTTGAAAAAGGACCTATAATTCAACTTTCCCAAAATACCCCTGGATTGCCAAGATCATAACATGAGTTCCACAAATCTTATTGAGGACTTCTAGTACTCAAATTAAATCTAAGATCAAGACCTACAACTATTATGTTGGCCAAGAATCCATTTGAAAACTCCTTGAGGGGCAAAAGTTGCTTGGAAGTCAAGTGACTTTCACAGATAAATTTCAGTGTCCTCTGATAACCTGTAACTTGCAAGAACCATAACTTGAGTTCTACAAATCTTCCAGAAGACTTATAACACTCAAATTAAAGGTATTGAGAAGCTCTACAAGTTTCATGTTGTCCAAAGATCCATTTGAAACTTATATTTTGACTTATGTGGCTTGGAAGTCCAGTGCTATACAGGGGATTTTACCCTAGGAACCCTGTCTCAAACACCTCCAACCACTCTTGATTCTTTTGAACTTGATCTTGGCTAATCCATACACATGCTTCAACATATCAATCCATGACTTCCATGACCTAGAGCTAGGTCTTGATGCCCTTTCTTTTCTCTCCTTGACCTAGGGTTACCCAGATGAAACCCTACTTGTACACACCTCAACCATGGCTCTTGAACTTGATACAATGACTTGTCTAAGCTTCAATAGGGCCCTCTAGGCATCCCATGAGATCCATACACACCTCAAATTCACATTCCCTATTTATGATCTTCAATACACCTCATGTTAGGAGAGAAATCCCCCTGTGGGCACTCAAACTTCTCATGACTTCAACCCTTCTCTGATGACTTGGATGGTCTCTCAGGCTCAGGTAACACCTCTAGATAGGCTTCTTTTGACATAAATGGCACTTGATCCCTTCTTGGATGACTTTATATGCTATGATATGCAAATTATTGCTATGTGCATGATGTAACTATGCAAATGAAATGCAATGAAACATAAATCAGGCAAGAAAAGGTTAAGCAAATTTTGGGGTGCAACAGTCAGCAAGTTTCCTCAGCTCATAACCTTCCTTGAAGCTTATGCTTATTCTGAGAAACTAGCGTTCATCAGAAAACAAGTTGTCTAGAAGAAGATAAAGAGGCGTGATCATTGGTATAAGAAGATGGATGATTAGAAGATGAAGACCAAAGGAAGAATCTGGAATTCATAACTATTGTTCAAGATGATACAAACATCAGAGGAGATATGTGTCTATTCAAAAGAAAGGAAGCTGAAGAAGTCATTATGATTCAAAAGAAGAATGTAGCAAAAAAAAGATTAATCTGTCAGAGAATAGCCAACTAAGACTCTCATACATTCAACGTACACTCTGGGAAAGAAGAGGTTGGTAAAAAGGTAGATGTAAAGCTGTACAGAGGTATGAATTGTTCTCTTCTGTATTTTACTACTTCTAGACCTGACATTCTTTCTAATATATGTTTATGTGCTTGATTCCGATCAGATCCTAGAGAATCTCACTTAATAGTTGTTAAGAGATTTCTGAGGTATCTGAAAGGTACTACTAACATGACTTTGTGTTACATAAAATTAGATGAATATAATTTAGTAGTTTTTTGTAATGATGACTTTGTTGGAGACAAAGTTGAATGCAAGAGCACCTCTGGAAGCTGTCAGACAATCTGATCCTTGTTACAACAAGAAGCAACTCAAAATAGCACTCTTTATTGCAGAAGCAGGATATGTTGTTGCTACTTGTTGAAGTATCAGATGCTCTGGATAAAGAATCAATGGGAGAACTATCATATGCATAAGAATAAAGAATCAGAATGTTTTTTTTTGCACATTACCTTTTATTGGTGTCAAAGATGCTCTTCTGAAGATCTGAGCAAATCTGAAGTCATAGATCATCTAAAGATTTGGATTATCTGGAGATGCAAATAAAAGAGAATATGGTTTCAACAATTCCTACACCTCCTTCAATTGGTATTCCTCAAGAAACCAACTCTGATAAAGTCCCCTCATCACTTCACCATTCACACCTTCAGTTCACCTCTAAGCACTATTCATTTTTCTGAAAGTGGTTAAACTTTGAATCTGGACGCTTTTCAAGTTACTAGAAGCTGAAGTTCAATTGGTTAAGGAAAGAGAAGACAAGCTAGAAAGGATAAGAAACTTCAAACTTCTTAGAAGCAAAAAGAAGCTGAAGAAAGAGCTGTTGAAGAAGCGAGAAGTTTAACATAGAAAGATTCCAGAAAAGAAACTGTCAGATTGAAGCAAGAAGTTGTAGATGCTAAGAAGGCTAAGCAAGTTGTTGTAGTTGGTTCTTCTTCTAAAACTACTATTGTACGTTGAGAAGGTGACGTTAGTGAGATTCAAGAAGATCAACAAGCTATGAAGAAAGAACAACAAGTTTTTAGAGAAAGCTTTGTAAACAGAAACTTGTCAACAAACCTCTTTTGTGCATGCTTCAACAAATTCTGGAAAAGATGTCAATCTATAAGAATTAGGCACTCAGGTTTTATTTCTTGACTCTATCAATTTAATTTTTTTAATTCTGATATAAAAGAGGGAGAAATAGAATATATGTTAAATCTTATTTTTAATGAAAACTCACCTTTTTGATGATGTCAAAAAGGGGGAGAAAGAGAATATGATTTTGATATAATCTGGAGAAATAGAATATGTAAAGAGAATGCAAAACATCAACTCTGATATAAACTGTGTTTATCACTAACTGTATGTTTGATGTTTTACCGAGGAACTCTGAACAAGTTCACTAGGCATCCTAAAGACAGGTCAAATGAATGAACTCTGAGTTCAAATGAACTGATTGTTCATAGAAGCAAGAATTAGTATCAGACTTAGTATTAAACTAATTGGTATCAGACTCAGAATCAATTAGCTTCAAGAGACCAAGGATCAAGACTGTATCACGTTCTGAAGATATAAATATCTGACCTATTGTAGCCAGGGGGAGTTCTCCCAGAAAGGTTCACAAGTCAGAATATTTGATATTCACCCAGTTTGAAACTCAGGGGGAGTTTCTCATCTGAAAGACTAAGTTCTGCTTCAGAAAAGAATTGTTAAGTTGCTATGCCACAGATGTTCTGATGAACAGTAGCAAATGCTTCAGAAGGCTCTGAAGTTATATGGCTCTGATATGATGTTTAGAGAAAACAAGTTCTAAAGATTTGAAGATGGAAGTTCTGCTGAACTAGTCCAGATGCTGAAGACTTATGCTCTCTTATATCGTAGTGAAGTATTCCTAATCTTCTATTTGATTTATGTTTTTAAATACTTCTATTTTGTGAGTCTTGGGATCAGAGAAAGTATCTGAACAAGCATAAAAATAGTTTTTAAGGTTAACACATTCAGGGGGAGTTGTTGCTTGAAACTCTGAATATGTTAATGCTTGGTGATTACAATGTATACAATGTTCTACCAAAATACATGTTTTTGTCATCATCAAAAAGGGGGAGATTGTAAGAGCAAGATTTGTCTCTACAGGATTATCTCTATGTTTTGATGATAACAATCAAGTATTTGTGAAAGAACCATTTTATGTTCTAATGTTTGTTATGTGCAAATCATGATAATTAAATATATAAGATCAAACAAACAACATCAATGTGTGCATCTAATACAATATGAGAGTTACTATGTGTGACGTATCATAAAGCGCTTATGGGAGAAGCTAGTTTGCTTATGCATCTGATCACGATCAGAGAGATCCAAGGACGCTGGATATTGCAGTTGCAATGCTCCTGTGGATTCTGCTTTGAGTAGTGCATCTGATTTGAAAGCAAACAAAGCATATTGAAGAAGAAAGTATGCATCTGTATCTGGTCACGATCAGAAAGATCCAAGGATGCTGGATATTGCAGTTGCAATGCTCCTGTGGATTCTGTTCTGAGAAGTGCATCTGATCTGGAAGCTAACAAGCATCTCTAAAGAGTGAGTCCTCTGAAAAACTAAGTGCTGGAGACTCTGATGACTTGAAGTTCTGAAGGCTGAAGACTCTGATGACTTGAAGTTCTGAAGGCTGAAGGCTCTAAAGACCAAGTGTAGAAAGACTCAGAAGACTTAAGGGCTCTGAAGACTCTGAAGATATAGTCCTCTGAAGAACTACTCTGAAGACTCTGATGACTTGAAGTTCTGAAGGCTGAAGGCTCTGAAGACCAAGTGCAGAAAGACTCTGAAGACGTGTTCTAAAGATCAAGATTCTGAAGATTCTGAAGACATGATTTCTGAAAAATCAGTCATGAAGATTCTCAAGACTGTTTCAGAAGAAACATAGATCTTGAAATGCTGAAGACTGGATTCTGAAGTCGAAGATTGTGTCAGAAGAAAATCCACCCAGACAAAGGCGTATTACTCATCAGATAAGCTGCTGCTATTAAATCTGATAAACATGTGCTTAAACAACTTTGATGCTGAAGTTTTCATACCAAAGTAGTTGCTGAACTACTCATCAGTTGAATCATCAGAAGAACCAAGTCAAGAAGACTACAGTACAATGCATGCAAACATTTCACTATGACAAAGACGTTGGTACTATTCATAAGCGCGGTTTCCAATGTTGAGATATTAAAGTTACAAGCAAAGGTCATTATTCCAACACATGAGCTTATTCTATCCGTTGGGATATAACTGTTGGAATTAGAGATGCGATTTCTACCCTTACAAAGCTGGACTATAAAAGATGATCATTTGATTATTTCAAATGTTGTTGTTGCTAAAGTTGTTGTTGAGTGAGTAACACAGCTGGAGCTGATAAAGAAAAGCTTAAAGAAAAGAAGCCTTAGTGCTCACATAAGAAAAGCTTTTAAGCAATATGGAAACTACTGTTCTAATAATCTCATAGAGATTTATCTTTAGATTAGTTTCTGTATTAGGAAGCAAGAAGTTGTTGCTCAATACTTGCTATGTACTTAATTAAGAGTAATCTGCTTGACAAGAAGCACTCATGTAATCTCCGGCAACACAAATTCATTTTAGAATTAGTGGCTCCTTAAGTGATCTTGTGAAGATCAGAATACTTGAGATGACAAGTGACAGTTGTCAGTTGTGGTAACTAATAGGAGATCTTAATTGATCAGATTCTATTAGGTGTCAATGAACGTTATATCCTAAGGGATCCCTGAACGTGTCATTGTCTATTTGTTAGTCACTTGCAGTTACCTTGTGCAACTGTAATCAGTTTGGTTATAATGGATTAAGTCCTTGCTTGAGTGAGGCGAAATCACCTTGGAAGGGTGGACTGAATTAGCTTGAGAGTTACTCAAGTGAATCAGGATATATCATGTGTTCTTTACTTGTGCTATGCTTTATTATATATGCTTCCGCAATGCATCTTAAAGAACTCTATAGAAAGCAACAAGTGAAGAAAAGAGAAAAAAGTATTAATGGAGTAAATACCCAATTCAAACCCCCTCTTTCTTGTGTATTTTTCATACCTTCACAGTCATATCAACCACCAACTCAAACAACTCAAGCAAGTGCTACACACTCATATATTACACAGTCATCTCAATAAGGAGGGAGGCCAAAGAAACTACTTGTTAGGAAACCAATTCAATCATCTGGTACAAAGGGTCCAACTACCAGGCTAAATGCATCACAAAATGCAGTTGGACCTACCACTATGAGGACCACTCCAACAAAAATAAACAATCCAAAGAATAACATTTAGTCATGTATGTATTGTAACAATCTTATGTAATTCTGTTTTGAGAACATGGTTTATGTCATGTCTGTTTTGAACAAGGTTTATGTCATGTCAGTTTTTGAGACAAGATTTATGTTATATTTGTTACAAATTATGTCATGTATGTTATAAACAAGGTTTATGCAAGGTTTGAATAATGTTATTTTGAACAAGGTTTAATCAAGTGGAAGTTTATCATTCAATTATTCAATTATAATTAGGGATGACAACAAGGCGAGGCGGGGGCGGGTTGAACTATACCGCATCCGCACCCGTACCCGCCTCCATGTAACACACTCGCCCCCGCCCCCAAATCCAACAGGAGTAAAGATTTACTGCCCATACTTGCCCCCAGTGGAGAACGGGTGCACCCACACCACCCCCACCCGCAAAAAATTAATTTCTTTTTAATTGCAATAAAAATTAATAATTTAATTAAAAAAATTGATTATTTTAATAATTAAATTAATTATTTAATTAAAAAATTAATTAGTAAATGAATATTAACTTGATTATTTTAATTGCAATAAGGACATTAATAATTTAATTAAAATAAAATTAATAAATGAATATTAAAATAAGTAAAATAAGGGAATTAAAGTAAAATGCATTATCCGGGGGCGGGGCGGATGCGGTCGGGTCTTAGTGTATTCCTGCACCCGCACCCGTAGTTAAGAACCGGGTTTCCCCCGCACCCGCATCCAATTAAATCGGGTTTTCCCCGTTAATTAGGGGCGGGTGCGGGCGTGTCCGGGTGTGTTTTCCATCCCTAATTATAATTCTGTTTTGTAAATTTATCATTCAATTTATACAAGTTTATGCAAGTTTGAACACTGCATAAAACATTCATGTAAAATAACATTCAAGTTTGAACTGATGCAACTAAATAATACCAAAATCAACTTTTACATAAAACATTCATGTAAAGTAACTGAACTAGTACAACACATTCATGATACAAATTAAACTTCAACATAACACAGTTATATCAAATAACTGAACTGGTATATAATGAGTATTACAACATCTTGAATACTAAAACAAAGAAAGCAACATAGAACATAAACTTCTAAAATTTTTTCCACTTGACGGTGTTCTTCAAAGCAGTTTCTAATTCCATATTACTGAGCCTGAATACTTCAACCTCTTTTTTGGCTTCCTCCATCTCTTGAGTTGACACATCTATCTTACTTTGTTGCTTCATCATGATTTGCTCATTTTCATCTCTAACTTCTTCGTAGAACCATTCAAAGAATCCACAACCAACATTACTATATCCTTGTAAAGATTAAGAAAGAAAATTACAATGTAACAAAAAGACATTTCAACAATATTTCAACCTATAATATTTAGACTAAAGCTTGCCTTAAAACGCTGACAACCCCAAAAAAGCTTTCCATAATTGTTGGCAGTTATTGCCTTATCAAAGTAAAACAATGTCTCCACAATGACCAAACGGCTTCCATGGAAGATTAGAGTTGCTAAATACCTATGGATCATTTCTGTTTTTCGATGATGATGATGAATCGCAGGCAACACTCATAATTAGTGCACTAATATAGACGAATTAGGTTTCAATTTGGGGGTTTCTTACACTATTCACATTAAGTTTAAATTAGGGGTAAAATGAAGTATGTTTCAACAACGAATAAGAAAAAGGTGATGAAAAGGATAATCCACCTCAGCTGCCACATCTTTTCTGTCTAACGCCGTTTATCATTACTTGACAAAAAGGACTTGTTTAATTCTGTTTGACAACACAACGAACCAAATTGGGCGTTTTAAAAGAAAGATGACCAGAATGGACCCAGAGGTATAAGTAATGGGCTAAAAAGGGTATTAAGCCTTTCTTTAAATATTAAATGCTATTACACCTGAGGCACAAAAACATGGGAAGAATTGCAGGAAATAAAATAATACAAAGCAAATAAAATCGAGCAAAGGCATCTAAGTCGAGGTACCGAGACAACCTACTTGAGTCAATCCTGGACATACTTAAACAAATATAATGCCTCGACATAAATTACATCATCAGGGTAAAGCTTCCTTGTCTATTCAAGAAATCACTCATGAACTCCAAGAACATCCTTCATAATCCGCTGGAGAGAGTCACAAATATCTCACTTCAAACTTGCCACCTCGTCCTAAAGAGCTTTCAAGGCCTTTACATTGGCCTCGATTTCCTAAAGAAGGGATTTTTGATGCTCCTCCACCTAGCGAGTCTTCTATTAAATATAATTATAATCAACCTTATACCACTTTTTTGTATCCTCGAGGGAACCCTCTAACTCAGTCACATGAGCGCTCAAAATAGTTGATGACTTTAACTTCCTCCTATAGTGCAATAAGCTCCTTCTGAAGATTATTGTATTTCAGTTATATAACTTTAACCTTTCTTTTACAAGTATCTCTTTCCTGGGAAAGATTACCTAGAGCCAAGATATCACCCCGTTTAGTAGAGGCGAGGGAGAAAATGATACCAACTTTAAACATACTATGAGTAAGTTGAGAAATCATTTCCATTTTATCCCCTCTCAGGGAGTATGTGGAAGCTGGGAAGAGAAGATGTGCATGCCCTCTTTGAACCAACTTTGAAGATACTGTGAGTAACCATGAGTCTGAGAAGACTATTGTTCCCCTTCCCAGGCCCTCTTTATCTAGACCAGAGGCGAGGTCGGTTCCTCCACTATCAAAGTGGCTGCAACGTCCATAAGAAAATCCACCTTGTGCACAAAAGTAGAAGCTTCTACAATCGGGGTAAAAGAAGAAACAATGGTCTCTAAATGAGTAATGAGAGAGGTAAAAGTTCCAGTATTCACCATAACCCGAACACCTTAAGCATCTGCAAGGTTGTAGAACATGTTAAACTTTTTTATTTTATCCATGTTATCTGCAAAATGCAATTACACATGTTAAAAAATGAAGGCTCTACCCTCACCAAAGATCGTCTTCCTATCCTTTTAGTTAACTGCATTGAAGATGATATGAGTATCAATTCACCTTTTTTTCAATTTGAAAGAGGATACTTCGCTGGGGTCAAACCCCTAATCATAGCCAAGCCCTTGAAACCAGGATTGCATTTCCTCCTTCATTGTCACCTCATCTGGAGAACCAAAACCCATTTCGCACATTAGGAGTGAACATATAAGTTAAAATGAAGCTTGAAACAACACTTTAAATATGAAATCCAATAGTATTGAGAAGAATTGACAGGGATATAACAGAAAGCAGATTGGGCTGTGAGGGTGAAAGGCTTCACCAAAAATAAACGGCGCAGAAAATAGCCCTAGTCAAAAGTGAAGGGGCCGAACTAAAGGTTGACCGAATGGAAGAAAATAAACCCCCAGTTTCAAAAGTTGTCCAATGAAGTGTGTCTCAAATGAAAGAGAATGGAAAAAAAGCTAAGGGAGGGTTTTTAGGATTTGTGCTCGACACACAGTTGGAAGACCCTTGTGTATGCCTATGAACCCATATGAAGCTGGGAATGAGCAACTTCTAAAGGATTGAGAATGACTACCATGAACTCAGAAAAAAGCCAGTTGAAGTCCTATTTTTGTAAACAGGCACTTGTAGAATGGGACCCTTCAATCATCAAAAGAGTTGCATATCCTCTTTTCCACTGACATCGGAAGGGCCAGCAACTCTGAAGGATCACCGACTATAATGTCAGCATCGCTCAGGGTGGCCATAATGCCTAGAGCCGAGGAAGTTCATGCTATTGCATCCACCCAACCATATATCGGGACATCCAAACGGTTTCAAAGATTTAAATGTTATAATACCTCAATGTCGCTAGTTGGCCATCCCCTCATTTGCAAGTTGGCCATCACCTTCTCTTTCGACATAACAATAAGGGGCATATGAACCTTGTCACAATTTGTTCTTCCACCAATATTTGATATGAGGGTGTCTGACGACCCAATAGAACACGTTTATTCCTCCAAGGAATCTCAGATGCCCAATTTGATCCAGACTTGTCAGAAAAAGCTATAATTTATGGTCATACGGTCGCTACTAGGGAAATGATGAGGATAATTAGGAGATGACCCCAATGAAGTTTCCACTTCATAATTGCTCACTAAATCAACTATAGATCACCCATCCTTATAAAAAATAGGAAATGCTGAAGGTTAAGCTTGAATTAGAAGGGTACCTGGTTATGGGTGATTGATGAAGCAAGAGGAATGGAAAAAGGAAAAAGCTTTATGGGAAACACTAAACCGCTTCTAATGATGCTCTCGAGGAAGGAAGAATGAAGACTTTTCTCAGGAAAGTAACTATAAAGATTAAATATTAAAGGTTGCAAAAAAGCTCCAAATACCCAACTCGCTATATTTATAGGCAATGGAAACTTAAACATAAAGACTAAATATGTGAATGAATTACAAAATCAATGGCTAGATTTACACTCATAGATATACACCAAACTCAAGTGCACTCAAGTACTCTCTATAAATAGTGCCATACCCTAACTGGTCACGTCATTGCACGTGTCAGATAAGGGTGGCGAAGCGTTTCTAAGATGGAACCACATTAAATGTGCATATTCCCCATTACTTTTTCAAAAACTGACCCCAAACATTTCAATTTCATTCTACATCGAATCACGACATAGAGGCCGATCAATGATACTTAACACTTCCAACGACTTCTTCAGTGCCCGACAAAGCCTCAAGGACAACTATTTAGGACCGACCAAATGCCTAATTTGACTAAGACCCAATCCATCTCAAATCCACTCTACTCGACCCAAGGTATAAAATAATTTACATGCTAAAAATAATGTACAATTTTTGATCTCCACTGTCATTATACTCATATTGAATCTTGAATTAACTTGAGTATTGAAGTGCTAACCATGCAGGTCCACCCCACCACCATAAAAGAGATTGGAGTCACCATTCAAATTCATCAATTATTCATATGTCTTCCTTTCTGATTCTTTTGTGGAATTAAAGTATATATTTTTAATTTTTCAAATGAAATACTATTTATGCAACTCTTTAATCTATTTACAAAAATTTTGCTCATACTTTTATATATTGAGTTATTGATGCATGTAAAATCACAAAATCAAAATTTAGAATATAAAATAATACTACATTTAGATGAAAAAGGAAAACGAAGAAACACATAAAAGTAACAACACTAAATATATGCAATGCAATATTATTACTTTATTTTCTTCTAATTTCTCATCAAATTTGATTACAGGTATCCATACATATTTGGATTTAAAGATAATGCATTGTTACTATAAAACAGTTTTATACATATAACTAATTAAAATATTTACCATTACTATGTTATATCAGTATTTTTAAAATAAAAATATATTTTATTTTAATATATGACTGTGATTGGTTAATAATATAAAATATTTTATACTGCATTTTCTTTTTTTTCAAAATGTTTAAAAAAGATATGGAAATTTAAAATGAGAAATAAGATAAGTTCTTTTAAAAAATCTATATGAATACAAATACTTTTAATTAGATTTAGATGCATTTGGATATTCGTATCATATTATATTTTTTCTCAACATAACAATTACTTATATTAGTATATAAATAAAAATAAAAATATAAAAATAAATCCCCGATATTTATTTGTTTTGTTTTTATCGTTAACTTAAGCGGTGTTGGATCGGGCAGCGAAGAGTAGAGAGAGCATTTCAGGCACATTCTTTCCGTTCGTTCTCCGCTCAACTTTTGCTCCATTCTTAATCCCAATCCCAATCCCAAATTCTCCGTTCGAAAACTCACTCTCTGCATTCATGGAAACAACCTTCCAACAATTTCCTACTCTAATATCTTAATCATTCTTCACCTTCAGGTTCCACTTCGTCGTTTTTCGTTTTTCAACTTCTCAGGTTTTGATGCTCTAATCGATTTGAACTCCTTGATGTTTTCAATTTTTGGTTTAACTTAAAGTGATTGAAATCCCGATTAGTTTCGATGTTCATCGTGTTTCGAATTTCACCATGCGATTCAACCGAAGATTCACGTTTATTTTGAGTAATTTAGAAAATAATCGATGAAATGAAATTGAAAATTGGCCTCATGCAAAGTTTCACGAGCTGTGAGTTTTTATTTTTTAATTAGATCATTGCGTTGATTTTACACCGAGTGTTGAAATTTAAAGATGAAAAGTGTTTCGAGCTTAATTAGTTTTAGTTATCATTAGTTAATATTACTTGGCTTTAATTGTTTGAAATGATTGCATTAATGTTTGGGGCTTAAATAACTCTATTTATCATTAAGTTAGAATTATGATTTGTTTTAAATTTTGTTGAATATGCTTTTGGTTGAATCAGGAGTGGAATGGATTCGGCCTCGGGTAGCGATCATCCTGCTATACTTCAGTTGCATAAGTGGGACACATCTGAGACCCAAATAGGGCTTTCGGAATTTCGTGAAGCTTTTATTTCTCCTACGAGAGAGATTCTGCTTTTGCATTCATATCAAAAGGAAGCTCTGTTGTTTCCTCTGGTCAAAGGTGATTGTGATTCGGTGCTTTCTTTCTTATAAGGGCTGTTAGAATTGACTTGTTTGAGCTTTTCTAGATATATAAATACTTGTAAGACTGTTTGGTAGAATTTATGAAAACAAATGGCTGACATGTTCATAAATTGTTTTGAGCTTTTTCCATAAATTCTCCATGATAGATTATGACAACAGCTAGAAGCTTATATGAAAATAATTTGACTTTATTTCATCTTTTGTTATTAAAGTAGCTTATACATATGCACTTATATGACAGACATATATGTTATAAATGCTTAATTAAGTAGTTTATCCAAACATAGCATACTTGTAATTTCGCTTGGCTATTACTTTTCAGTAGCCGAATAGCGTGTATATATATTTAATTTCATGGGTAAAATGCAATTGCTGTTTGTTTCAAGTTTTTTTGATATCCTGTTATGATGTTTTGCATCTGCTTTCATGGTTGCAGGAGAGTCAAATTCTAGTGGTTGTGAAAGTGGCAATGATTGTGATAATCACATTCTAGGTTCATCAACTCTTTCAACAGAGGTATTCGATAGGCCCAGCGGATCAGGTTTGGTGAATGATTTGCCTTGTACTTCAGGATCAGAAATTGGTATTGATGGTAATGTTACCGAAATTAAAAGTTCAAGGTCCAATAGTTACCCATTTATTAGTGATGTTAACTCATTGGCCTGGGCTCGTTGTGGGGACAGCTATGATCAACACAATGATGCTTCATTTAGAGAATTTTTATTTGTTTCGGGAAGATGTGGGGTAACAGTCCATGCTTTTCCTAAACTGTCTAAAGCCAGAGAAATAGTTCAATCTTCATTAGAAGGTAGCTATAGACAAGGCAGGTGGGTGGAATGGGGGCCTATTGCTACATTAGCTCAAAATATTGAAGTAGGAGAATCTTCCCGTCTTAGTCATGAAGTCTCTGGAGGCCAGGATGTAAATTGGACTGGTGGAGACGATGATGGAATTGAAGTTTTGAGAGGCTCTGCGCCGACTAAGAGATATTTAAAATCATTTTTCACAAAAGTTGAAACTATTGTAACTGACGGTAGTCTCTGGACCAAGTTCCCTGAGAATAATGAATTTCCTTGCTCTACAGAAGTGGTTTCTTTTAACATATTTAATGGAAGTCTATCCCTGGAGTATCTATTCAATGAAAATCCAGTCCAATGTAAGGAGAATCGGCAGGAACCAGCTGATTTAGTAGAAGATGCTTCTGATTGCTCAAGCTTGAGCACGGGTCCAACGAATATTAAGTCCGATTGTTTTTCCAATGTATTTGGTTTTGAGATTAATGGGTTCTACGAATGCCCTAAAATGTTCTCGAGTGCTTCATATTGCTTGGTGGGTTTTTTTTTGACATTGGTGCATAATGTTTCTGTCAATATTAGTGGTCCAAATCAAAGAGGCAGGAGTAAACATTTACTTCTTGTTGCCAAGTTAGACAATTGGGGTATTCAATGGGTTTCAGTGGTGAAGCTTGATGAAAGAACAGACATAGTTCAGGAAGTTGAGTGGATAGATTTCCAATTTTGTGATAATCTTCTTGTCTGTCTTGATTCTTCTGGCTTGATTGTTCTATATTCTGCACTATCCGGTCAATTCGTGACACATTTAAATGTTTCACAGGCTTGTGGACTTAACCCTCTTTTTGATTTCCAAGGGTTAGAAAAATTGCCCTTTACTGATGATGTTACAGGCATTAAACACGGGTCTGACATTCAGGATAACTTGAACAATCAACACCGTGATTCCTTTAGAAGATCATTTAAAAAGTTAGTTGTTGCTTCACATACCTACTTTTTAGCTGCAGTTGATGCATGTGGTGTGATTTATGTGATATCTTTATGTGAATATGTTACCGACAAGAATTATATATCTGAAAAGTTGCTTCCACATTCTCAGCAATTTGGACTGGGGATGTTGGTTGGCTGGGGGGCTGGTGGTTCTGATATAGATTGTCAAGCAGTATTCTCTAATTTCTCGGGGTATTTTCAATCAAATGATTTAAACATAATAAACAGAAGTGTTTCTTACCCAGACAAAGCCGTGGAAGGTGATGTGATAGAGAACATTGATGGCTACACGTCTGAAGAAAGGAGCAACTTGTTTGGTCCCAATTCAAGTGGTTTTTCTTCTGCTTCTAAAGCAACTAATGATCACAAATTTATTGGTTCTGGTGTGAAGTCGCCTGTTACGAGAAAGATATTCCTTCCCAATTTTAAACTATGTGAAGATGATTCTATTTCTTTTTCTCCCTTGGGAATTACTATTCTCTCTAAAATGAAAAATGTAAAGAATCAGAAAGGCTCAAAACTTGTACATTTTAACCTGCAAGTGAATTTAGATGTCCACGATGATAACATTTTAGATAGTGCATATGATGTATATCACTTTAACGGAAAAGAAGAAGTTGTTATTGGAGAAGTAGTGGGTTGCACATTTCAGGGTTATTTCTATATCGTGAGAGAAGATGGTCTATCAGTGTATGTTCCTTCTGTTTCACTCTTATCGAGTTTTCTTCCCGTTGAGTACATTGGTTATCGCCAACCAAGCACCGATGGAGGGATTTCAGTTCTGCTTAAAGACAGTGTGGAAGTAAGAGAACCAACCAAAAGGTTTTCTCCTTGGAAAATTGAAATTTTGGACAGAGTTCTTGTGTATGAAGGGATTGAAGAGGCAGATCAATTGTGTTCGAAAAATGGTGAGTTACCTAAAATGATCATTTTATAACCTGGCATAATGATGTTGTGTTTGCGTGTGTGTGTGGGCCATTCTTCCCGAACGTATTCATTGGGGCCAGTGACCATTCTTATTTCTTACGTTGACAGAAAGGAGGGTTTTTCATGAAAATGAATAATTACCGAAACAATATTATATAAATAAAATTTAGGATAAAGCGATAAATTGCATCATTAAGTCAATCTTTCCATAACAAATACTCCTGACTTTTCAAAACACAAATTATTATTAAATAAAAAAACCAAAGCATTCAAATATCATGTGAACCCAAAAGGCAATTAATGCTTTGTTGGTTGAGTACTTCGGAGGATTTTTAGCTCATTCATCAGGAGGATGTCAAAATTATTGTTTTTGCAAACTTCTGGAAGGATGATAATACAATCTTGATTCCCCACCCTTTTCTGTCATTTAAACTTTCTTTTTCTATAGTCTTATTTTCCTTTTCATTATAGTGTAGTAATTTCTTCACTTAGATATAATTCATCTTATATAAAATAGTTCCCCTAAAATAAAACCGGTCTTCTATAATTACTTAAAATTCATTTTCTTGTTTTTCCCTTTTGTTCTGTACTTTACTGTATGATCAGCTGTGTATTGGTACTCTATTTTTGTTGTAATAGGTTTCTTCCATCAAAATCTCAACATCAATATTTTGGTGCCTTGGGAAATCTTAGAATTTAGGTTGAGCTTGACTCAACCCTTGTAAAATTGGCATTGGCCTGTATGGTGAGGATTGTACTCACTCATAAACCCCATGTTTAGGCCTTAACTTATCTAATGTGCGACTCTTAGCACACACCCCTCACCCAGAACTAGACATCTAAAGTGTGATCAGAGTTGCGCGATGGCGACGACCTGGTAGCAACTAAATAGGCTCTACTACCATCCGAAAATTTGAGTTGAGCCTAATTCAATCTTACAAAACCGGCTTGTAAGGTGAAGACAATCCTCACTCATAAACTCATGTTCAGGCTTTATCTTATCTCTCAGAATGTGCGGGTTGGGCCTAACTCATCTGTACAAAACCGGCTTGTAAAGTGAGGATTGTCCCCACTTATAAACACTAACACATGCCATATCTGTAAGCAATGTGGGACTAAACCCACCCCTTCAAACCCAACACAATGAAGGTGTTGGAGGCTGCAATGAAAGCAAGTCAAATGCCGCAATTTAGGCAACTAGGGGCAGGCTGCAATGAAGGCATAAATTCAACATTATCCAATGTGTGACTCTTAGCAGGAAGACTTAGAGATAGCCAACAAGGTGAAATAGGATGGGATAATATTTTTTAGCATCCACATCAGAACCAATACTAATCTACTTGTCCTGAATGGTTTCTTTTGGCCGTTTATCGTCTCGTGTCTTTTGCTACCAAAACCATCTCTATTTCAAGATTTTTATTATTATAACTTTTTGTAAATTTTCATTTGGCACAGAAACCAATAAAGTTCTTATTAAAGGCGAATAGATGAAAATGATAACAAATAAAAACTAACATGACAGGAGTGAAGAAGTTAAAAGACCAGGGTTCGAACCTTGGAAAAGGAGAAAATTAACATAACTAATATACTAACCGCATATTAATAAAAAAAAGAAAACTAAACTTTTGATGGCGATGTCTACTTATTTATTTATTTGAAATCTGGCGGGTTTGTGTGTTGGAATGGAATTGACACAATACTTTAGAATTTCACAAAATAAATTTTAGCTTCATGCTTATATTTTTTTCTCTTTCATTCTTTGTCAGGATGGGACATCAAGGTTTCTCGTCTTCGTCAGTTACAAATAGCGTTGGACTACTTGAAATTTGATGAAATAGAAAAGTAAGCCAAATTTAATCATTGTAGCATCGATTAATATTTCTTGTGTTCTAAAGTAGCAATCTGATAGAAACCTGGTATGTACTATGTTGTAACAAAGCAATAGGGATAAATCCTAATTACAACTATAAAACAATGCAAAACTTTGAGGCACAACAACCCTTCCTTGCTATCCAAAGGTGTCCACTCCCTTTTAATAACTGAATACTGTTCAGTACCTCACCCTCCTATTATTTATATACCTCTCACTCTCTATCTTTCTAACTAACTATTCCAACTAACCAACTAATTCTCAAACCGAGACTTTACAACCCCTTCAAGGAGAAGAGTTCCGGTTGACTATATTATACTCTTTTCTGAAGGAGGATATAATGTATTTTCCAAGAAAACAAACATACTCTTCACTGATGAGAAAACTATTTTGTATTAATAAAGAAAAGAAAATTATATTATCATTCCTCTTTCTAAAAGCACTTTTATAAATGTTTGGAAGAGCTTATAAAAATAGTTTATGATACAAGATAATTTGTAAAAACAACTTTTATAAAGCTTATGCAATTTTAACCTCCATCCTCCCTTCAATTGTAGAAACAACTTATACATAAGTTTTTACATCATAAGTGCCTAGTCAATAAACACTTCATTAAAATGTTTACCCAAACACCCCTAACTAGTATTAGACTTCATTTACTCTTCATTCTGGATTCTCCGTACGGCTTCCTATCATAGCTTTTGTACCAGTTCACACATGCATAAGTGTGAAACGCAATAATGACACATGCATAAGTGTGGAATCCAATAATGGTTAAAAGTTTCTCTTCTGTTGGTATATAGTTTCTGTGACTCTTGGACCTTCTAGAAATATTTTGCTTATCTATTTGCATTGTATTATGATTTAGTTTTTAGACTACGGCAAATTAATTTGTTGCGAATGTTACAGTGGTACTGGTTCAGTGTAAACAATGTTGTAAAAGAGATTGATTACATTGATGTGCTCATATAGTATTTAGGTTTTTTTAAATGGCAAATATTGTCTAATGAAATTCACTTTCCAGTTTTATTGATGGGCAGATCTTTGGAAATGCTTGTGGATGTGAATCTAGCGGAAGAGGGGATTTTGAGATTGCTTTTTGCTGCAGTTTATCTTATGTTTAATAAAAGTGGCAATGATAGCGAAACTTCTTCTGCTTCTAGGTAAATTTATATGTCCATTGGCTTTGCTCTCATACTTTTAGTTTGCATTCTTCACTTTTATTCCACATTCTTTATCATTTCCAAACTCGTAAGAAATGTTGTCAATGTGTCATAATTATTAGGGTAAATTGTTGATATTTTGTTAGACTTCTTGTGCCCTATCCTTTTATCAGTGGTGTTATCTAATGGAGAAAAAGGAAAAGCTTTTATGAAAACAAGAAATGGATGGCATACATCATCTTTGTTGTTTTTTCATTCCAGAAAGAGAATTTGATCTGACTTGTGATATCTAGGCTTCTTGCACTGGCTACTTGCTTTGCAACTACAATGCTTCGTAAGTATGGGTTACTGCAACATAAAAAGGATACACGCGCAGCAGAGGGCTTGAACAAGACAGGATTGCTTTATCTTCCCCCAATTGAACCAGTGAAACTACCGACTGAAATGGATTTTGCTCGAAAACTTTCTGAGCTGGCTCATTTCTTGGAGATTATCCGAAATCTGCAATGTAGGCATAGGACAATATTCCAAATGGCTAGTCAAGGATTGGTATGATGCTCTACAATTATGCTACTTGTACTGTTGATTAAACTGTTTCATTGTTTTTACTGATTATTAAATGTTATCTTAATGCTAAAACTTACAGGTTGACAGTGAAGAGTCATCTTTTATGAGTATAGAGATGCTGCACGAAGAACCCCAACTTGCAGTTCTTCCATCAGATTTAGGTTCATTGGATACGTTGAACCAACGTGAGCTTTCTTTTCCTTTACCAGCATCAGGTGCCGACAATAATGAAAATCTTGCACTGGTACCTGTTGATTCAGAGTCTAAATTGGTCTCTGAGGAATTAGGTGACTTATCTCATTTGGAGAAGAAGGTTTTACCTCTGGAAAATCCAAGAGAGATGATGGCACGCTGGAAGGTGGGTAATCTTGACCTCAAGACTGTGGTTAAAGATGCTCTGCTCTCTGGTAGACTCCCTTTGGCTGTTCTTCAACTGCATCTTCATCAATCGGAAGATTTCATTGTTGACGAAGGACCTCATGATACTTTTACTGAAGTTCGTGACATTGGCAGAGCTGTTGCTTATGAATTATTTATGAAGGTGAGTATTCAACTTTCTATTTGGATGTCTGATAGGATACTGGATTTGGGGCCTTAGCCCAGTAGAGAGGCTGAGTAGGGGAATAGGAATGGCGTGGCAATATTCTGTTAGCAAGGGAATTTCTGTTATAAAAAAAAGGAAAAGTAATTAGAGAAGGTATTCGAAAATATTGTTTGAAAGTTTGTTAGGAGTGTTACTCTCTGGTTTAGGAGTTCTTGGAACTTTGGTTTATCCTTTCTTTCTGCATTTTCACCTTTTCCATTCAATAATATACAGTTTCATTATCTTGGTTTTACTGGTTCTATCTGTGTGTCACAAACCCCAATGGAAACAACACATCTCATATTGCAATTATACAGGGTGAAACTGAACTTGCTGTTGCAACACTACAAAGGCTTGGTGAAAACATTGAACACTGCCTCAAACAACTTTTGTTTGGCACTGTAAGGAGATCCTTACGAGTCCAGATTGCTGAGGAAATGAAAAGATATGGTTATCTAGGACCATATGAGTTGAAGATATTGAAAGACATTGCACTGATTGAGGTATGTGGAATTTATTTGTCTTGTTTTGTGGTCAATGTTTACTATGGGAAAGAAATTTCCATGATCTGATACTTGCAATCATATTTGTCCGTATGCATGTGTGTGCGAGTAGAGTCTCTATCCAAGCAGTGGTTTTTGGAAAACATATCATCACCGGCTGAAAGATACCAGTGGCCCATCAGACTGTGCTTCAACGTTAGAGAATAGATTAAGGCTCTTGCATAACCATTCATTTGATAGTCTTGTCATTGAATGTGGTGAGATTGATGGAGTTGTCTTGGGTTCCTGGATGGATATTAATGAAAACTCCTCTGCTCTGGAAGTTGATGATGATGATGATGCTCATGTTGGATATTGGGCTGCTGCTGCTGTCTGGTTTGATGCCTGGGAGCAAAAAACTATTGATCGGGTTAGTTGTTTCTCAGCTAATGTTGATATTCATATATGACGCTGAATTTAAATTCTGACTAGTAATCTCATTCCCCATAAAAGCATTGTGGAAGCTGAGTTTTATATTTTCTTGTCATTAACTAAATGAACAAAAGATTGAAGGTGAAATTTCAGTATGAGAATTCTTGATAATTGGCTTTTTTTACCAGGACAACATATCTACTGGATGAGGTTGGAAGTTAAAATGATTAATGTCTTTTTGGAGATTGCATATAATATGCATTGTCTTCCTAGATAAAGCTAATTGTTTTTTCTTTTGGAATATAATAACTTTCTTTTCATTAATCGTTCACCTGTGTATACAGATGATACTGAATCAATCTCTTCGTTCAGACATTTCTTTTTTGTGGGAATCACAATTTGACTACCATGTGTGTCGTAATCATTGGAAGGAAGTCTTTAGATTGTTAGACTCAATGCCTGCATATGTTCTATCTGCTGGAAGCCTTCAACTCAATTTGGATGTTATGCAGCCTGTCTCATCTTCAGAGTGCGATGTGAAGTCTTCTAATTATGGAAATTTCTTATACTCTCTTGAAGAGTTAGATTCTGTATGCATGGAAGTTCCAGATGTTCAAATATACAAGTTTTCTCCTGATATTTTCTCTGGGTGGATAAGGATGCTTACGGAGGAGAAGCTTGCTAAAAGGTTTATATTTTTGAGGGAATATTGGGAAGGGACAACAGAATTGGTATCCCTTTTGGCTCGTTCAGGTTCCATATCTGGCAAAAATAACATCCCGATGGAGGATGATCTCAATGAGACTTCATCAGATAGAGATGGAACTGTACAAGCTTTGCATAAAATATTTGTGCACCATTGTGCACAATATAACTTGCCAAATCTTTTGGATCTCTACCTTGGCCATCATCATTTGGTTCTAGATCTTGATTCACTTAATGCATTACAGGAAAATGTGGTAAGTTTCTATGCCCATTGTGTTATTAATGTTTGTGCTTTATCTATTCTAATTGTTTGTACCTGGTTTTCTTTATTTGAAATCATGATAATGTTAAGCATCAATAAGCGTTTCATTCACTGAAATTTATATGTTGTTTTAAATGTTTTCGTTTGTTTTTGAATTATTTAGTCTTTTGTATTATTCAAGTTCAGTGAAAAAATAGGACAACCCCTACATTTTTTTTTTTAATAAAATGAGAATTTAACAAAGATAAAGAATATTAGAAGGAATATGGAAGATGGGGAATCCTCCATTGAGAAAAGGGAAAAGAATACAGCAGGAAAAAATAACATCAATGGAGCAAAGTTCTTTAATCCAAGCTGTTAAGAGTCTCACATCGGACAATATATGGCATGAACATGTGTTTATAAGTGAGGGCAATCTTCACTTTACAAGCCGGTTTTGTAGGGTTGAGTTAGGCCCAACCACATTTCTTAACATGGTATCAAAGTCTGGTTTAAGATTCGGTGGACCACCTTCTATGGTTTCCGCTATCGGGCCACCCACCATTTATTTCCACGCTTCAGTTGTCCCGTCCTGAGCGTGAGGGGGTGTGTTAAGAGTCCCACATCGGACAATATATGGCATAGACATGTGTTTATAAGTGAGGGCAATCTTCACTTTACAAGCCGGTTTTGTACGGTTGAGTTAGGCCCAACCACATTTCTTAACACAAGCCAATTGTAACGCTCCATATAATATACATTTAGAAAATACATTATACGGAAGATTAATTGGTACTGATACAACACATATGTCTAACATGTCCATAACATAAAGTACAATGCATGACACATAACATACAATAGTGCCTAAACAAAAACTAAAATCTATGTACAATATCCTCATTGCATATAATCCACAGCGGAAGATCACGATAACAAAGTCTTCGAAACATCATTCGACAATCTTGTCCTTGCCTGTAACTTACAAAGAACTACCTGAAAAACAACAATAGTAGGGTGAGATAATAATCTTAGTGAATTCCCCTATCCTATGAATCCACTCGGATCTAAAAGGATCTCTTATCGATTCTTGACTTAAGGCTTTCATCTTCGTCCTACTTGTATACACTTACACAAAAGAGCAAGGACTTAAGCATCTAAGGGACATTCGCATTGTATGGAAACATGTAACTTGAGTTCACTTAACTCAATAAATCACTAGTCCGAAAATGCAAACTGTAACACAAGGGTGATTATCGCAAACCGATCACGAAGATCTACTAATCCATTCGTCAAATATGGTCAATAGTATACTAGACCTCCACTGCATGGACACATCACCATCGGATATGGCC